>BPTQ01000001.1:317063229-317480866 GCA_019973895.1 Chrysanthemum seticuspe | reverse complement strand
CTTTTTGGATGGGCGAATGTGACAACCCGTACTTTCAGGTCATTTCTCGACACATTTCATGTCTCATTATTTCAACATTTATAGTAAACTTGGTTTACTTGTTTCAAATTCGCGTAACCTTGGAGGTTTAGCGGCGAATTCATGATCATGACATCACGTACATTTCATATGGACTATTATTAGTCTACATTTCATTGACATCACGTGCATCTCATTATTACATTCACGACATTTCATTTTACCTTCAACGCGTAACTTTTATATTTAATAATCTTTATCGCGTGAGTTTTTATTTTGATTATTTAACCCGTTACTTTCAAAAATGATCCCGAGGTATTTTTAAACTCACATTTAGTTCATAAAAACTATATTTTTTAGTTTTCCTAGTGTTTCAAATTTATTTGGTATTTTAATCGTTAAAGTTTAATTATTACGTTGTTTTTCTTAAAAATTGTACGATAATTATTTTATCACCCGATTTTCACAAGGAAAGTATTTTTACAATTTTTATCACCTCATTACATTCTATTTTGATTTATTAAAAACTTACTTGTACCAAAAATCTACCATTTACCTTACAAGTGATTACTACTTACACATTTTCTTACACCTTTTAACAAATATTACACAAGTACATATATATACACATTTTATAAAAAAAAAAAAAAATTTATATAATTGGGAACCAAGTCCCCTAAAAACCGGCCCATAGGGGTGAATTCATGATTTGGTAAGATTTTCAATCAAGTGTAGATTTATACTTCCAATAATTCACCTCATTTCATTCAACCTCAAGATATTTCACCTAGTAGCCAAAAACTTCTTCTCCTTGTTTTCTCTCTATAAGAACCGGTTATACATCAAAGTTCCAAGGGATCACCATTTTTTTTTATCAAGTTCAAGTGTGTTTAACAATCTAGTATATATCCTTTATATGGTTTTGAAATAAAAACCAAGGATATTTAAGTTAATCCTTGTTACCTACACCTCTTCACTATCACTTGTAAGCATGTTTTTATCATTTTCAAGTTTCCTTGTCATTTTCATATGTTTCTTATCATTTTTGGAGCTTATATGCATGTTATGTGATTTATACCATTTATTTCATGATTTTAGAACTTATATATACTTATAGTCATCCTATAAATATTCCCAAGTTATTCTTTGGTCTTGATGGTGATTAGGAACCCATGACACCCTAAGAAGGTGTATGGTAGGATTAGATTAGCTTTGGAGTTGATTTGAAGGGATTAGAATAGGTTTTGTCCGAGAAAAACTATTTTCGTAAACTATATTTTAGGTTCTGTCCTTAAATCGAATTTCTGGAAAAACCCACTGTTGGTACGACATTTTGGCCTTGATATTTAGAAAATATACTTTAAAACGAATCCGTGGCCGCTTGAACGGATAAAAACGGAGTTATAACGAAGCCGTGGTGAATTTTTAAAGTTTGACGACGAAACGTATATTTTTCAGGATTTTCAGCTTGCTGTTTTTACATATTTCGGGTCAAAAACGAGCCTTAAGCTTCACAAATTATTTCGACTAGTCAAAAATATATTAGTTTACTTCGATACGAAGCTAAGGACATATTTTACGTAGAAAACGGATTTGAAACGACAAATATATGCACGTTTTTATAAAGTTGCCGTAAATATTATTTTCTGAAAAACTATATTATTTTTACGTTACAAGTATTTCACTAGCTGTAACGTCCATGTTTGCGGCTGTTTTTAACAAGGTTGTGAAACTTTTTAGAACGAAATGTCTTCTAGAAAAATCAAGTTCACCGGCCATATTTTTCAAAACAAAAAGCCGTTTGTCAAGCGGAGTTTGAGTAAATAAATTACGGATGTTCAAACTTGGCCGATACTTATTTTCTGCACACAATTAGCAAAAACCACCATCTTTAGCCCTTAATATCTTTATGATCGAGACCTTTTGGACGAAAACTTCTGAACTGAAACTTTTAGATATCGATACAAACTTTCCAAAACCGTCGAGTTCGTTCTCTAACAATCGACGTACACCATTTTACGACTAGTTTTCCAAAGCCATTTTTGTTGATTTCATGATTTTTCCGCCGACATTGTTTTACGACGAAAAGTGATAATTTCACCAAAAATCATTATAAAACCATTGTAGGATGACATTTTGACGTAAAAACATGTAAAGCCACTTTTGATTGGTCGAGACGTCAAAAGAGTATTTTCGTCGACGAGTAATATTTTCAAAACCCGTAAATGGTATAAATAACATACGAAGTGCATGCATAACATTACATTGCAACTCATTACATATCATATCATTCGTAATAGGTCATTTACGAGATTCACGCTATACCTCAGTGTATCCACTTTTGCCATCGCATTATTGTCCATGTGAGTTTCCATAGCCCCTACTTTTACTTGTTTTCGTAACTGTTTTGGGGGAGATACATGCTCATCATCTTTTATGACATTCATATCTATTTTCAAACTACATGCTTAACTGAACTTAATGTTTAGGCATATCCTACATTATAAATCATTGGACTGAATGTCTTGGGATTATCATTGTGCTGAATGTCTTGGGATTATCACTGTGCTGAATGTCTTGGGATTATCATTGTGCTTAATGTCTTGGGATGATCATTGTGCTGAATGTCTTGGGATTATCATTGTGCTGAATGTCTTGGGATTATCATTGACTATACATATCTTGGCAATGGGTTGTGAACACACAGGTTGCAAGTTTTGTATGGGCGGGACTTGGAACTGAGTGGATTCACAATGCCTTTGCTGCATAAACGATTTCTAAAGGCTTTACATTTCAAAACAAACTCTATGAACTCACTCAACCTTTGTGTTGACACTTTTAGCATGTTTTATCTCAGGTATCTAAGGCATTCACTTCATGGCATGCATTTGGACACATCATGGAGTCGTGGTGACGACGCGTCTCACTTGGGTTTTACGTACTTTAAAACATCGTTTGAATTGTAACAAACTTATTTCCGCACAAGTTGATTTACATTTGGGACCTACTTTGTAAACTCTGATTATTTTATTAAATCAAGCGATGTATTTTCCAAACGACACTTTAGGTCGTTCAATATAACTGTGATTATGATGCTATGACAGTCAATCCCCAGGAATTCCATTCCGCTGCAAAACAGGTAATTTGGGGGTGTGACATACTTTATATATAAAAAACTAGTAAGAAGGAAATATATACTCCCTCCGTCCCATATTAAGTGTCCGCTTACATCATGCAAAAAGTTTTAGAAAATTCCACTAACTACACTCTCCACCAATCAAATATCAATTTTATCCACTAAGGTCTCATCTCATTGGTTGAAATAGAATATAAACACTTAATTTGGGACATCCAAAGATTCCATTGTGGACACTTAATATGAAACGGAGGAAGTATGTAATTATTCATCTAAAGAAGGGATATATGAATTCTACCTTTTGTGAAAAATTAAGCTATTTAAAATATAAATTTTGTTTGACAGACAAAACTTATGAGACTTTAGATAAATAGTTGGTTTTTTTTTTTTTTTTTTTTTTTTTTTTTTTAAAGAAAGGCAACATGATATTAAGAATCCCGAAACAAACAAATATAATACAAGGCGCCCCACCTCGATTAAATAGTCTTTGATAATCTTATAAAATAAAATACTACTTCATGTACATTATAAAAATAATCTTAATTCTCGCTCTATTTACAACTACATCTCCATTTACCACAACAATTACTCAAAAAGAGATAATATAATAAAGTGTAGGGGTGAGCATCAGATAAAACCGGTCCGAACCAGCAAAAATCGACTCGAGACAAAAACCGAAAGAGGATAAAATTCAAACCAAGAAATATATATCAAACTCGAAACCGAACAGATAACTCAGTTCGGATTGGTTTTCGGGTTTTGATCTGGAAAAACCGACAAAACCAAAATCGAGTATCGACAACCGAAACTGATCGAAAAGTTCGGTTCGGTTCATTTAAGTCCGGTTTCAATTAGTTTATTGGTTTGATTCGGTTCGGTTTTCAGGTGGATTTAGTAAGCACTACATAACTCTTACCTTAGCACCGAAATGTATGAAGATTATTACACGTATACATTCCCATTATCTTCTTCCACAGTAGTAAAACCGTATAATATTTTTTTTATATCTTATAAAAATTTATTTAAAAAATTTCTTTTAGAAAGTAAGTAGTAGTAAGTGGCCACCAAAAAGACATAACGGAAATAAAAATACAAAAATAATTATTTAAATTAAAATAAAAATTCAAAACCGAAATCAAACCGACTAACTCGGTTCGAGTTGGTTTTTGGGTTTTGAACCGAAAAACCGACTCAAACCGAAACAAAAAAAAAACGAAATAAATATACAAACCGAAACCGAACCAAAAAAGTCGATTCAATTTAATTCGATTCTGTTCAGTTGATTTGTCGGTTCGAATCGATTTCGGATGAATTTGCTCAACCCTGCATAACTCTTACCGTAGCACATAAATGTATGAAGATTATTACACGTATATATTTCCATTATCTTCTTCCACACTAGTAAAACTTTATTTATATTTTATAAAATTTATTTAAAATTTCTTTTAGAAAGTAAGTAGTAGTAAGTGGCCACCAAAAAGACATAACGGAAATAAAAATACAAAAAAAAATTAAAATAAAAATTCATAATCCATTTTCTCTGTGTGTGTGTGTTTTTATTTCCTCTTCTGGATCATCATCTTCTTCAACAAATCAAATCAAATCAAAAACGTGAAAAAACGATTTTTTTTTTTCTTTTTTCGAAAGTATATCAAAATGCCCGTCTATAGAAAGATAATTAAATGCTCGTTGCGACGACATAAAATATTTTCGCTTAACGATTAACGGTTTAAGACATATTTAAATTACAAAAAATATTTTCGTTTAACGATTAACGGTTTAAGACATATTTAAATTACAAAAAATATTTTCGCTTAACGATTAACGGTTTTAGATGAATGATTGAGATGAATCCGTAAGAAAAGTTTGGTGTATAAAATAACTCTCATCAATAACATAATGTAAGAACATTTACACGTATACATTCCCATTATCTTCTTCCACAGTAGTAAAACCTTACTATAAAATATTTATATAATCTTTTATATAATTGATTTAAAAATTCTTTTAGAAAGTAGTAGTAAGTGGCCACCAAAAAGACATAAAACCATAACGGAAATAAAAACACAAAAATAATTATTTAAATTATAAAAATAAAAATTCATAATCCATTTTCTCTCTGTGTGTGTTTTTATTTCCTCTTCTGGATCATCATCTTCAACAAATCAATCACACCTTCATTTCTCAATCGCCACCGCGCGTGTATTACAATCGCCGCCGTGAAAACCTAATTTTTCTCGATTTCATATTTTTAGGTCAAAATTGGCTGCTACTCGATTTGCATTATTTGGTAAATGTGATTTTGACCTAATTTTGACTATTAGTTACTTGATCTGATTGATGTGATGATGAAATGATGCTTTGATTCTTTAATTATTGTGATGTTTATGTTTTGATTAGTGTATAACTGTGATAATTTGGATATAGGTGTTTTATCGGAAAATTTTACGCGGTAGTTGAATTAGTTTAGTGTTTGCGCAAGTCGAGTTATGATTTAGTTTTGTAGAAATGTGAAAATTTGGAGCTCTTATGGTTTGGATATAGGTGTTTTATCGGAAAAGTTTGCGCGATAGTTGAATTAGTTGCGGTTTTAGGTTTAGTGTTTGCGCAAGTCGAGTTAGTGGTTATGTTGTTGGAAGTTGATGTTAGCGAGTAATGTATTATAGTTGAGCAGTCGAAATCACTCACCTTCATTTCATCATCTTATTCAGCGCGTGTAATCCGTGTATTACAATCGCCGCCGTGAAAACCTAATTTCTCCGATTCCATTTTTTTAGGTCAAAATTGGCTGCTACTCGTGTGCATTATTTGGTAAATGTGATGTTGACCTAATTTTGACTATTAGTTACTTGATCTGATTGATGTGATGATGAAATGATGCTTTGATTGATTAATTACTGTGATGTTTATGTTTTGATTAGTGTATAAATGTGATAATTTGAAGGTGTTTTATCGGAAAATTTTACGCGGTAGTTGAATTAGTTTAGTGTTTGCGGAAGTCGAGTTACGGTTTAGTTTTGTAGAAATGTGAAAATTTGGAGCTGTTATGGTTTGGATATAGGTGTTTTATCGGATAATTTGCCGCGATAGTTGAATTAGTTTAGTTTTTGCGGAAGTTGAGTTACGATTTAGTTTAATGAGAATTTGATTACTGTTTCGTATAAATGTGGAAATTTGAAGTTGTTATGGTTTGGATGTAGGTGGAAAATTTGACGCGATAGTTGAATTAGTTGTGGTTTTAGGTTTAGTGTTTGTGGAAGTCGAGTTACGATTTAGTTTAATGGTTATTTGATTAATGTTTCGTAGAAATGTGAAAATTTGAAGTTGTTATGGTTAGTTTAATTAGTTTCGGTTTTAGCCTTTTAGGTTTAGTGTTTGCGGAAGTCGAGTTACGATTTACTTTAATGAGAATTTGATGTTTCGATATTGTTTCGTAGAAATGTGGAAATTTGAAGTTGTTATGGTTTGGATATAGGTGTACTGGAAAAATTGACGCGATATGGTATATGGTTGAATTAGTTAGTTGTGGTTTTAGGTTTAGTGTTTGTGGAAGTCTGAGTGATTAGTTACGTTTTATTGTTGGAAGTTGATGTTAGCGAGTAATGTATTAAAGTTAAGTAGTCGAATTTACCGTTATACTTAGTGTTTAGGTTCGTATTTTATTTTTCCGTGTCTGGTTTTGCATATAAGATTGTGTTAAGGGACTTGTGCCGGTATTAGAGTAACAATGAATTTTAGGAGTTGTTACCTATTTATATTTGTAAGAAATTTGAAGTTGTTGTGGTTTTGCTAAATTAGGTGTATTGGAAATTTGATTAGTTGTGGTTTTAGGTTTAGTGCGCGAGTCGTGTTCCTTAGTTAACTTTTGACTGTTAGTTGTTTACGCGGCTATGTTTGTTTTTTGAACCACAAGCTGGCTGATGATTAACGCGATAGTTGAATTAGCTGTGGTTTTAGGTTAAGTCTTTGCAGAAGTCGAGTTAGTGGTTGCGGTTGAATTGGAATGTTAGTTGTGTATAGGAAAATTTGATGCGATATGTTACAAAGTTGATTTAGTTGTGGTTTTAGGTTTAGTGTTTACGGAAGTCGAGTTAGTGGTTCAATTGGTGGTGTTAGTGATTAGTTTATCTAGTTGATGTTAGCGAGAGTAATGTATTATAGTTAAGCACTCGAATTTACCGTTATATTTAGTGTTTAGGTTTTGCATATTTTGTAGCGTTTAAGATTGCGTTTAGGGACTTGTACTGGTGCTTACCGAATTCAAGTTAGAGGTTGCTATAAAATGATGGTTTGAGTGATTACTGTCACTTTTTTAATGTTTATGTTTAATTAGTATATTTGTAAGAAATTTGATTACTGTTTCGTATAAATGTGAAAATTTGAAGTTGTTATGCTTTGGATATAGGTGTAGTTGAATTAGTTGTGGTTTTAGCCTTTTAGCTTTAGTGTATGCGGAAGTCGAGTTACGATTTAGTTTAATGAAAATTTGATTATTGTTTCGATATTGTTTCGTAGAAATGTGGAAATTTGAAGTTGTTATGGTTTGGATATAGGTGTAGTTTAATTAGTGTTGATGTCGAGTTAGTGATTGCTAGAAATGGTTGTTGAATTGGTGGTGTTAGTGATTAGTTTATCTGGTTGGTTATATTTTGTTGTTGGAAGTTGATGTTAGCGAGTAATGTATTATAGTTAGGCAGTCGAATTTACCGTTATACTAGTACTTCTTAGTGTTGTCTGGTTTTGCATATTCTGTAGCGTTTAAGATTGTGTTAAGGGACTCGTACCGGTATTAGAGTAAGGGGGTGTTTCTTTAAGCTTATATGTGGCTTATGAGCTAATTTGTTTTTCGGCTTATATTTCATAAGCCTCAAATTTCCTGCTTATTTTGAGACTTGTGAGCTTATATTAAGTTTATTATAATATGAATGTATGATAAAATTATATAAGCCCATAAGTCTCGATATAAGCCAGAAAATTGGGGCTTATGAAATATAAGCCGGAATCAAATAAGCTTATAAACCCACATATAAGCTTAAACAAACACCCCTTAGTGGTTGCTAGAAACAGTTGAATTGAAATGTTAGTTGCTCAATTGTGGTGCTAGCGGGTAGTTTATTTGGTTATGTTTTGGTATTAGAAGACTAGAAAGTTGATGTTAGCGAGTGATGTAAGATTTTTAAGCACTCTATTATACTGCGATACTTGGTGTTTAGTAGTCGGTTCATGTATTATCTGGTCTGCATGTTTTGTAGCGTTTAAGATTGTGCGAAGGGACGTGTATAGGTTTAGTAGAGCAACAATGAAGTTTTAGGAGTTGTTGCCTATGTATTTATGTATGATATTCTCCTTGTGTGATTATAGATCAGAAGTTTACGTAAGTGTAACTTCTCAACTAAGGACAAGTTTATGATTATGGGTAGAGATTCCCACAGTGCTTCTAAGTCAATACGATCCCGAACCTAAAGTTAGTTAATTTAAAAGGCACTTCATTTAATGTTCACAATAGAAATCAGAAAATGGATATAATGTGGTTTTATTTTGGCTTTATGTATGCATTCTTATGTTAGGCTCTTATTTTGGTTTTATCCCATCTTTTGACGGGTATTCCTATGGGGGGTAAACTATTAATAATGGGGTTTTAGGCTAGTTTATTCAGTTTATCAGTTTTTAGTTACACCTAAGTCTTACTGACCACTCTTTTTGTTCCCCGTGTCTTAGTAGGGGGTTACTAAGAATCGAAGATAGTAGCTAAAAAAAAGGTTTTCTATTTGGTTTTTGAGACAAGCAACTTTAGGTTAGATGCCATAGGTCATGCTCGCAAGATCTCATGCAACATAGGTGATAAGTTGTGAACCTTAAATGGCTAGTGTTTTTGCTCACCCCCATCCAATGGAAGGTGAAGTTTGACTTTACGCTTAATTATTGGAAATGTCTAATTATTAACCAGTTTTCTTTAGACCATTAACCATTTATACATGAAATATAAGGGAACCGTTTCCAAACAAATATAATCTATTTTGTTTGATGACGACAATGTGCAACTAAGTGATTCACTTATTGGATGTTACTTCTTTGCTACATTGTTGTTTTGGAGCTTTATATCTAGTGATTCTGTGTAATAATGCATACTGTTCTGTTATTCTGGTTCTTATGATGGACTTTGGGTATTTATTAATTTTACAGCGAAGGGGAAATTTCGATTGCCGCTGTCTGTTGCACTTCATTCTTTTCGCGTTGCAAACGGCATGCAGAACAGTGGCAGTCTTCCCAAGAGCAATTCTTTAAATGGACCTTGTTTAAATGGACGTTATGAATATAAGGAATGCTATTAATCTCATACTTAAGGCGGTTTTAGTTATTTTATGCGTTTTCTGAAACGTGGTTTACTTTATGTACTTTTCTATGCGTTTCGTGAAAATGCTATTGTATGACACTTGACGTGAATTTTTAGGCTTGTAGCTTAGTGTATATATTTTTCCGCTAATATGAGTAGGTTTTTAGTTTTAAAGCTGCGATACTTTAGCTAACTTCTGTATTTAATGTTGTGCTAGATTGTAGATTCTTTCCCTAAGGAGCGTGAACATTAGCGCTGTCGTAAATAGGTAGAGCAGGCTCATTATGAGATAATGGAATCTCCTGGTTAGTCCCTTCAAACTTTTTCTTATTTTAGTATAACCTTTTTTTAGCATCATTGATATCCCTCTTTATTTGCATAGGTATAAATTAGTGGCAGCATTTTCGACCCAGTTACTCACAAATGGGTCGATTTGGGCTTGAATAACGGGTCAAATAAAAACTGTTAGCTTGCGGAATTAGCCCATAGTGTATATTTAATGTATAAAACCTCAATCAATATATAAAAATAATATGTTTATGAGAAAATCATATCTAAGTATTTGGCAAACTTACTATTTATGATTAAGAAGATCGAAAAAAATGTGTTTCCAGTTGACCCCGGCCGTTTTTAGTCCTGAACAAAAAGTGACCCGTTACCAAACCCCCAACCAGCCCATTTTGCCACCTCTAGTATCTTTGTATTAACAATCAAGTCGTCTATACTTTATTGCAATTTTTAGATTCTCATACTTTGCACACTACTTCCTTATATCAGTTACAGCCGGCAGATCGAGAAACACGTCCGTGGTTGTTGTGACACTTGATACCAGTGAGGTATATATTATTGTTAGCTTGTCTTTTAGGACCGACACTCAGGTCATTTATATTGATCCAACAACCGGAATTCTTAGACACGACCGGAAATTGGGCTATGATGTTTTCAACTCCCAAGATGAAGCACTAAACTACATCACAGATGATTCTAGAACGATTTGCAAATATACAACGTACGCCAAAGCTATATTGGGTTACGCAGTGCTTGGGGACATTGGTTTGCTGCTCGTTGCAACAAAGGTGACTGCTAGCATTCCGTATTTGCCAGGTGGCGGGTGTGTGTACACTGTTACCGAGAGCAAATGGATCAAAATTACGCTTTTAAACCCTCAACCGCAAGGGAAAGGAGAAGTAAAGAATATTCAGGAATTGACTGAATTCGAAATTGATGGAAAACATTACTTTTGTGAAACGCGGGACATCACCCGGCCATTTCCAAGCCGTCTTTCATTACAAAATCCTGATGATGAATTTGTTTGGAATGGGTGGTTCTCGGTTGCTTTCAGAAGAATTGGGCTCGGGAAGCATTGTGTCACTTTGCTGCAGGTATATGTATATGTATTTGATAAGTACTCCATTTTTTTTACGGATTGCATGCTCAAGTAATCCATGTCAACTTACAGGGATTTGTAGAATATCGGACATTTGGAACTGCCGGCCAGCAAGAAGGGATTGTTGCTCTTATAGCTCGTCGTAGTAGGCTTCATCCTGGCACTCGATACTTAGCAAGGGGCTTAAACTCTTGTTACAGCACAGGTAGATTGACATATGATGTACAGATACGGAGTATCGTATTTTTAAAGCGTGTTTCTTTCTTTCGTTTGTTATGCTTTTTTATTAGTATCTGTATTGGACAGGAAATGAAATTGAGTGCGAACAACTTGTATGGGTTCCAAAAAGATCTGGTCAAAATGTCCCTTTCAACACATACGTATGGAGACGAGGCACTATACCTATCTGGTGGGGCGCAGAACTAAAGATGACTGCTGCAGAAGCAGCAATATATGTTTCCGATCGTGATCCTTATAAAGGAAGTGCACGCTATTACCAAAGATTAGCCAATAGATATGATACACGAAATTTGGATGTAAATCAAAATAAGAACGGCTTAGTCCCTATTATATGTGTCAATTTGCTTAGAAGCGGCGAAGGGAAATCAGAAGCCGTTTTAGTTCAACATTTTGAGGAATCGTTGAATTATATCCGGTCAACTGGAAAACTTCCGAACACCCGAATTCATCTAATACATTACGATTGGCATACTAGTAACCGATTGAAAGGTGAACAACAAACCATTGAAGGACTTTGGTACCACTTAAAAGCACCCACGATATCCATAGGCATTTCTGAAGGTGATTATCTACTTTCTCGTGAAGATATGGAAAATTGTGAAGGCGATAAGATCTATAACGATGACATCAGTGGTTTCTTCTGCTTAAGAGTGCATCAAAACGGAGTAATTCGTTACAACTGTGCTGATTCTTTGGATCGAACAAATGCTGCTAGTTTTTTTGGTGCCCTTCAAGTTTTCACAGAGCAATGTAGACGTCTCGGGATATATCTTGATAATGATTTGGCTATTGATCACAAAAATAGGACCACGAGTACGAAAGATAAGCCTTGGAAGCGTTTTGATATGACATTTGAGGAATTTAAAAGGTCGACTCTGTTATCGCCAATATGTCAATTAGCTGAACTTTTCTTGATTGCTGGTGATATTCATGCAACGATTTACACGGGCTCTAAAGCAATGCATAGTCATATTCTTAATATATTTAGCGAAGAAGCAGCAAAGTCCAAAAATTTCTCGGTGGCACAGAATGTGAAGATAGTTCTACAGAGAAGATATAATAATGCAGTTACGGATAGTTCTCGACAGAAGCAGTTAGAGATGTTTCTTGGATTAAGGCTTTTTAAGCATCTTCCGTCAGTATCAAGCCAGCCTTTGCATGTATGTAACTCTCAGAAGTTTTAATTTATGTTGTTTAATTTAAATGCACACGTTTATTTGATGTCTCTACTTTTCTTGCTAGGTACTTAGTAGACGATCTTCCTTTCTTCTTAAACCAATTGTTAGTGTCGACCCGAGCTTTGGTGATGGAGACTGTCTTCTTAGTTTTAAGCAAAAAGACATCATATGGGTAACTATAGTCTGTTTTCTTTCTAGGCTTTGAAACTTTGATTCATTTTATGGTTCGACTCTTGAACTCTTTTTCCGCAATGGGTTTTTCCTCAACTTTGTTTAATGTTTCATTTAAAGAACCAACTTTCACTAATCGGTTAAACCCCCTTAACTTGTTTTTTTTCCATGGTCTAATCCGCAAACCTCTTTTCTTGTACACAAAGAAAAATTCTGAAAAAGTGACCCAAAGTTGAGGGACAAAACCATTGCGAAAAAAAGTTTTGAGGGTTGAACCGTAAATTGAGTGAAATATTTGAAAAATAAACCTTATTAACCTGAAAAAATTGTGGTACTGCATTAAATTTCATTAGGACTTTCCTAAAGCAGCATTCGTTTTGTATATCTTTGAAGTTTGAATTAAGAGTTACTCGTAGTTTTCAATGACTTATGATTCAGTATCCAATGTAAAGTGGATTGATTGTTGTACAGGTGTCCCAACAGGCGGCTGACATAATACAACTTTTTATCTACCTTAGTGAGCCTTGTCATGTTTGTCAACTTCTCTTCACTATTTCACATGGTGCAGATGATTCAACATACCCATCAACAGTTGATGTGAGAACAGGACGTGATCTAGATGCGTTAAAACTCGTTGTGGAGGTTTGACTTATCTCTTGACGTTAGGCATGTTATATTCTAAACCACACTTCTAGTTTTTAATAATTGGCACAAATATGAAACACATAGGAGGAACCATGGATATTATCGTTGTGGAGGTTTGACTTATCTCTTGACGTTAGGCATGTTATATTCTAAACCACACTTCTAGTTTTTAATAATTGGCACAAATATGAAACACATAGGAGGAACCATGGATATATACATGATTTATTGCCCACTTTTAGCTTTTAGCTTTTAACATACAATACTAAGGGTATTACAGTCATTTTAGAATTTGTTGTAAAAGATACCAATTTTTATTGCAGGGGGTCTCCATTCCTCGGTGTCCTAATGGTACAAACATGGTAATACCCATACCAGGGCCTATTAGTGATGAGGATATGGCTTCAAAGGGAGCCGGAGCAAGCGTGCCTGCCACCCAAACCAACCTTCCATTCCTATATGACTTCAAAGGACAGGAGAGTGAATTGGACTTTCTTACTCGTGTGGTTGTGCTAACATTCTATCCAGCTGAGTCTACTATCTCCCCAGTAACTCTCGGTGAGGTACATTGAACATTAAGTAAATGAATTTTTTACTACGTCATTTTAACGCGTAGATTGTAGTCCTTATACAATATACATTGTAGTGTAAACTATTAACGCGTACTGGTTTATGTGACAGGTAGAGATACTTGGAATTTCTCTTCCATGGAGAAACATCTTTGCTTCCGAAGGTCCTGGCCTAAAGTTATTGGAGCGTGTTGTTAATATTAAAGATGAGGCCAACTCATTCCCATCTAAAACAGATAACACTACCAATGCTGTCGCCTCAAAAAATGATGTCTTGGCACCTGGAAAATCTAATACATCCCCCAGCTCTCAGATGGATCTCTTGTCGGGTGACAACATTATATCAGGATCCGATTCACAACCAATAACGGAAATCAGTTTGGAAGAATTAGGTTATAGTTCGTGTCATGATCACAATGCTGAGAACAACTCTCTAGAAAATTCAACGCAAGATATAATACAAATTAAAAGGGGCGCAGAGCACTACATAAATTGCTTTGAAACTTTGACTGCCTTACATGGGGTATGCTATCTTACTCAAATTATCTTAATGTTGCATTGTCGTTGTTCTTTTTGTTACTGTAAAAAAATGTGTTCGGTTAACTTGATTCTGCATGTTGCGACCAGCACAAAATATTTCTCGGTAGTCGGTAGTCGTTTATCTGTGCATGTAATTGTGGGCCCTCTAATTCTCTTAAACTCTTTCATATACGGAGATACAAAAATAACTGACTATGAAGCTTTGCCTTTGCAGGGTAACAAGTTAGGTTTTGTAGAAGCAATGAAACTCGAAATCGAACGGCTTCGCCTCAATCTCTCTGCAACTGAAAGGGATAAAGCTTTATCTTCTATTGGCATTGATCCCGCTACTATAGATCCCAACACATTGGTAGAAGAATCTTGCATAGCTTCATTATGCAAGGCATCAAACGCCCTTGCAATTCTTGGTCAAATTTCTTTAGAAGACAAGACTACTGGTGCTATTGGTCTTGATACTCTTGATGACGATATCGATATCGATTTCTGGAATATAAATAGAATTGGCGAGGGTTGTTGTGGGGAACCATGTAAAGTGAATGCAGAAACTTTGAGTTTAAGTCTGACTTCATCTCCAGAGTCGATATTTGTGTGCTCTGCATGTCAACGCAAGGTTTGTAGAGTTTGTTGCGCGGGTAAAGGTGCTATTCTTTTGAAAAACAGTAATAGTGGATCAAGTTCTAATGGCGTGGATGGGGTTATATGTAAGCTGTGTTGTCATGATGATATTCTTGATGCGTTGACATTGGACTATATAAGGGTTTTAATCAGTCAAAGAAAAAATACCCGTGCGAAAAAAGCTACTTTGAAAGCTTTGGATCAAGTTGTAGGGAATAATTTTGTCTCTGGAAAAAATGAGGTGAGCGATAAGTATGGTGACGTCAAGGCCCTTCAACAGTTGCTTAATGGAGAGGAATCGTTAGCTGAATTCCCATTTGGAAGCTTTTTGCACTCGGTATTTTCTTTCCTTTGATTCTTTTACATGCTAAAAAGTTAAATACGCTTCCATAGAGACAATCAGCTTTTGCTAAAAATCTGGCCGTAGCTGTATAAAGTGTAGCTCTAATTCTGTTTCCTTTTTGTTTTTTCAGATTGAATCAGCATCAGGTTCAGCTCCACCCTTGTCATTGCTTGCGCCTTTGAATACTGGATTACGGCAGTCATACTGGAGAGCTCCAGCTGGCACCACTTCTGCCGAGCTTATTATTGTTCTCGGAAATCTTTCTGATGTCTCTGGGGTTGTTCTTCTTGTTAGTCCCTGTGGCTATTCTATGTCTGATTCCCCTACGGTAAGTACAAAACAAGAATCTTTAAGCTTCGTATGAATCGTTTCTAATTGTTTGTGATTCGTTTAATTTCCGTGGTTATACAGGTTCAAATCTGGGCAAGCAATAAAATACATAAGGAAGAAAGATCATGTGTTGGAAAATGGGAAGTTAGATCACTCATCACATCTTCCCCCGAGCTTTGCGGTCCAGAAGAGTCTGGTAAGGAAGGTCAAGCTCCTCGCCACATCAGATTTGATTTTAGAAACCCCGTTCGTTGTCGCATGATTTGGATAACGCTAAGTATTCAGAAAATTGTTTCAAGTTCTGTTAGTTTCGGGAAAAATACCAATCTTTTATCCTTGGATGAGGACGCTTTATCTGGGATGGGGAGGCGGGCTTCTATAGCAGGAACATCTGAAAGTAATCCATGTATTCATGCAAAAAGATTTATTGTAATTGGATGTTCGGTGAAAGAAGATATAGGGAGGATATCCTCACGAAGCTCTGAGCATGCTAGTAGCATAAGAAATTGGTTGGAAAAAGCTCCGTTATTAAACAGATACAAGGTATGGTTTAAGATCATACATTTTCCAACGATATATATGAAGTACTTGTGGCAAAATGGGTGGGCCGGATGGGTAGGTTAACAGATTATGACATGTTTCGGGTCAAATGGGCAGGGACATGTTGAACTAAATCAGGAATTTACGCGTTCGGTGTGGTTCAACATGTTTGATTTTTGACCCACTTGAACCGAGAATTTTATTATCCTATTTTTCAAACCATACTCAATTGACCCATTCGGAACAATGTATAACCCGAATTCACTTGTTTCCCATACATGGAAATTTTTACTGCCAACTCTATTTTCATGCAACCACTATATCATATCGAGCTTATCCTCCTTGTTGCAGGTCCCGGTTGAGTCTGAGAAGTTGATCGACAATGATCTAGTACTGGAACAAAACATATCTCCAGCTTCACCCGTGATGGCAGGTTTTCGCCTCGATGGTTTTAGTGCTATAAAGCCTCAACTAACCCATTCACCTTATTCATCTACAAATTCAATGGACGCATCATCTATAGTTTACCAGGATAGATTCTTATCTTCGGCCGTACTACATATTCAAGTACTTGCATCACAGGTACTTTCAACTATAATACGTGCAGATGCGTGTGATTTTTATGTTCACATTGTGAGTTTGTGAATATTAATATGTTACTCTATAATGCATGGTCTCAGGGTTCGTCGGATGAGATGGTGGTGATTGGAAAATACAGGGTTCCAGAGGTGAAAAGCGGGACACCCATGTACTTTGACTTTCCCAAAATAATAAGCAGTCAACGAGTATGGTTCAGGCTGGTTGGAGATGTTACTCGGTTTGCAGATGATCCAGAAGAAGGGGAAGGAGGGCGGCCGTTAGCAGCCGGGCTAAGTTTGTTAAACAGAATCAAGTTATATTATTACGCCTACCCGTCTGAGCTCGGGAGATGGGCTAGTCTTTCTGGTATATGATTTTGTGTCTATATAGCATTATTTTATTTTTTATTCATGTATTTTTAGTACAAAATAATCAATTTCATTTTATTCCAGGGGTGTTTGCAGATTTTAAAAAAATGTGATTTATCAACAAATTGATCTTTAGGGTAAATATAAAATCTTATTTTATTATCTTTTTATTAAAATTCTGTATTTTAAGGTATTTAAGTTACTTGGGCTATATATCTTTGGAAGTTTATGTAAATGAATAATTATAGAGTAAATTGAGAAAATCGTCTTGCGGTTTAGTCAAATCGCATGCACGCGCAGTCCTTGCAACTTTAAAAGTGCAAGCATAGTCATCGTAGGGAACTTTGTTATGCAGTTATCGTCACTTTCAAAATTTATAAAATGAATGTTTTATGAATTGTGATGTGTTGCTATACATTCTTATACTAAGTAAATTGTAAAAATTGTTCATGTGGTTTGATCAAATTGCAGATTTTGTCCTTAATATTTCGAAAGTGCAGACACCGTCTTTGTAGAGAACTTTTGGTTGTAGTTTTCGTTCCTAGGTTGCAGTTTTTGACAAGGGTATTTTAGTCATTTTTCTTAGACAAGGACGAAAACCCAAAATTTCCTACAAAGATGGTGTCTGCACTTTCAAAAGATTAAAGACGAAACCTGCAATTTAGCTAAACCACATAGACGATTATTGCAATTTACTCTTCTTATACTTCTTTTACATAGGGGTGTGCAAGAAACCGAAAAACCGAACCTAAACCGAAAAAAACCGAAGAACCGAAACCAAAAAAACCGAAACCGATTGAAAAACCGACGGTTCGGTTTTTATATTTAAAAAAACCGAAGTTTTTGGTTCGGTTTGGTTTTAGCTTTAAAAACCGACCAATAGAAACCGAACCGACATTTAAAGTCAAAATAATATATCTTGCCTTGTTGTTCATAAATAATATAAGTACTTTATCTTGATATCTTCCTTTTACATTACCGTTGTCAATGATGCATTTCAAATGTGTGATAACTTTGCTAATATTTTATTTCATAACAATACACATAACACAAATGTGCTTTAAGGTAAAAAAAAAATGGGTACACAAATGTCACAAGAACACATTAAGTTTGAATGTTAATGGTTGTTCCTGTTGAAGATGGTGCAATTGCATCAAAAGATTGAAGATCTTGTTCCAACATCATTCTTTTTTCGTTTACACACCCTTCAATTGTTTCAGTGTACCTTTCAAGGTCTAACAAATCCTTGGAACTTGGAGGCAGCTTTGAGAATGTTGGCACTTGATTTAAGACGGTTCTTTACCCGTTTTAGTATCGTTGTACCGGCCTGTACCGGTTTAAGATATAGTTCTATTTATGATATATGTCAAATCTACTTTGAAAAAGCAAAGCTCGATAAATCGTATAGAAACCGAAAAAACCGAAAAACCAAACCGAAAAAAACCGACAACCGAAAAACCAAACCGACACAAAACCGAAACCGAATGGTTTCTAAAAATCAAAAACCGAAATTTTTCGGTTCGGTTTCGGTTTTATACAAAAACCGAGCCAAACCGAACCATGCTCACCCCTACTTTTACATATGTTGATGATTCTCTTTTTAGATCAACAATTACAAACTAACCATAGGACAACTTTTCTCTACTTCCTACATTTATAGAGCAAAATTAAAAGCTATCATAATTTAATTTAAATATAAAAATGACCTAAGATTGATGGCATCAATCATTGATTTGATGAAGGAAGCTTGCAAAACACTTTAATAACAACAATGTGGTCCATATGCTTTTATAATTCTTGAGAATCTTTATAAAATTTTGTATAAATTATAAAATAAGTTGAGACATTATAGTTATGATAAGATTATAGGCATATTCTAAGAACATGTGTAATTGGTACATGTCTAGTAGGTAAAACTTGTTGGATCATCTATATATAATAATATTTCTTTTATAGTTATGGGTACCTAATACCGTTTCCGGTGTTTGGGGGAGGTTAAGATGTAGACAGTCTTACCTCTACCTAAGGTAGAGAGGCTGCTTCTAGTTCTACAGAAGGTATAAAGGACCTCCGGCCTTTTGTAGGGAGTGAGGATCGAACCTCTGACCTCTCGGTTGAGAGGCAAGGGGTTTTCCAACTGATCCAACCCTACTTGTTTTATAAATAATATTTCTTTTATGGACTTAATTAGAAAGAGTGATCTTTAATTAAGTCAAGACTAAAGACAATGACATTTGTACCAACCAAACAAGAAAGCCACAATAATTGGTAGAGCATTCTTAAATTTCTATATTTAAGTGTTATTTCCTATATCTTTATTTCCTAAATATATGCACTTAAATTTATCTATTTTTTCAAAATTTTAAATGGTTCATGAAATAAAATGATTTTTTTCGAGCCAAAGGCTTCTTAACCCAGTGGTATGTGAATAGCCCAACAACCTAAAAGTTAAGTCTCGTTGAAGACGTGTGAGATAGTATTTGTGAGATTATAAAAATTTGCCGTTAAAAAAAAACCTTATGCATATGTCGATTTAAAGTTATATCTGCTAAAAGCTGAATTAACCTATATAGGTTAATACACACTTATTTAAGTTTTGATATGTTGTACCAAAAAAGTATCGATCTTTAGAAGGACATAACTTATGAAGAACTCATATATCTGGTAACTTCAACTCGTAAAACATGGCAATTCGGACAAGTAGCATATCAACGGCTCGAATAAACAAAAATCTAGCTAAAAATGAATCGGGTCAAAATTCGTAATGCATGTAACTTTTTAAGTCGCTTTAACCAGTTAGATTGTTATCGTAATACTATAGTCCGTTTCGATAAATTGTAATAATTATAGTTTGTGCTATATGTATTTAACATTTAGGTTTCCAAAAAGAATTTAGACTAAAAAGAGCTAGTTGTCAATACTTGGTGGCTTACCTAATCCACCGAGCAAGTTTGTTGTCATAGTTAGAATTTGATGGCAAAAATGCAAAGAGTGACCTAATAAACAGTCGAACTTGTAAGACTAGATTTGTTGCAAGCTTGGACATTTCCTTTTGGCATAAGACTGGTGGTAATAATATCACAAAGACGCGTCCATTGTCCTATGTGGCACCCCCAAGACTCACTCTAGTCACACGCGTCTTTGGGCTGAAATTGGAGGACTCGGTCGTCTCAAGACCGAGTCATGGAGGAGTCTTGTGCGGGCCAAAGATGAGTTGTGTGAGTTCTTTAATTTGTTTATGTGAGGTATGTTTGAGTATAAATTTGGTATATTTGAGTGGTGAAATTAATTGTTTTAATACATTAAGTTGGTGTTGAAATTGGTTGTCGAGAGAAAAAACTAATATAACGCTAAGTTGCTTGTGATTCGAGTATATTTATGTGAGGAAGAGCGGTGAGGTGTAAGGTTTGACTATATTAGTTTTTCATTTCTATAAAAAGTCAATGCTAAAAATAGTACAAAACGTATTTAGGTAGCCGTACGTAATAATTTATTTCAAATACACTATGCGAGTTTTTATTTTTTATTTATTTTTATATTTTATTTATTTTTATATTTTTTTTCATTTGTCTATCTTTAAACAAGCTTTTTATATATTCAGATGTGTTATTTTAAAGTGATAACTTTATAATTAAAAGTTTAAAGCTTTACAACTCCTCCAACTAATTTGAGCTTTAAACTATTACAAATGATAATAATCATTTTTTATCAAGCAATCAAGATTAATTATTGTAGTTTTAGGTGGCATCAATCACTATAGAAACATTTAAAACATCTCTTATTATCTTATCTTATCTTATATTGTTTTAACTATATATAAAGTATTTAAGATGACTTTTTAATATATTAAGTTTACACATATTTTTATTTTGAGACTTTTGATAACATATGTTATAATAAATATAATTAATAACAAAATTCAATTTATTAATGCATTATGGAAAAAACGTGTAATAAAGTTATTGGGTAATAATTGTAAGGAAATAGATAAACGTTAGCAATAACACTTTATACTTTAAAAAGAGGGATTTTCTAACCACTGTCCTCAGGGCATTGGTTAATGTATATTTATTAAACACAAACTTTCTTTTTATATTACAAATTGTATTTAATACATATTAATTAACTTTACAAATTACCATAATTAAATCTAATTTGTAATTTAATAAACTCAAACTTTTCTTTTATAATCACTTTAAATCTTGCCTTGAGGGCACCCGTTAGACAAACTCTTAAAAAAAAAGTCAAAATATAGTATAAAATTCTATATTTTAACTAAATAATGCATTGATAATTTGGTACAGTTCAATACTTATGTACTTTATATATCTTCGTAATCTACATGTTCATTACAAAAGTCACATATGACACTCAAATTTTATGACAAACTATGGACACATGCATTACGTTTTCTTTTTTACTTGTTGTCGCTTATCATCTCACACTCGCACCGCAGCATAACACGAGTATCATGCTAGTGCACTACAGGGTCGGCTTTAGAGGAGTGCATGAGGTGCGATTGCACAAGGCCATCGCTTGACGAGGTTCACCAAATTTCATGCATTTTTATTATATATGTGAACACAATATGAGACTCGAGCTTAATTAATTCATGCACTACTTATACATATGTATATTATGTGTGTGTTTGAAGGCCTCTTTATGATAATGACACGAGGTCACTGAAATTCACGAGACGGCCTGGTGCACTAAAAAGTAAATGAAATGGATATGTAGAAAATGGAGTTGATACTTGATAGTGGTCAAATAATTGACATAATGGAATATGCTAGTTGACATGAAAGACATCTCATAATTGCAAAATACACTAAGCAAAAGTTTGTACCAATCGGAGGTTAGAACCATCTTTGACAACTAAATATTCCAACTAATTAATCAAACACAAAAGTCACTTTTAGTACAAGAACTCAATTATAGATGTTCTTCATGAGTACTTTCAACTCTTTTTAGACTTATCAAAGAAGATCAATGTCGTTTTGCTAATGCTTTTGTTTACATCTTATGATCATTATAGATTTCTGGATAATTACCTGAAAATATATCTAACTTGTCATTTTTTTTTATTGTGTGCAGTGTTTTATTAATATTTTTTTTCTGTTATAAAACAAACTTTTTGAATCATGCTACTATACTATGCGTTTTTGCTCTTGTAAAATGATTATTTTACCTTTATATTTTGTAACCGCTCTATTGACACTGAAAAGCAAAATGATCATTTTACATGTATATAATAGCAGGAATTCAAAAAAATTGTGTTAAAAAAAAAAAGAAAAAAAACGCTACACACTATAACAAAAAAATGACGAGTATAATATCTTTCCAACCAATTATCCTTATATTTTTTACCGCGCAACTTGATAGTTGTATTGATTGATCACCTGTTACAAATTAAAAAGATGACGCGTAACCTTAATTGTTTCAAAATGCTTCATTTTGACGATTAGAAAATTTAAACGACCAAGTATGATGATCAAAATTTTTGAAACATACCATCACTTTCATGTAACACTCGATATTGCACGTTATATAAATTACAAAAAATAGTTTTAGAGCAACTTGTACGTAAATCGGATGTGACATGCACACGAGGACGAAAATAATGTATGCCGATACGGGTTGTGCATGTCTCGTACCCTCTTCTATAAGTTGGTAGATTTCTTATCATAGAAATAGAATTCTAACAAACACATTATTGTTTGACAATGTTACACTGTTTTAATTCCAACAACTTTTGGTTACTTGTTATTCATGTTTTGTAGTTTTTGAGCAAGTTGGTTTAGCAAGAAATGAAATTTTTCATTATTGGGTAATCCGTTTTGTATATTAAGGGTGTGTTTGTTAAAAATAGCAGTGAGCTAGTTATGATCAGTAGTTATGAGCTGTGAGTAATAGTCGCAGCTCACCGCTTCTTAAAGAAACATTGAAAAATTAACCTTTTTAAAAATTAGCCAAAACTCACTGCTCTTTTGTCAAACGATTTCTAAAATTCAAAATGCTCATTAATCACTGCTCAGTGCCCCAAAAAACTTTACACCGCTTCGTGCCAAACATAGTGTGAAAACTAAGTTGATTGTATTAAATTTTATGTTTAGAAAAAAGTTGTAATGAATTTTAGACACTTTGACATCCACATCACCTTAATTATTGAGTCACTAAAGCAATCTTTTTGTTTCATTTTATGATTTGAAAGTTTAGATGATCACTATGCTTTTCAAAAATGGTTTTTGAAAGTTTGGTTAAAAGGTCCATTTTACTTTTTAGATGTTTCTAACTTTTTAATTTTCTTCAATGCTAAGGATTCATTTTTTTCACTTTCTAAATATGTTTTGCTTTTTGGAAAGAGAATATATTTTAAGTCATTTTTATGTCATTAGTAATCCTCTAAAACATTGGTAATGTTACGTGTAAGACTGGCTATACATTTTTGAATTTTGGGTTGTTTCATTTTTCAAACAATCTCACCCCATTAATCACGTAGTTAATTAATTAATACACATCTTTAATGAAAACCAAATTCACTGCACACTCACATAACATTATCTACTTAAAAACTTTATAACATCCTTTAATTTAATTTGTGTTCAGAAAACCCGAGAAACCTACAAACGGGTAGGAAAGAAATATTTATCTAAGGGGGAATTGCATATATATCCTCTCAAAAGCTTAAAATTGCATATATATCCCGCTTAAACTTTTAATTACATACATATCATTCCAAATGCTTAAAAATTGCATATATATTCAATCTAAACTTAGAATTACATATATATCCTTCGTAAACCTTAAATATGTCATATATATCCAAATAAATATTTAATTTAAATTTGCAACTCTCGAATACATAACAATTATAATTATATAAAAAATATTTCTTAAATATATTTTTTCTTTATTTATAAACTTGTTGGCAGTAGTATATACGCTTTCATTGCAAACATATTTTATCTTTGATGTATATTATATAACAACCATGATATATTTGATAGTTTAGTTCATGTATTCGTATTAGATATGAGACAAAGTGAATTTTTGGTGAGGTTAAACATTTTCTTGATATCTTGTTTTTGGTCGTTCATTTGAACCCCGGGACATTGTACCCTTAAAAAATGTGTTTGTTGCCATTTTAAAATTATAATTATCAGAATTTAGAGTTTAAAGTTATATTAAATAGTTATTTTGATATATATGATATATTAGATGTTTAGAAAGATATATATGCAATTATTAAGTAAATTGGTATATATGCAATTTTTAAACATTTGAAATGATATATATGCAATTATAAGTTAAAGTTGAATATATACGCAATTTTGAGCTTTTGCAAAAATATGTATGCAATTCCCCCTATATGTAATTATTCATCTAGGGAAGGGATATATATGAAATTCTCTTTTTTTGAAAAAATAAACTACTTTAAATATAAACTTTGTTTGACAGACAAAACTTATCGAAAATTTAAAAAAAATAAAATTTTCATAATATTCAAAAATCAAATACTACTTCATGTAGGTTATAAAAGTAATCTCAAATTTTAATCTCTCGTTCCATCTCTATTTACGACTACATTTTCTGTTAGAGGTGACTATCGGGTCAAACCCAACCCGAACCGACAAAAACCGGCCCGGACCAAAAAACAAAAAAGGAAAAAACTCAAACCGAGAACCGAACCGAAAAATATATATCAAAACCGTAACTGAACCGAATAACTCGGTTCGGTTCGGGTCGGTTTTCGGGTATTGAGCTCGAAAAACCGACAAAAACCGACCCCGAAACCGAACCGAAACTGAAAAAAACCGAAATAAACATAGAAAACCAAAACCGAACAAAAAAAAATCGGTTCTATTCGGTTTCAGTCGATTTGTCGGTTCGAATCAGTTTTCGAATAGATTTGCTCCGCTCTATTTTCAGTTACAATAACAATTATTTTTGGCAAACAAACTCACAGATACCATAAGTTATACCATCCCGCATCAATATATGAACATTATTACACGTATAGTATTTCCATTATCTTCTTCCACACTAGTAAAACCTTCTTATAAAATATTTTTATATCTTATAAAATTTATTTAAAATTTCTTTTAGAAAGTAAGTAGTAAGTGGCCACCAAAAAGACAGAACGGAAATAAAAATACAAATATAATTATTTAAATTAAAATAAAAATTCAAAACCAAATAACTCGGTTCGAGTTGGTTTTCGGGTTTTGAACCGAAAAAACCGAATAAAAAATAAACGAAATAAATATACAAAACCGAAACCAAACCAAAAAAGTCGATTCAATTTAATTCGATTCGGTTCAGTTGATTTGTCAGTTCAGATCGATTTTCGGATGAATTTGCTCGGCCCTGTACGAGGGTGAGCATTGGTCCGGGACCGAACCGGACCGAAGACCGAATTAAAGTAAAAACCGGGACCGAGACCGAGACCGAATGTGGTCTGTCCGGTTCGTCAGTCGGACCGAACCGTTTGGAGTCTACTAAGGCCAAAATAGTCGGTTTGTGGTCCGGACCGAACCGGACCAACCAGACAAAGAATCGAATTAGCACAAATGCATAGACCGAAGACCGGACCGAATGTGGTCGGTCCGGTCTCGGTCGGTCCGTTCGGGTCGTTTGCTCACCACCCTGTATAACTCATAACTCTTACCGTAGCACATAAGTATATATATTTCCATTATCTTCTTCCACACTAGTAAAACTTTATTTATATTTTATAAAATTGATTTAAAATTTCTTTTAGAAAAGAAAATAGTAAGTGGCCACCAAAAAGACATAAAACATAACGGAAATAATAAAAACACAAAAAAAATAAATTTATAAATCCATTTTGTGTGTGTGTGTGTTTTTATTTCCTCTTCTGGATCATCTTCTTCATCTTCATCTTCAACAAATCAATCACACCTTCATTTCTCAATCGCCACCGCGCGTGTATTACAATCGCCGCCGTGAAAACCTAATTTCTCGATTCCATTTTTTTTAGGTCAAAATTGGCTGCTACGATTGCATTATTTGGTAAATGTGTTTTTGACCTAATTTTGACTATTAGTTACTTGATCTGATTGATGTGATGATGAAATGATGCTTTGATTCATTAATTACTGTGATGTTTATGTTTTGATTAGTGTATAAATGTGATAATTTGAAGGTGTTTTATCGGAATATTTTACGCGGTAGTTGAATTAGTTTAGTGTTTGCGGAAGTCGAGTTACGGTTTAGTTAGATGAGAATTTGATTATTGTTTCGATATTGTTTCGTAGAAATGTGAAAATTTGAAGGTGTTATGGTTTGGATATAGGTGGAACATTTTACGCGATAGTTGAATTAGTAGTGGTTTTAGGTTTAGTGTTTGCGGAAGTCGAGTTTCGATTTAGTTTCGTAGAAATGTGAAATTTTTTTTGTTATGGTTTGGATATAGGTGTAGTTAAATTAGTTGTGGTTTTAGTTTATTGCTTGCGGATGTCCAGTTGCAATTTAGTTTAATGAGAATTTGATTACTGTTTCGTATAAATGTGAAAATTTGAAGCTGTTATGGTTAGGATATAGGTGTTTTATTGGAAAATTTTATGCGATAGTTGAATTAGTTTAGTGTGTGCGGAAGTCGAGTTACAGTTTAGTTTAATGAGAATTTGATTACTGTTTCGTGTAAATGTGAAAATTTGGAGCTGTTATGGTTTGGATATAGGTGTTTTATCGGATAATTTGGCGCGATAGTTGAATTAGTTGTGGTTTTAGGTTTAGTGTTTGCGCAAGTCGAGTTAGTGGTTATGTTGTTGGAAGTTGATGTTAGCGAGTAATGTATTATAGTTGAGCAGTCGAAATCACTCACCTTCATTTCTTCATCTTATTCAGCGCGCGTATTACAATCGCCACCGTACACCGGAAACCTAATTTCTCGATTTCATATTTTTTAGGTCAAAATTGGCTGCTGCTACTCGATTTCATTTCACGATTGCATTATTTGGTAAATGTGTTTTTGACCTAATTTTGACTATTAGTTACTTGATCTGATTGATGTGATGATGAAATGATGCTTTGATTCATTAATTATTGTGATGTTTGTGTTTTGATTAGTGTATAAATGTGAAGATTTGAAGGTGTTTTATCGGATAATTTTACGCGATAGTCGAATTAGTTTAGTGTTTGCGGAAGTCGAGTTTCGATTTAGTTTTGTAGAAATGTGAAAATTTGGAGCTGTTATGGTTTGGATATAGGTGTTTTATAGGAAAATTTTACGCGATAGTTGGATTAGTTGTGGTTTTAGGTTTAGTTTTTGCGCTAGTTGAGTTACGATTTAGTTTATGTGAAAATGTGAAGGTGTCATGGTTTGGATATAGGTGTTTTATCGGAAAATTTGGCGCGATAGTTGAGATAGTTGTGGTTTTAGGTTTAGTGTTTGCGTAAGTCGAGTTACGATTTAGTTTAGTGTATAAATGTGAAAATTTGAAGGTGTTTTCTCAGAAAATTTTACGCGGTAGTTGAATTAGTTTAGTGTTTGCGGAAGTCGAGTTACGATTTAGTTCAATGAGAATTTGATTATTGTTTCGTATAAATTTGAAAATTTAACGCGATATGGTGTATAGCTGAATTAGTTGTGGTTTTAGGTTTAGTGTGTGCCGAAGTCGAGTTTCGATATTGTTTCTTAGAAATGTGAAAATTTGAAGTTGTTATGGTTTGGATATAGGTGTATCGGAAAATTTTACGCGATAGTTGAATTAATAGTGGTTTTAGGTTTAGTGTTACGATTTAGTTTAATGAGAATTTGATTACTGTTTCGATTTGGTTTTGTAGAAATGTGAAAATTTGAAGGTGTTATGGTTTGGATACAGGTGGAAAATTTTGCGCGATAGTTGAATTAGTAGTGGTTTTAGGTTTAGTGTTTGCGCAAGTCGAGTTACGATTTAGTTTATGTGAAAATTTGAAGTTGTTATGGTTTGGATATAGGTGTTTTATCGGAATATTTTACGCGATAGTTGAATTAGTTGTGGTTTTAGGTTTAGTGTTTGCGGAAGTTGCGTTAGTGGTTATGTTTTATTGTAGGAAGTTGATGTTAGCGAGAGTAATGTATTATAGTTAAGCTGTCGAATTTACCGTTATATTTAGTGTTTAGGTTAAGATTGCGTTAAGGGACTTGTACCGGTATTAGAGTAACAATGAATTTTAAGAGTTGTTATGTGAAAATTTGAAGTTTGTTATATTTCGGATATAGGTGTAGCTGAATTAGTTGCGGTTTTAGCCTTTTAGGTTTAGTGTTTGCGGAAGTCGAGTTACGATTTAGTTTAATGAGAATTTGATTGCTGTTTCGATATTGTTTCGTATAAATGTGAGAATTTGAAGTTGTTACAGTTTGGATATCGGTGTAGTTGAATTAGTGTTTGCGGATGTCGAGTTATTGGTTGCTAGAATTGGCTGTTGAATTGGTGGTGTTAGTGATTAGTTTATCTGGTTGGTTATGTTTTGTTGTTGGAAGTTGATGTTAGCGAGTAATGTATTATAGTTAAGCAGTCGTATTTACCATTATATTTAGTGTTTAGGTTTTGGATGTTCTGTAGCGTTTAAGATTGCGTTAAGGAACTTGTACCGGTATTAGAGTAAGGGGGTGTTGCTTTAAGCTTATATGTGGGTTTATAAGCTTATTTGTTTTTCGCCTTATATTTCATAAGCCTCAATTTTCCGGCTTATTTTGAGACTTGTGGGCTTATATAAGTTTATTATAATATGAATATATGATAAAATTATATAAGTCCATAAGTCTCAAAATAAGCAGGAAAATTGGGGCTTATGAAATATAAGCCGAAACCAAATAAGCTTATAAACCCGCATATAAGCTTAAACAAACACCCCTTTAGTGGTTGCTAGAAACAGTTTAATTGGAATGTTTGTTGCTGAATTGTGGTGCTAGCGGGTAGTTTATTCGGTTATGTTATGGTATAAGAAGACTAGAAATTGATGTTAGCGAGTGATGTAAGATTTTAAGCACTCGATTTTACTGCGATACTTAATGTTTAGTAGTAGGTTCATATTTTATCTAGTTTGCGTGTTTTGTAGCGTTTAAGATTGTGTGAAGGGACGTGTTTAGGTTAGCAGAGCAACAATGAATTTCTAGAAGTTTTTGCCTATGTATGTTATCCTCCACGTGTGACTATAGATCAGAAGTTTACGTAAATGTAACTTCTCGACTAAGGACAAGTTTATGATTATGGGTGCGGAAACTTATGTGGAACTTCGTTTATGTGGTTTATCTGTCAAGTTTGGCTGTTAGTGCCCTTTCCAGCTCATCATTGGCTAATTATCGTCAGTATAGGAACATTTTTTTATGTCAGAGATTCCCTCAATGCTTCTAAGTCAAAACGATTCCGAACCTAAAGTTAGTTAATCTAAAAGGCACTTCATTTAATGTTCACAATAGAAATCAGAAAGTGGATATATAATGGGGTTTTATTTTGGTTTTATGTATGCATTCTTATGTTAGGCTGTTATTTTGGTTTTATCCCATCTTTTGATGGGTATTCCTATGGGGGTTAAACTATTAATAATGGGGTTTTAGGCTAGTTTGACCACTTCTTCTGTTCCCCGTGTCTAAGTAGGGGTTACCAGGAATCGAAGAGCGAACAGTTTTCTATTTGATTTTTGTGACAAGCAACTTTAGGTTAGATGCCATAGGTCATGCTCGCAAGATCTCATGCAACATAGGTGATAAGTTGTGAACGTTAAATGGCTAGTGTTTTTGCTCACCCCCATCCAATGGAAGGTGAAGTTAGACTTTACGCATAATTATTGGAAATGTCTAATTATTAACCAGTTTTCTTTAGACTATTTATTCATGAAATATACCGGAACCGTTTCCAAACAAATATCATCAATTTTGTTTGGTGACGACAATGTGCAACCAAGTGATTCTGATTAGAAATTTCACAGTAAGGAAAGTTTGCGATTCCATGAGAGAACTTCAGGAATGAATTGCTTCACTTTTTATGGACTGAGGAAGTAACTGCTATTTTCCAAAATATATTTTTTTGTTATCTAGCTTGGCATTTGTTGTTTTGAGACTTTTTCTTCTATTTATTGACCACATATATTAATATTGGACTCGTTTTTTTGTTTATAAACACATGATTCACTTATTGGATGTTACTTCTTTGCTACATTGTTATTTTGGAGCTTTATATCTGGTGATTCTGTGTAATAATGCATGCTGTTCTGTTATTCTGATTCTTATGATGGACTTTGCGTATTTATTCATTTTACAGCGAAGGGAAAATTTCGATTGCCGCTGTCTGTTGCACTTCATTCTTTTTGCAAACGGCATGCAGAACAGTGGCAGTCTTCCCAAGAGCAATTCGTTAAGAACCCCTCAACAGTCACTCCGCCGCCTCAATTTTTGCTCGCAAGTGGCAACGGGTCAGCAAACATCTCCAGTCGTGTATCCTGAAAAGCGTACTAAGAATAAGGCATCAAGAAGAAATGATGTCAGCGCCAGCAGCGATGATTCCAAGAAAGCAAAGAGGGAGGAACACAGGATTGATATTGGAGATGAGCAATCTGATTTGTTGGGATATGAAGTCATTTCTGGAAAGCTAGTTTTGGATAAGAGAAAGAACATAAAAGCTACCGATGCAGAAAATACAACTGAAAATGCACACTTGGATACCGTTGACGCTAAACTTACAAGCAGGGTGTTGGTTTGGGGTTCACATGTTTTAAGCCTTGACGATGTCGTTTCAGTAAGTTTTCTAAACAAAGCGGAAAACGGCAACAAAATGCAATGTAGTGATCACTTCTTAGTTTCTTACCAGTATTTAGAATGCACGATTTTTACATGGTTGAAAAGTACGCTTTGATGTATATGGTAAAAAATGAATAGTACATCACATTTTCTTGCAGCTTGTCGAATAAAAGTTCAGATTATTCATGCTTTTGTTTTGTCAGACTTTTTCTATATTGACGTTTATTTTGCCTCCTCACATGACTTGTGCAGGTGACGTACAACTATGGTCTAAGACATTTTATAGTACATTCATACCCTAAAAAAAAGTCCTCATTTTGCTTCTCGAAATCTGGCAGAAGCAGGAAGGATTTTTGTTTCCTGGCTTCAACTCCAGACGAAGCTTCACAATGGGTTACTGGGTTTGCAGATCAGCATTGTTTTGTGAATTTAGCTCCTCATCCTTTGGTCTCTTCAATGAAGCAGGATTCTGAAATAATGGCGTTAGATTTTTCTTACACACATATTAAAAGTAAAAGTCCACCTCGGATGCTTGTCATCTTAAATCCCCGGTCTGGACGTGGTCGCTCCAGCAAAGTTTTTCATAATTTGGTTGAACCTATATTTAAGGTAACACATAACCTCTGATATTTAGAAACAATATATTAACAACTTATTTTAGTTAATTGAAGTTCTATGTGTTACCGATGTTATTGCTGATAATTATGTTTTGCAAAGATCAGTGGATTAACTAGACATTAGATATTGATAATTCATAATTATATGAGTCTCTGTTTATGGACTTGTATAGATTCAAGTTATTTCTCAACTCCTCGGTTTCCTTCTTTTTATATAGTTGGCAATATGATATGCATGTTCAATATGGCTTTACTAGAAAGTTTTCATCATACAATCTTCTAGGACTTCTGCTTTTTTATGAATTATCTATTGTAAATGACAATTTATCACATGATCTAAATCTGTTTCAAGCAAGTTCTGTTTGCGAGGATTAATTTTCATTTATCCACATCTGTAGCTTGCAGGGTTTAAGCTGGAAGTAGTCAAGACAACATCTGCTGGCCATGCCAAGAATCTAGCTTATAGTGTTGATTTTAGCACATGTCCTGATGGTATGCTTTCTGTATCCTTTTGTTTTTATCTTAGTTTGCATTCTTGGAGAATAATTTGTTAATCCTCAACTATTTGTGTTTTTGTAACCTTATACCAGGAATTATATGTGTTGGAGGCGATGGAATCGTCAATGAGGTTGGTGTTTATTTCTTCACTTAGTCATATGTAGAAGCTTAATTTGTTTTGAATAGTAAACCGCATCAATTATGTTTTTTCCTACATTTTACTAGCGCTCTAGCTGTACTTACTAAAAATTGATATGATATACAAGACATTTATATATTAGTTTTACTGGTAGTTTATTTACATGATGTCATTTCTTGTGCAGGTACTGAATGGTCTTCTTTGTAGAGACAACCAAAAAGAAGCAATTTCTATCCCAATTGGTATCATACCGGCTGGCTCTGATAATTCTCTAGTATGGACTGTTCTTGGAGTTAGGGATCCTGTATCTGCTGCACTTGCTATAGTGAAGGTAATGATTGGTACAGGTTTCGAGTGAAGCATGAGGTCAAATGGAGAAGTATCCAGTCTAAGCTAATACATATTGTACCTCTTTTTTCCAGGGAGGTTTAACTGCAACAGATGTATTTGCTGTCGAATGGATCCAAACAGGTGTCATTCATTTTGGAATGACCGTTTCATACTTTGGATTTATCAGTGATGGTAAGCCTCATCACTCTCTAACTACCGACAAAAGCTATTGTTTTCAAAACACCGGAGTATTATGTTTACTATTATTTAATTAATAGCTAAACTGGTATATTAATAAGCATATATCTTTACACTTTGTAACAGTGTTGGAACTTTCTGAGAGATACCAGAAACGCTTCGGTCCTCTACGTTATTTTGTTGCTGGTGTCCTCAAGTTCTTATGCTTACCAAAATACAGCTATGAACTAGAATATCTACCCGTATCCAAAGAAAAAGCCGATCTAGAAAGACAAGCCTTAGCTAACAAAGATATGGTCGACATGTCAGATTTATACACTGATGTCATGAGGAGATCAGATGGCATTCCTAGAGCTTCTAGTTTATCAAGTATCGACTCTATAATGACCCCTGGTCGGTCTGGAGCTGATATGGATACAACCTGTAGTAGCACAGAGCCATCAGATTATGTACGGGCCATCGATTCAAAGTCAAAGCGCCTTTCAAGTGGAAGAAGCAATGTGACATCAGAACCAGAAGTCATTCATCCTCAGCCACCACTTTCATCAACTCCAAATTGGCCAAGAACACGGTCGAAGTCAAAGACAGATAAAGGGTGGAGTGGACTGACATCATTACAGGTGAGTAATTTAGAGACTTTTAGAAAAATAGTTAAAACTATTACAGAACTCAGTTAAAAGTCTGATTAGGTATCTTAAATGGGTCGAAAAATTACAGAACTTAGTTAAAAGGAAATGGGCCGAGTGGGCTGAATGGAATGGGGCGAAAGTCATAAGTAATGTTAATGCACCCCTCTAAATCTTATTATTCTAAGCTTTATATTGTTATTATTAAACACGGTATAAGTTTTTGCAATATTCATTATTTTTAAGGTTGGACAAAAAAGTGTTATGGGTTAATCCCATCTGATCTGTTTTGACTTTTGACCTCCTTTGAAAACCCTGCATTCAACCGGAAGCTTTTTTGACCCATTATCTAACTGCCTGTCTAGTCACTTTTGTAAAATACTAAAATTTGACCAGCTAGTATACCTGTGACATGGTTCTGGGTTGAGAATATTGATTTGGTGCATTGACAACAGGATCCTACTAGATCTTCGTGGGGAAACTTAGGAGCACATGACAAAGAGGATATATCATCAACAATGTCAGATCCAGGCCCGATTTGGGATGCCGAACCTAAGTGGGATACAGAACCCAATTGGGAAATGGAAAATCCGATAGAATTGCCGGGCCCACCAGATAATGATGGAAATGAAGAAAGGAGGGAAATTGGGATTACATTGGAAGAAAATTGGGTTGTTAAAAAAGGCAAGTTTCTTGGGATTCTGGTATGCAACCATTCTTGTAAAACTGTTCAAAGTTTGAGCTCTCAGGTGGTGGCTCCAAAAGCGGAACATGATGACAATACTATGGATTTATTGTTGGTTCATGGAAGTGGGCGATTAAGGCTGTTAAGATTCTTTATACTTCTGCAGATGGGCCGACACCTTTCTCTTCCTTATGTAGAATATGTGAAGGTATATCACTTACCTAAAGGTCTTAATTTAAGAGATATACGAGTAGTTTTTATAGACAGTATATTGAAATGTCATTAACTAGCGAACAAAATCTGTGCAAGTTTATGAGCTTGGTAAACGTTCATCTATTCTTCTTTTGGGTCAATGGCTGCAGTTCCATTGGCTATCTCGTTCTCGTTAGCGAATAGTCTAGAAGTGGCATTTTGGACTTAGTTGAATAGGATTATGTTTCATCTCTAACAGGCTATAAAATTAAAAATAGTTGAAAGGCAATAGGGTTCACAAGTTTGTATCACGAATTCACGATGATTATGGTTAGAGGTAGCGAAGTAGGAAGGTTGAGCATGTTAGGTAACAACTAACAAGTCAAAACGGGTTAAAGTCCGAACTGGTACTTTCTAATGCAGGTCAAAACTAGTCAGGTTGAACTACTGACGTTTTTAGTTCTTTTCTTACCTTGATTCATGTACGTGATATAAGAGGATATAAGCATTTACGCACATTTGAGTCACTTTTGACTGTTCGGCCCATCTGATTTTTACTTGGTTTATAAACATCTGTTTGACCGTATAGATATAAATTATTAACCAAAATCAACCCATTTCTAAGTAAATTAGTCAAACTAAACACGTATATAATGTGAATTAACATTATTGCTTTTTCAGGTTAAGTCAGTGAAGCTGAAACCATTAAAAAGCACACACAACGGGTGTGGAATCGATGGGGAACTTTTTAGAATCTCTGGTCAAGTAGTCTCATCTTTACTTCCAGAACAATGCCGGCTCATTGGTCGCCCTCCAAGCAACAATGTGAAATAATAACCATTATAGCCTCCAAATCTGATCTGGACGATTTACCCCAATCTTACCATATCACTGTTACATATCTGAGGTCACTTGTAAAATTTGATCCTTTTTCCCCTCATCCGGCTTGATAACTTGCTTGTTCTTTTGTCTTCCGTCCGTAGTATGTCCCATCTTATATATATACATACATAAGACACTTTGTATCTATTCGTGCCTAGAGTGCAATCTTTTTTTATGGACGGAAACAGTATTTTGGACTTTGGAGTTGATTTGAATTCGGTTGATGTGTATTGTAAAGCATCGTTGTGTAGAGTTGGATGTGTTGTTTCCACTTGTTGGCTGCTTTTACATTTTATATAGATTGTCGGATTCGGTAACTGATTAGTGTATTGTTTAATATTTGTGTAACTGTCTAAAGCTAACTTTCTGCTATTATAAGCCACATGTATCATAGGTTCATAGTATGCTACAATCACTACATTCATCCTATGCCATCCTAGATTCATGATTAGTGGTAAAAAAGTAGGCAGGTAGGCACCAAATTTTTATGATAGAGTTTTGCTATATCCTCCTACTTGATATTCTTACTTATCCTCGTACCCGCTTAAAATTTTAACGTGTGTATTTCACTCATTATCTCTCTTCGTCTAAACTGTCAGTTCTGTCACGTGTCAGGATAGCTAGAAATGCATTTCAGTTCACTATCAAGTTAAAATCTTAATATACTATTATGGACCATTGTATTAAAGAATACAAATGGATTTAACTTCATCTTTATGTCATCTTTAATATGTAACAATGAGATGAAACAAAATGTTCAAGGACAAACCTCAGATGGCGAGTGTTGGAAATAGTTCCTAACAAATCTTCTTGTCCGTCACGATATTGGTTATAATAATTGTCTTAATTTCCGAAAATGATGTTTTTGTAGTGGTTTAAACCACTTAATTATCAGTTTTATTAAAAATTTTAACGTTTGCTGATTTTTAATTGTTTTTAATAACAAACAAAAAAAATGTAACTTATTAAATAAAAAAATGAATTTCATGATTTTTTTATTATATTAAATATTCACGTAAATATTTTTGCAACTAAATAACAAATCATGATTTTTTTTTTACAAAATAGTTTCATTTCTCCAATTTCCCAACTACATGAGTGAAAATGAGACTTAAAAAATTGCACCACCAATTCTCTAACAATTCTCCACATTTCTTCACCCTTTTTTTTCTCTAGCCTACCAAACAAAAGAATTTGACTCATTTCCATTTCTTTTCCTATACCCAACATCCTCGAGAATTTCAGAGATTAAAAATGAAGTAGAGAATAGAATTTAGAGAAATGAAATTGAATGAGAATTTGTAGTGATTTCTCGTGTTTGGTAACAGCAAAGAATTAATCGATAAAAAAATAAAAAAAATTCTTATAAATATGATATGCAATCTTACAAATCATATAAGAGAACCGTTGGTCCCTAAACTTGTATCGGAGGATCGCGATGGGACGAAACCGGGCATAATCATCGCCACGGGTCCAAACAGTACCCATTAAATGCCAGATTGGTCCCTTGACCAATAACGGCGTTGTCAACGTTCCGTTATACCCAAAATAAACCCGTAATCATGGTACTGCTGAGGGTAGAATAGTCATTATGTGGTATACACTGTAGAACATGTCTTGTCCAATTTCCCGCCATATTGTACAATATAACAAAATCGGGTACTCATTGCTCATCCCCAAACTTGTTTTGGAAGCCTACCCAGAAAACCCTAAGGCAATGTCTATCATAAAATCAAATAATATGAGTAAGAAAATAACAAACAACCACCTTGGATTTACTTTGTGGCGAGTAAGGGAATATCCTTTATATGATGATCGTGAAACGGAGGAAAGAGCTGCAGTCAGGAGATATTGTAAGTCTTTTTTGGTTAGAGCCTATTACAATCATATGTTAGTACGACTGATTAAGTTATTCCCCTTTTAGGTAACTTTAGCTTAACAAAGTTTTTGTACATTTTTTTATACAGCGGGTGAACCTGGATCGTTTAGCATGATGTTCCATTATGAAGGTACATTCAAATACTTTCCAGGTAGGATATATCAAGGAGGCAAGAAATGCCTTGTTGATCTTGTGGAAATAAAAGAGGTATTTGTTGATGAAATGGATGCTCTCATGACCCAAATCGGTTATGAGTCTGGACAAACCAATTATTTCTACTTTGTTAAGCCTGGTTGTACATTAGACGACGGTTTGTTTTCTTTGCGTGAACCTGCTAATCTAGACTTGTTGAAAGATGTTGTCATACAGCATAAGCTGATAGACGTGTATGTTGAAATAGGGAAGACTAGATTACAATTTTGTGAAATGTCCCCACAATCAATTAAGACTGTGTTTTGGGAGATGGATGAAGATAGGAGAAAAGTTGCTACTGCGGCTATTCAATCATGTTGTAGACGGTTGGTGTTAGATGATATAGATAATGAACCTGCCCTAGATCAGTTTATCCAACTTACACAATTGCCTGTGGACGTCAATGATATTGGTGAAGCTAGCAATTTGCCAAACATTGAGCCACTCTTTTCCACCTTAGACTGCTCATTTGCTAGCCAACCTGTTCAAAACAGTGAGCGTGCTTTAGTAGTTGTTGATGAGGACAATGCTCTAAAGGAGCCTGATAATGTTGAGGTTAATCTGTTTAGAGTGATTCAGGGGAAGGACTTTGACAACGGTGGAACAGCACTAGTTGATGTCAATAACACCTTTGAGGAGCCTGAAAATTTTGAGGTTAATCTGTTTCAATTGACACAGGAGAAGCATTTACACAAAGCAGGCAGACCACTACTTGATGTGAATAACAGATTTGAGGAGCCTGATGTGGATGTAAGTCTGTTTCAACTGACTCAGGATAACATGGAAGAGGTCCCTGTTGTTGATCTTAGTCTGTTACAAGCGAGTGACACTAGTGAATTTGGCAATGCAGTTGAACCAAATCAAGATAACACTTGTAAAGAGAATGATGCACAGCTTGGTATGCTACAAGTAGGTCAGAGTACTGATTCAGGTGAAGAAGGAACAACATGTTATATAAGTGATGACATGCAGTTGGTAAATGATTTACCTGTGATGGTTGATGAAGTATTTTGCGGTGACCATGTTAGTTTCCAACACGCACACTTTGCTAATGGCGTTTATACCACTTTTTTCTATACTGGTCAGGAGTTTGCTACTGCAGGGGAAGTAAAAAAGCTAGTAAGAGAGCATTCAATAGAAACTAGGAGGGAGTTGTTTTTTTTGAAGAATGACAAAACAAGAATAAGGGTCAGGTGTAGGGGTTGTGTTCCAGTTTCAAGCCCAAGTGAAGGTCCTGGACTGAATATTGGCCCATCTAGAAGTCCATTAAGCAGAAGGGGTATAAGAGCATTGCTTTCTGCCAAAAAGGACCCTTCATAAATACTCTGCCCATGGCTATTGTTTGTCGGCAGGAATGGTGAGACAGGTATCTGGTCGGTCAGAACATATAATGAGCAACACACTTGTTTGCAATCAAGGGAAGTCAGAGCTTTTGACCTTCGCTATATCTCACAGAAAATTACAGCACAAGTTGAAACAAATCCAAAGCTTCCTGTCAGGTCGGTGCATAATCAACTTACCAACCAATACGACCATCAAGTGTCCCTGCAAAAGGTATTAAGGGCCAAAAACCTAGCTATAAAAGCCATCAGGGGTCAATTCAAGCTTCAATTTACCATGTTGAGAGATTATGTTCAAGAGTTGCAGAAGACAAACCCTAATACGACAGTGGAGATGAATGTGGAACGACCTCCGGATGAGTCTCTTTCAACCAGAGAATTCAAGAGAGTGTATGTTTGTTTAGGTGCACTGAAGCAAGGATTTAAAGATTGTGGGAGATCGTTGTTGGGGCTGGCTGCTTTTCCAATTCGTGGTCCTTTCAATGGTCAACTGATGACAGGTGTGGGAATTGATAGCAACAATGGTATATACCCTTTCGCTTATGCTTTTGTTGATTCAGATAACATAGGATCATGGACTTGGTTTCTTCATTGTTTATCCGATGATTTAGCACTTGGGCCAATTTCAAGCATCACTTTTATTACTGACATGAATAAGGTACTCTCTTACTCTGTTCATGAATTTAAGTCTCGCTGTTTTGAAACAGACAGTAAAGATATTTGATTTTGTGCAGGATATAAGTAGAGTTGTAGCAGAAGTTTTTGAAAGTGCAGAACACAGATTCTGTATTAAAAGCATACATGAGAAAATGAAATTGCAATGGAAAGGTAGGGCCTATAAAGACCATCTGTGGAAATGTGCAACAACCTCAATTGTTGTACAGTTTCAGAAAGCTATGGCTGATCTCAAGAAACTTAATCAACCAGCCCATGATTGGTTAAGTAAGATACCACCGATCCATTGGTCAAGGTCACATTTTTCATGTAAGTGATCTATCTGTTTCACTTACTTTGTATTCGTAAATGCAGTATAAACAGTTACAATCAATACATGTTTATTACTTGTCATCTTTAGGGAGAGCTACTTCTGATGTGTTACTTAATAACATGTGTCAAGTGTTTAATGAGAAAATTAAAGAGGGGTTAAGCAAACCTATTATTACAGCCTTAGAATACATAAGGGAATATTGTATGAAGAGGATAATGCATGTTCTTATGGTGATTGAGAAGAGTGATGGGCCATTAACACCAACTGCACAACACATGCTAGAGGCTATTAAGAAAGAGGCTGTTAAGTATAATGTGTTATGGAATGGGGGATCTAAGTTTCAGGTTAGTGGACCATGGGGTGACCAACGTGTAGTTAATGTTGTACACAAGACTTGTACTTGCAGAAGGTGGGAGATAACAGGTTTACCATGTAAACATGCTGTTGCTACCCATTGGAATATGGCTTTAAATGGCCAACAAGTCGGAGCTGTAGAAACATGGGCTCATCCTTGTTACTATCTTCTCACTTGGGAGGCTACCTACAAACACCATGTCCAGCCTATAACTAGCAGTGTACATTGGGAAAAATCAACTATGCCAACAGCAATTGTTCCACCGAAATCCGAAACAAACCCGCCTGCCGCAAAAGGTAGAAAAAGAGTTAGGATAGCACCTGAAACTAAAGAGATTGTGAAGGATGGTAAGCTGTCAAGGGCTTGGAAGAGTGTCAGGTGTAGTATTTGTGGCATTGCTGGACACAACCGGGTAACATGCCTAGGGTATGGTGGAGCTCAACATAGTGGAACTGCCAATAAGGTAAATGTCAAAAAGGTGCCTACTAAAGCTGCAGGAAAAAAAAGACATCCTAAATGTAAAAAGGTAGCAGCAGATAAAGAAGCTGAAGGTACGGGTGTTGTTCTAGAAAGCCAAGTTAGTGTAGTTCATGGAAGTGGTGTTCAATCTACAAATCAAGAGCCAGGAACTGAAGATCCCATCATACATGATGTATCCCTGTCACAATCCCAGCAACTTCAAGCTGAAGCATTTGCCGATCCCATCATGCATGAGCAATCCCAGTCTGATTTTCAGATTCAGTCAAGTGATGTTCAAGCAGTTTCTGCTTCAACCCAGCCTGCTACACGAAGAATGACTAGGAAGCAGGCTGCACTGGAAAGAATGATGGCCTCACCATAGGTCAAATCTGTTATGCTAATTATCTAGACAATGTTTCATCTAGTTTACTATTTATTTTCTATGGACAAGTTATGTAATCTAAAAACATATATGTGTGTGGGTGTGTAACTGTAGCGCTCATGCTTTGAAAAGTATGCAATTTTATGCAGCTGGAATTATATCCATTTGCATTAACTATGGAACCATGTCATTATTGTGTATTTTTTGAGATTGACTAAGCTTGATGTGTGAATAGTTTGCGTCAAAAGTAACCAAAGCTAAAATAGAACATCATAAGAATGTTGACATTTAAAAGTCAACCTTAAACACATTGCAAACCATCTGCATAGCCATGAGGCATAGAAAATCAGAAACAAACAAAACTGAATACTTCATAACAAGGTTACTACAATTCAAGATACACAACATTAACCAACTAGCCTCATTACATAAAAGGTTAAAACGTTATCCCAATGCATAAACAATGAAGAACAACATCCAACTTAGCACCATGTAAATCTTCCACTTCCACACATCACCTTGAGCAGCTACTAATCTTGCCTCAAGCTCATTTCTCCCCCTCAAAAGTCCTGGTATGATCATTCTTGAACGAGCACAGATTTCAGGATCATACCATCTTATCCACCGACAAGAAGACCCCTATTGATGGTTATGACAAGTCATTAAACAACCACCATTGTTACAAACTTACACAAGAAATATTAAGACGCACTTACTTGAACAGGACAACCAAAGAATCGACGCCCTGGGTTGGCAGAGGTCCACGAAGTACGAATAATAGCTTGCTTACCACACCAGCAACGTACCATCGTGAAACAATTATCGTTTTGAAGAGGACGGGTTTTGAAGGATAGTTTAGGGATGGGTCATAAATGTAGATCAAACCTTGTTACACACATATACTAGCTACATACACTGTAGAACGGTTTTATTTAGTACGCTACAGTGAAAGACGGTTTTGCCCTCAGCAAAATAACGTTGACAACGACAGTATTGGTCAAGGGGCCAATCTGGCATTTAATGGGTACTGTTTGGACCCGTGGCGATGATTATGCCCGGTTTCGTCCCATCGCGATCCTCCGATACAAGTTTAGGGACCAACGGTGTATTTTAGTCTATTGTTTATGAAAGTGCCATCTGCTATCAAATTTAAACTTGTGCTAAAAATTAATTTATCAAAATTGCTTCATCGCTATCTTACACGAAGAACAAGATGGGATATTGAGATACTATTTGCAATCTCAGTTTGTATTCTTTTTCAAAACAAAATGATTGAATCAAAATACTAACAATCAGATTTATATATTAAAGTTTTCTGAGTAACTTGATTTCTAATTTCAGTAAAAAAAAGTACAGTAGTTTAGTATGACTAACAAATAGTCAAATACAAAAGAAGATTGAGATACAAATTTGAGAGCTTATAACTAGAGGTGGCAATTTGTGCCCAAAATAAAAAATATGGGCTAAATGGGCAAACTTTTAAAAGATTTGGGCACATTTGAACCTCCTCCTTTTTTTGAAATGGGCATAACGGGCACATGTTTTTCTCGAACATTATATTGTTTTTAAAGAAAAACTTATATTTAATTTTTTAAATATAAATGAGGTGTTACGTTCGAGAAATTTATATCATCGTTTTGGGTCTTTTTAAAAGCGATTCGTATAACATGAGCCCGTTTGGCCCGCGCCCGTTTGACCCGTAGCCCGTGCCCGCCCGTTTTGCCACCTCTACTTATAACAATCACAAGAAGGGGTCAGTGGTGGATAATTGGATTGCGTATCTTTTGGAAAACATCCCAAATAAGCAAAGAGTCATCAATAAGAATTAAAAACCTGTTTGAAAATGGATGATATTTGGGGATGGAAAATGATTGGGAAGACTAATTATGTGCCTAAAAACGTGTGGCATGATCCTTGTGGTTTATAAAAAAATGAGTCTCATTGCTGTAGCCATCAGGATGATGCCACATATGATTAGTCATATCTTTAGGCACATAATTTAGGTCTCCCAATCATGAGTTCGTGACTTTTGTAGATTTGCGTGAAATGTGAGTGGCAAGTGACCTCAATTATTTAGGGCCCGTTTGGTTTGTAGATGGGTTTAGGATTATGATTTGGATTTGGATTAGAATTTGGATTTAGATTAGGATTTAAAAGAAAGAGATGTATAAAGTTGTTTGTTTTATGTATGGGGATAAAAATTTGGATTGAGATTTATAATTATTTAAAGATTAAAAAATATATATAAGTTAATAGATGGGACCATGACTGACAAATTCTTTTGTTGAAATAGAACAAAGTGACAAAAAGGTGATGAATAAAAAATACAATAAACGAAAGAAATAAAGAAAAGTTGGATGTGTTTTCAGAAAACCATGCTAGTAAGACAGGATTTCTGCATACCCACTGTCAAGAGTCTTAAACCATATTTTAATCCTCGGTTTTTAAACCAAACATTTAAAATCTACCATTAACCCCAAATCATAATCCTATCCCCTCTAACCAAACGGGCCCTTATACCTCTAACCTTTTACTTTTGGCAGTTTCCTAATTAAAAGGAGCACGGAGATATCCCATTTCCACTGCTAAAGGAGTGGAAATCACATTACAAAGAAGCCATGTCTCCAGAAATTGCAAATCTCATCCTTTTTGATTTCTTTATGTACCAAACAAGAGAAACTAGATCATTTCCATTTCTCTAATTTGAATTCCCTCTACCAAACACACCTAAGGTTAGGGTTTCTTTCAATAAACAAGTAGATCAGAGGTCAAGGTTCATTTTTTTAGGGTTTGTCTAAAAAAAATTTCCGTGACCATGGTGTTGGAGCAATTTCAAGATTGTTGCCCTCTTATGAAAGTGCAAGCCATTAAGCTAACTGATCAGTTGTCTCGTCGGCAACAGTGTCGTGAGCTACCAAACCTAGCTACATATCTTAACGATCCTGAGCCAAGTGTAAGTGCGGCTGCCTGTAATGCAATTCGTCAGTTGTTTGCTAATTTTGACTCAGAATCGCTGATTAATTACCCCCATGATGTGCTACGTGGAACAGTGGCCGATCTGCTAGAGGCTAGTGCTTCATCCCGCCAGTCCTGGCTTGAAACAGTAACGGTAATAGTCCTCGAGAACAATTTTATAAGCAGAATTAAGATTGCTTAACATATTATATATTTGTGCAATGACATCTGGTGTTCATGTTTGTATTAGCAGACTGGAGAACATGTGGATTGGGAGTACATTCTCCAGGATGGCATTGACCTTGACCAGGATAATATTACAATCAACACAAGCACAATGCTTCTGTTGCACTTTAAAAAGAAGCTACCAGATGACAGATGGGCTCAAATAGAGGCCAGCCTGAGTCAAGAGCTACGAGATGAATTTGAACTCATATGGAATTCAGTACTTCAAGCTTTTGAAGAAGCTATATATAATAACTAGTTTTATATCCTAGAATTTTATTCCATAAGCTTCTAGTTATGTTGGTGTTTGTCTGTGTCGTGAGTTGTTTGTATCAAATCTAGAGTTGTCCGAAATATGTCTTTGTTTATGGATTACTCCGTATTTCTAAGTTTCTGTATGAATGGTATCACTTCTAGTGTTTGTGTATTAAAGCTATAAGCTTGTGTGTCACAGTTGTTATTTATGGATTAAAGCTATAAGGTGGTGTACCAATATATAATATGCTTTTGTATCATCATTTTATCGTGTGTAATATTTAGCCAGTAACTTGAAGCAGATAGGTAAGAATTTTATTAGGAAAATTTCTTTAATAATTGAATCAAATTATCATCTCAAATAGGCTCTGGAACTGAACAAAGAGGGCAACTGGAGAAATAGCTTCAGGAATGAATTGCTTCACTTTTTAGGAATTGAGTAAGTAATCCTATTTATTGACCACATATATTAATATTCGACTCATTTTTTTGTTTATAAACACACGATTCACTTATTGGATGTTAGTTCTTTGCTACATTGTTGTTTTGAAGCTTTATATCTGGTGATTCTGTGTAACAATGCATACTGTTCTGTTTTTCTGGTTCTTATGATGGACTTTGCGCATTTATTAATTTTACAGCGAAGGGAAAATTTCGATTGCCACTGTCTGTTGCACTTCATTCTTTTCGCGTTGCAAACGGCATGCAGAACAGTGGCAGTCTTCCCAAGAGCAATTCGTTAAGAACCCCTCAACAGTCACTCCGCCGCCTCAATTTTTGCTCGCAAGTGGCAACGGGTCAGCAAACATCTCCAGTCGTGTATCCTGAAAAGCGTACTAAGAACAAGGCATCAAGAAGAAATGATGTCAGCGCCAGCAGCGATGATTCCAAGAAAGCAAAGAGGGAGGAACACAGGATTGATATCGGAGATGAGAAATCTGATTTGTTGGGATATGAAGTCATTTCTGGAAAGCTAGTTTTGGATAAGAGAAAGAACATTAAAGCTACCGATGCAGAAAATACAACTGAAAATGCACACTTGGATACCGTTGACGCTAAACTTACAAGCAGGGTGTTGGTTTGGGGTTCACATGTTTTAAGCCTTGACGATGTCGTTTCAGTAAGTTTTCTAAACAGAGCGGAAAACGGCAATAAAATGCAATGTAGTGATCACTTCTTACCAGTATTTAAAATGCACGTTTTTTACATGGTTAAAAAGTGCGTTTCATGTATTTGGTAAAAAGTGAATAGTACATGGCATTTTCTTGCAGCTCGTCGAATAAAAGTTCGGATTATTCTTGCTTTTGTTATGTTGACTTTTTCTATATTGATGGTTATTTTGCCTCCTCACACATGACTTGTGCAGGTGACGTACAACTATGGTCTAAGACATTTTATAGTACATTCATACCCTAAAAAAAAGTCCTCATTTTGCTTCTCGAAATCTGGCAGAAGCAGGAAGGATTTTTGTTTCCTGGCTTCAACTCCAGACGAAGCTTCTCAATGGGTTACTGGGTTTGCAGATCAGCATTGTTTTGTGAATTTAGCTCCTCATCCTTTGGTCTCTTCAATGAAGCAGGATTCCAAAATAATGGCGTTAGATTTTTCTTACACACATATTAAAAGTAAAAGTCCACCTCGGATGCTTGTCATCTTAAATCCCCGGTCTGGACGTGGTCGTTCCAGCAAAGTTTTTCATAATTTGGTTGAACCTATATTTAAGGTAACACATAACCTCTGATGTTTAGAAACAATATCTTAACAACTTATTTTAGTTAATTGAAGTTCTATGTGTTACCGATGTTATTGCTGATAATTATGTTTTGCAAAGATCAGTGGATTAACTAGACATTAGATATTGATAATTCATAATTATATGAGTCTCTGTTTATGGACTTGTATAGATTCAAGTTATTTCTCAACTCCTCGGTTTCCTTCTTTTTATATAGTTGGCAATATGATATGCATGTTCAATATGGCTTTACTAGAAAGTTTTCATCATAAAATCTTCTAGGACTTCTGCTTTTTTATGAATTATCTATTGTAAATGACAATTTATCACATGATCTAAATCTGTTTCGAGCAAGTTCTGTTTGCGAGGATTAATTTTCATTTATCCACATCTGTAGCTTGCAGGGTTCAAGCTGGAAGTAGTCAAGACAACATCTGCTGGCCATGCCAAGAATCTAGCTTATAGTGTTGATTTTAGCACATGTCCTGATGGTATGCATTCTGTATCCTTTTGTTTTTATCTTAGTTTGCATTCTTGGAGAATAATTTGTTAATCCTCAACTATTTGTGTTTTTTTACCTTATACCAGGAATTATATGTGTTGGAGGCGATGGAATCGTCAATGAGGTTGGTGTTTATTTCTTCACTTAGTCATATGTAGAAGCTTAATTTGTTTTGAATAGTAAACCGCATCAATTATGTTTTTTCCTACATTTTACTAGCGCTCTAGCTGTACTTACTAAAATTTAGTATGATATACAAGACATTGATCTATAGTCTTACTGGTAGTTTATTTACATGATGCCATTTCTTGTGCAGGTACTGAATGGTCTTCTTTGTAGAGACAACCAAAAAGAAGCAATTTCAATCCCAATTGGTATCATACCGGCTGGCTCTGATAATTCTTTAGTCTGGACTGTTCTTGGAGTTAGGGATCCTGTATCTGCTGCACTTGCTATAGTGAAGGTAATGATTGGTACAGGTTTCGAGTGAAGCATGAGGTCTAATGGAAAAGTCTCCAGTCTAAGCTAATTGTGCATCTTTTTTCCAGGGAGGTCTGACTGCTACAGATGTATTCGCTGTTGAATGGATTCAAACAGGTGTCATTCATTTTGGAATGACCGTCTCATACTTTGGATTTATCAGTGATGGTAAGCCTCATCACTCTCTAACTACCGACTCTTATGTATTTTTCTTGAAAGTCTCCCAAAGTGTATTTTTCTTGCAACAAAGCCTATAGCATCCCCAATATCTTATGACAAAAGCTATTGTTTTCAAAACACCTCCATAGTATGTTTACTTGATTTAATTAATAGCTATACGGATATGATAACAAGCATATATCTTTACACTTTGTAACAGTGTTGGAACTTTCTGAGAGATACCAGAAACGCTTTGGTCCTCTACGTTATTTTGTTGCTGGTGTTCTCAAGTTCTTATGCTTACCAAAATACAGCTATGAACTAGAATATCTACCCGTATCCAAAGAAAAAGCCGATCTAGAAAGACAAGCCTTAGCTAACAAAGATATGGTGGACATGTCAGATTTATACACTGATGTCATGAGGAGATCAGATGGCATTCCGAGAGCTTCTAGTTTATCAAGTATCGACTCTATAATGACCCCTGGTCGGTCTGGAGCTGATATGGATACAACCTGTAGTAGCACAGAGCCATCAGATTATGTACGAGCCATCGATTCAAAGTCAAAGCGCCTTTCAAGTGGAAGAAGCAATGTGACATCAGAACCAGAAGTCATTCATCCTCAGCCACCACTTTCATCAACTCCAAATTGGCCAAGAACACGGTCGAAGTCAAAGACAGATAAAGGGTGGAGTGGATTGACATCATTACAGGTGAGGAATTTAGAGACTTTTGAAAAAATAACTAACACAATTACAGAACTTAGTTAAAAGTCTGATTAGGTATTTTAAATGGGTAGAACAATTACAGAACTTAGTTAAAAGGAAATGGGCCGAGTGGGTTGAATGGAATGGGGCGAATGTCGCCGTAAATAATGTTAACGCACCCCTCTTAATCATATTATTTAAAGCTATATTGTTATTATCAAATATAGTTTTTGCAATATTCATTATTTTTAAAGTTGGACAAAAAAGTGTTATGGGTTAATCCCATCTGATCTGTTTTGACCTCCTTTGAAAACCCTGCATTTCAACCCGAAGCTTTTTTGACCCATTATCTAACCTGCCTGCCTCGTCACTTCTGTAAAATTTGATCAGCTAGTATACCTGTGACATGGTTCTGGGTTGAGAATATTGATTTGGTGCATTGACAACAGGATCCTACTAGATCTTCGTGGGGAAACTTAGGAGCACATGATAAAGAGGATATATCATCAACAATGTCAGATCCAGGCCCGATTTGGGATGCCGAACCTAAGTGGGATACAGAACCCAATTGGGAATTGGAAAATCCGATAGAATTGCCGGGCCCACCAGATAATGATGGAAATGAAGAAAGGAGGGAAATTGGGATTACATTGGAAGAAAATTGGGTTGTTAAAAAAGGCAAGTTTCTTGGGATTCTGGTATGCAACCATTCTTGTAAAACTGTTCAAAGTTTGAGCTCTCAGGTGGTGGCACCAAAAGCGGAACATGATGACAATACTATGGATTTATTGTTGGTTCATGGAAGTGGACGATTAAGGCTGTTAAGATTCTTTATACTTCTGCAGATGGGCCGGCACCTTTCTCTTCCTTATGTAGAATATGTGAAGGTATATCACTTAACTAAAGGTCTTAATTTAAGAGATATACGAGTAGTTTTTTTTATAGATAGTATATTAAAATGTCGTTAACTAGCAAACAAAATCTGTGCAAGTTTATGAGCTTGGTACACGCTCATCTATTGTTCATTGGCTATCTCGTTTCTGTTATGGAATAGTCTAGAGGTGGCAATTTCGACTCAGTTGAATAGGGTTACTTATTATCTCTAACAGGCTAGTATATAAAAAATAGTCGAAAAGGAATAGGATTCACAAGTTTGTATCACGAATTAACGATGATTATTGTTAGAGGTTGCGAACTAGGCAGGTTGAGCATGTTAGGTAAACAACTAACAAGTCAAAACGGGTTAACGCAGGTCAAAACTAGCCAGGTTGAACTACTGACATTTTTTGTTCTTTTTACTATGATTCCTGTATGTGATATAAGAGGATATGCACTTTCAGTCACTTTTGACTTTTCGACCCATTTGATTTTTTAACTTTGATTATAAACATCTGCTTGACCGTATAGATATAAATTATTAACCAAAATCAACCTATTCCTAAATAAATTAGTCAAACTAAACACGTATAATTTTTGTCCAAATCTGAACATAGCATGTGAATTGACAACATTGCTTTGCAGGTCAAGTCAGTTAAGCTGAAACCATTAAAAAGCACACACAACGGGTGTGGAATCGATGGGGAACTTTTTAGAATCTCTGGTCAAGTAGTCTCATCTTTATTTCCAGAACAATGCCGGCTCATTGGTCGCCCTCCAAGCAACAATGTGAAATAATAACCATTATAGCCTCTAAATCTGATCTGGACGATTTACCCGAATCATACCATATCACTGTTACATATCTGAGGTCACTTGTATAATTTGATCCTTTTTCCCCTCACCCGGCTTGATAACTTGCTTGTTCTTGTTCTTTTGTCTTCCGTCCGTAGTATGTCCCATCTTATATATATACATACATAAGACACTTTGTATCTATTCGTGCCTAGAGTGCAATCTTTTTTTATGGACGGAAACAGTATTTTGGAGTTGATTTGAATTCGGTTGATGTGTATTGTAAAGCATCGTTGTGTAGAGTTGGATGTGTTGTTTCCACTTGTCGGCTGCTTTTACATTTTATATAGATTGTCGGATTCGGTAACTGATTAGTGTATTGTTTAATATTTGTGTAACTGTCTAAAGTTAACTTTCTGCTATTATAAGCAACATGTATCATAGGTTCATAGTATGCTACAATCACTACATTCATCCTATGCTATCCTAGATTCATGATTAGTGGTGAAAAAGTAGGTAGGCAGGCACCAAATTTTTACGATAGAGTTTTGCTATATCCTCCTACTTGATATTCTTACTTATCTTCGTACGTGCTTTAAAATTTTAACATGTGTATTTCACTCATTATCTCTCTTCACCTAAACTGTCAGTTCTGTCACGTGTCACGGCAGCAGGACATGCATTTCGGTTCACTATCAAGTTAAATCTTGATATTATTTATGGACCATTGTATTAAAGAATACAAATGGATTTAACTTCATCTTTATGTCGTCTTCCATATGTAACAATGAGATGAAACAAATTGTTCAAGGACAAACCTCAGATGGCGAAATCCGTGTTGGAAATAGTTCCTAACAAATCTTCTTGTCCGTCACGATATTGGTTATAATAATTGTCTTAATATCAGAAAATGATGTTTTTGGAGTGGTTTAAAACTTCAAAACATTAAAAGTCGATAATTAAATGCGGCGGCTTGTAAATGGGGTTGCATTTTATGGATGTTTGGTATGTGTTCTAAATAGGGCTCCAATCAAGTCAAGCTTTTATTCAGCAGCTCGAGCTCGAGCTTGACTCGATTGAATCAAGCTTTTATCAAGCTCAAGCCCAAAAATTAGCTTGAAACATATAACGAGCCAAGTTCAAGCTTTTGATAGCTCGGCTCGAGCTCCTATCAAGCTTTTTCGAGCTTTAATATAAATATATTTTCATTATAAATTCGTATAACTAACTAGGGATAATTTGAGTATTAACATAATTATAAGGACTTACTTTGTAAATAAAGTAGGCCACTAGGCCCACTATGACATGAACCTATGGATATAAATTTGACTCACGGTCAAATATAATTAAATAAAGTGGGCCACTATGATGGTGAAAGGTTTGGTTCATTCTCGTAAAACAATGAAAAAAAATGCATTTTGGCTATTATGGTTTAAGTTTGTTTTATTTTATACATATATTTATTGATGAGTTTAGCTATTAGATACAATGTTTTTGTATGCATTCAAGTTTTTCAAGCCGAGCTCAAGCTTTAATCGAATTTTTCAAGCCAAGCTCAAACTTGGATGATTAAAGCTCGTCAAGCTATCAAGCCAAGCTCAAGCCAAGCTCGAGTCCTGTTAAGCTCGAGCTCGACTCGACTCGATTACACCCCTAGTTCTAAAGAGATCATTACGATATTCTAAGGATAAAAAATAAGATACTACCTACGGCACATGCTGATTTGGTAAGTGTTGAGTGTTGTTTTTGTTATTGTTAAAAAGCATATACCCAACACAAATACGTATTTTCGTATTGTTAAAAAGTACCCGAGATATGATCGGTAAGGACCCCAAGATATGATCAAGGATGAAGAGTTGGGGTAACACACTCACGTACGACTTATAGTGTGTGTAATAGTATGAAGATTGATTAACTTCACTTAATCGTTTTTTGGTCCATTCCGTGGAAATGAACCTTTATTTTTGTGCCACCCATAAATGCGATCCAATGGTTAAGGACGGTCCACATGACGGACATCCAAATTGGGAGACAAGAATGGTACATGGCGTGACATTCTTGGCTCTTCTTGGTGCATGGAATGTTTCATGCATGATTGTTCGTGTCAGCGAGGTACTCACATCACTAACTTTATACCAATGAGGTAGTGACACATGTTGTTTGTTGTAACGACCCTTTGGGATAAGATCTCAGGCCGGCCTTTGCCTGGATGTGTTTTATCCATACTTGGTTTGCTCGCTCTCAGGCATGGGAACTTGCTTTTCAGGCAAGGCGTGATGGGCTTTATTCTTGTGGCATGTCTTGTTTATGTGTCAATTGTATGAATTTTAGTCATTTGGGCTAAAACCCCTACACGCTATCACTTAAGAAATTATGTGAGTATACATGTGAATAAACTCCCTATACAGATAATTATATATGTATATATGTATATCTACATATAAACGAGCTTAAATTAAACAAAAGAGCTAGATCCTAATGTACTTAACAAGCCGGTCTTAAGTCGAATTATATTTCGTCTCACAATATAAAAACGAGCCGAGTACGAGTCCATAAAAAATTTCAAGAGACGAGCTCGAGATAAAACCTTAAGACTTGAAACAAGCTCGATTGCTCGAGCTCAAGCTCTCAACTCATTTTTAACCAACTTACCCTAACTAAAATCAATTAATAACAAATCACAACGGTAATGTTTAGTTCTCAAGTTTTTTAGTAAGGAAAAGTAAAGAAAATTAGAAGTAAAAATTTTCAAGTCAATTTTAAGAGGAAATATTTCACTTCAGAATAAACCAAATCATCATCCTTTTTTAGTCATCTTCATATTTTTTCCTCTCAAATAATACTCGAAAACACAATTTTTATGTTTCACTTTAGTTTCTTTTACCATGTTCTCAAATTTTTTTTTGAATAAGGAAAAGTAAAAAATAGTAAGTAAACATTTTCAGCATAATTTTAGAATAAAAACATTTTATTTCAAAACTACACAATCAACTTTCTTTTTCGTTTCTTTTCATTTTCATTTTCCCTCTTAAGTAATACTCGAAAACACTTATATTTAAAAACACAATTTAAGGGTGCGTTTGGTATCTTAGAATGAGAATCAAGAAATGAATCTTCATTCCAATCATGTATGCTTTTAAGATGTAAATCTTTTAAATATGAGAATTAATGATATATATGTTTCATACTTCATATACCTCACAAGGGTAAAACATGTATCTTTCATACCAAAAAATCCACTACTGCTATCAAACTCATACTCAATTCATGACACCATAAAAAAAAAGAAAAAAAAAAAGCAACTTAAGTCACACTGCTCGTTTGGTTGGGGTGTATGGGTATGCAAATATGGATATATGACTTTGAAAGTCATTAATGTTGTTTGGTTAGTTATGGGGCCCATCACAATGAAATGAAGATATTTGAAGGTTTCCTCATATATTATGTGTATGGGTGGTTTCTAAGGTGCCGTTTGGTTTGTTGTCTGGAATGATAATCGGTATGGATTTGATATAGGGGTGGAACATGAATGACTATAAGTTGAGGTATCAATCTCATAAATGTTGTTTGGTAAGATAATTAGATAAAAAGTATATTATAAATTATGTGAGGGGAAGTGGTGAGGCCGGGAATGAAATAATCATATACTACCATTTTGGTGCCTATCAAATATGAAATATATTTGTATATCATTTCTATTTTTGGTAGTCATTTTGAAATACCAAACACTTTGAATCAGAATGATATTCATTCTTCCATTCCAATTAAGGGATACCAAATGCACCTTATGGGAATGCGGGAATGATAGTGGTAATGATTCCAAGTGTTTGGTTAAGATGAGGGGCCCATATTATATGAGAATAAAATACGGATATTGTACATACTCTACAGGAGTTCAAAAAAGGAGGAATGAAACTATCATAAGCAAGGGACCCATCTTATACCGAAATCGATACTGATTATGATTCATGGCATCCTGCCAAACGCACCCTAACGCTCAGTTCTCGAGTTTTTAAGGAAGGAAAATGGAAAAGAATAAGAAAGGAAAAGAAATGGAAAAGGAAAGTAAGTGTTAGTTGTTATGTTCTTGAGATAGAGGAAAAGAAAAGGAAAGTAATCATAATCATGTTCTTGAGTGAGAGGAAAAGGAAAATAAGTTGGTCAAATTACATATATGCCCTTTAATTATTAATGTCAAGTGTTTTAAAAAGGATATATTAGTCTTTACACAATATATGATTCCGTTTCCTTATCAAATCTTCTTCTCTATTTCCTTTTCGTTTCCCTTTCCTCCTTTAAAAAAGACTCAAGAACACAAAAAACTTTACGTTTCCTTTACTTTCCTCTTTCTTTTGAACTCGAGAACTGAGCGTAAGTCTTTTAACTCACACTAGCGAAAAGAAAGCAACTCAACACACGTACGGAAACAAAACAGTACTGTAGAAAACAATTAGGCACACAACCCCCCCTCCCCCGAAACCAGAAAAACCACCTCTTCTTCTTATTCCATTCCATTTCTAGGGCTCATAATCCCAATCCAATTCAATCCAATTCAATCCAATCCAATTAATGGATCCATCAAACCAACAACCCGACACCGAAATGTCCGACGCGCCACCACAACCACCGTCCCAACCGCCACCGCCAGACACCATCCCCGCCACACTCAGTCACGGCGGCAGATTTATCCAATACAACATCTTCGGTAACATTTTTGAAGTCACTGTTAAGTATAAGCCTCCTATCATGCCTATTGGTAAAGGCGCTTACGGCATCGTTTGGTCAGTATTTTTTTTTTATTATTTAATGAATAGTTAGTTTTTATCCTAAATGTATCTGACTTGTCACGAAATTCTTTAGCGCGTATCAATCTATTTTTATACCTGTTAAATACGCCAACTGTCTAATTTTACTATTGCTGACATGGCACCGGTCCGGTGCCATTATAGTAAGATTAGACAGTTAGTGTATTTAATAGGTATAAAAATAGATTGATAAACGCTAATGAATTTTGTGACAAGTGATACATTTAATAACTATTTAGTTTTTCTAAATGTATCTAACTTGTCACAAAATTCTTTAGCGCGCATCAATCTATTTTTATCCCTATTAAATACACTAACTGTCTAATCTTTACTGTAATGGCACCGGACCGGTGCCATGTCAGCAATAGTTAGTGTATTTAATAAGGATAAAAATAGATTGATACGCGCTAAAGAATTTCGTGACAAGCTAGATACATTTAGAAAAACTAACTAATTATATAGATGTATCGGACTTGTCATTAAATCCTTTAGCGTGCATCAATCTATTTTTATACCTGTTAAATACGGCAAGTGTCTAATCTTACTTACTATTGTGTTAATTAAATGGCACCGTACCGGTGCCATGTCAGCAATAGTAAGATTAGGCGGTTAGTGTGTTTAATAGGTAATAAAATAGATTGATACACGCTAAAGAATTTTGTGACAAGCTAGATACATTTAATAAATAGTTAGGGTGTGTTTGTTTTTTAAAAAAAAGTCTTACTAGACCTCTTACTCTTACCAGTAAGAGGTGGGCAGATGTTTTGGTTGTTTGTTTTTTTCTTTTTAGTAAGACCCAGTTAGACATATAACATCTTACTCAGTAAGAGGTGGGGGACTTGTCTTACTGCCTCTTACTCGTTTTGCAAACTTTATACAATATATTTGATTGTTTATTAACTATGTTATATTTATGATAAAAAGTCTTGTTTTATATTTACATAAGTTACTTATTATCGCATTGCGTTGGCTTAATAAACAAATTGCAAAAACGAGCACTTAAAATCATTCGGACAATTATACAAAAACAAACAACATTATTTCGTTCAGATTTAGACTTTCTAGCCACCTCTTACCAGTAAGATGCGGTAGTCAGATTCAGACCCAAAACATCTTAATGAAACAAACACACCCTTAGTTTTTCTAAATGTATCTAGCTTGTCACAAAATTATTTAGCGCGTATCAATCTATTTTTATACCCATTAAATACACTAACCGTCTAATCTTACTTAAATGGCACCGGACCGGTGCCATGTCAGCAATAGTAAGATTAGACGGTTAGTGTATTTAACAAGTATAAAAAATAGATTGATACACGCTAAAGAATTTTATGACAAGCTAGATACATTTATATAGTTAGTTTTTCTAAATGTATCTAGCTTGTCACATAATTCTTTAGCGCACATCAATCTATTTTTATCCCTATTAAATACACTAACTGTCTAATCTTACTGTAATGGCACCGGGCCGGTGCCATGTCAGCAATAGTTAGTGTATTTAATAAGGATAAAAATAGATTGATACGCGCTAAAGAATTCCGTGGCAAGTCAGATACATTTTATAGTTAGTTTTTCTAAATGTATCTAACTTGTCACAAAATTCTTTAGCGTGTATCAATCTATTTTTATACCTTCTAAATGCACCAACTGTCTAATCTTACTGTAATGGCACCGGGCCGGTGCCATGTCAGCAATAGTAAGATTAGACAATTAGTGTATTTAACAGGTATAAAAAATAGATTGATACGCGCTAAAGAATTTTGTGACAAGTTAGATACATTTAGAAAAACTAACTATATAAATGTATCCGACTTGTCACTAAATTCTTTAGCGTGTATCAATCTATTTTTATCTGTCTTAAATACAGTAACCGTCTAATCTTACTTACTATTGTGTTTACTAAATGGCACCGGCATGTCAGCAATAGTAAGATTAGGCGGTTAGTGTATTGAATGAATAGGGATAAAAATAGATTGATTCACGCTAAACAATTTTGTGACAAGTTAGATACATTTAATAATTAGTTAGTTTTTCTAAATGTATCTAGCTTGTTACAAAATTATTTAGTCTGTATCAATAACCGTCTAGTCTGTGCCACGTCATTTATCCTACCACACAATAGTAAGATTAGACTGTTAGTGTATTTAATAGGTAATAAAATAGATAGATATACTCTAAGGAATTTTGTGACAAGTTAGATACATTTAGACATAACTAATTATAAAATGTATCTGACTTGTCACAAAATTCTTTAGCCAGTATAAATCTATTTTTATACATGCTAAATCACTAACTATCTAATCTTTCTATTGCGTGTACTAAATAAGAGATGAGATGGCACCGGGCCGGTGCCATGTCAACAATAGTAATAATACACGCAATAGTAAGTAAGATTAGACAGTTAGTGTATTTAATAGGTAATAAAATAGATTTATACATTGCCAAAGAACTTTGTGACAAGTTAGATACATTTTATAATTAGTTAGTTCAAAATGTATGTAACTTGTCACAAATTCCTTAGCGTATATCAATCTATTTTATTACCTATCACATACATTAACCACCTAATCTTACTACTGTATCTATATTATAAATGACGTGTGCTACGTCATTTATAGTACACACAATAGGAAGATTAGGCGGTTGGTGTATTTAATAGGAAATAAAATAGGTTGATATACGCTAAGGAATTTTGTGACAAGTTAGATGCATTTTAAACTAAGTGTTCTATTTATTTTTACTGATTTTGTTGCGTTTGTTTTAGTTCTGCGTTGAATTCGGAGACGAATGAGCATGTGGCGATAAAGAAGATTGCGAATGCGTTTGATAATAGGATTGATGCTAAGAGGACGTTGAGGGAAATTAAGCTGCTCAGGCATATGGATCATGAAAATGTTAGTCTTTTGTTTCTTGCTGTCATGTGTTGCTAATTGTGACATTAGTTTTGCGGACTTGGGGGGTGTTTGTTTTAGCTTATTTAGCAGGATTATGTAGCATAAAGTAGCTTATTGAAGATATTAGTTAGTTGTTTGGTTACTAGCTAGTGTTAGGGTGCGACAAATAGAGCAATAGCTTTGTTTGCTTAAGCTGTGATTAGCTGGTAGATTACTATGTATGGGTGGTGTATGCGTAAAATATGTATTGGCAAGATGGGTTTCCGATGCTGCTTGATCATATGAGCTGTGAAAGTTCATGCATTTCATAGGTTTTACTATTGCTTCTTGGATAATGATTAGGGAACTTTATTAGCTGCCATATGATTAACATGATTAGGGTACTTTGATCATTGCTACTTTTCATTTAATTTAAAAAAAGAGCTTCATGTGCCTTCCTTTTCTCTGGAATTATAAACTATACTTACTGTTTGTAAACCTGATGTTTTTATATCTTGTGTTTGTTACACTTTGTAAGTCCGGGATTAGGGAATTAGGGTTACTGGCACTGGTGAGGGACGGAAAGCCAGCAAGAGGATAATTATGTTTAGAACTTGGTAGACTCGTATTTGAGCCACCTATATGATTCTTGACTTATAAGTGAAAACTAGCCAAAAGCCGGATATGTATGGATACATATCTTTTCTGGCATTAGAAATTTAGAATTTGATCCTGATCGATTTATGATAATGTATCATGTCCAAAAGGACTTTGTGCCAGTGGAATTTGAGATTGATCAAGTAGCTTCGGAGTTCTTAGGTGGATGAACTATGATTAAACTTCTAGTCTGGCTATTACATTGTTATCGCTATAAAATCTTTGGGTATTCATTCATACAATTTGATACCATATTCCCTCCAATTAGCTAGTTTCTCATGACCCAAGGCTGTTTTCCATGTACAGCGTGTACATGTTACTTATTACATGAGTGCAGTATAACCTTTTACTTTGTCTTAACGCCACTTTTTAAAGCAATACTAAGCTACTGAGGTTGGCTCACAGCATGACTATCATTTATCTACATCCACATCTATTGTTCATGACTCCCCATTTTTTGAAAATAAAATTTGAACAATAAAGAATTATCAGATTCTGCTGTTGGTGTGAATTTCTGTGAGTGACCCTTGGTCCCTCTTTCATGTAGGTCGTTGCAATTAGAGATATAATTCCACCTCCAGAAAGGATGGCATTTAATGATGTCTATATTGCTTATGAGCTCATGGACACTGATCTCCATCAAATAATCCGTTCTAATCAATCATTATCAGAGGAGCATTGCCAGGTATGCTTTTCTCGATGTACTTTCTTGGTGCTTTATGGATGTTTATCTCGACTTAATGCATATGTTCTTGATCTTTTAGGGTTTTTTTTAGACACTGTTTCATTCTGTTTTGCTTAAGCTTCGTGTAGCACTTCTGTTAATTTACTAGCCCAATTCATTTTCCCCCCCTTATATGATCTTTTAAGCTCATGTATGTAGTTGAAATGTTGTTTGGGCAGCATCAACCCAAGTTGGTATTTCGTTGTTGGTTATTTTTTTTTTCGTTGTTGGTTATTGCTTATAGTTTTGGACCAAATGTCCAAATGCTATTGGAACTTTCTTCTGGTCTTTCTTTGTTCCAATCTGACTTGGATTAGGTTGTGCTTTTGAGTCTGTCGGTCTAATTTAGTTTAAATTCTAATTTTTTAAAGGTAACTGATACTTTGCTATGGGCTTTGACCATTTTCTCTTTATATCCGTCTCCCTTCATGTTCCATGTCGGTTGTACTGCAGCATTGGTGAATCTCACTCACTTCAAGTATAAACTGATGTTCCCCGTAGCTGATAGGAAATAGATGTGCTATACCATTCATGATATATAAGTAGAGGTGGCAAAACGGGCGGGCCGGGCGGGCACGGGCTACGGGTCAAACGGGCTACGGGTCAGACGGGCTATGGGCCAAACGGGCGCGGGCTAAACGGGCGCGGGCTAAACGGGCGCGGGCCAAACGGGTTCATGTTATACGAATCGCTTTTAAAAAGACCCAAAACGACGGTATAAATTTCTCGAACGTAACACCTCATTTATATTTAAAAAATTAAATATAAGTTTTTCTTTAAAAACAATATAATGTTCGAGAAAAACATGTGCCCGTTATGCCCATTTAACTTCTAAATGGGCAATACATGCCCATTTCAAAAAAAGAAGAGGGTCCAAATGTGCCCAAATCTTTAAAAAGTTTGCCCATTTAGCCCATTTTTTTTATTTTGGGCACAAATTACCACCTCTATATATAACACATACATAATAAGCAAACAAACAGTTATGGATAAATTAAGAAAAAAACGGAAAGGCTGGTTCTCTGTCGATTTATGATACAAGGTGTGAAGTTTCGTACATAATAACTGCTTAAACAAGTTGCTGTCACTATTATTAAGGTTACTAGAAGGGTTGTGCTGCAGTGCTTCTTATTACCCACTCCTATACTGTTAGTTGCATAACATGAGTGTCATTGTAAACCATTCTTCATTATCACGTTAACCAGCAAAAACAATAATGTTTGTGTTACAAAGTCATCACATTTTTATCATAGAGGTTAGAGTGACAAGAGATGCAAATCTCTTTTCTCGTGCGTAGGTATTAGATGAAATTAACCTTCATGATAATAGAGAAGTGATATATCTTCTGTGTTTTTCGCTATTGTGTTTCACTCTTCTTGTTGGTTGCAATCTTCGTCTAGCTCCATGACAAGTTTATAACATATTTAGTCAGTTAGAGCTCTTCGGAAAGAAGAAGCTTAGGATGTGCTTGGAGCTGGCCCAAAACTCAACTTGCATTAGCAATCTATGAACTGATACAGAGTAGACATAGACAGTTCTTTGGATTCTCAATAGATAAGGCTTTTGATATGTTTCCATTAGTTTATGATTAAGATACATATTTATGTGTAGGTAGACTAACAATAGATGAACTTACATGGAAGAAATGTTCAAGCATCCTGTTTGGACAGATATTGTAGGCGTAAGTGTTCATGTAGGCAGTGATGTCAGAGGCTATGAAAGATCCCATGGTGTTGTGTTTATGATAACAAAGATGGAAAGTTCAAGCTATACTGTAGCTCATGATTTGTTTGCTGTGACTACTTTGTAGAAATTCAACCTACTGACTTTAGTAATGTTCAAAACTCTAGTCTTGTAGAAACTATCCTTTCAAGGAAATAAATTGTAAGGCTACCACCGAGGAGTGTGGAGAGTTTAACGAGTCAAGCTTATGAGCCATTTGATGGAACTATAGGACAGAATTATGAAGCATCTGTCACGACAAAGCACCAAGATCCCAGAAGATGCATTTGGATTCACGCTGAGATGATCAGTGATTGTTATTTCATTCGTAATCAACTGATGGTAAGATATAGCAGACAATAAGATTTGGCCTATGGGATCTATTGATCTAATAAGTGCATCTGTTAGGAGTGCTATGAAGTGATGTAGTAGGTACTCAAAAGAATAATGTCTCTACAATATAGGGAATGATGAAACACACTTTGGCTGTAAAATAAGAATATGAAAGCACGCCTGTAAGACGACCTTAATTAGAACCAAATAAGAAGACCTTAATTAGAAAGCACGCTTGCAAAATAAGGATATGCCATTCATTTAAGTTCATTTTAGGCCGTCATCTACCTTATCTAATCTCGATAGAAAAGAGAAAAGTGATATATGGTGGTTTATCAGATACATTGTTTATCATATCATGATAGTTACTCTTGTCTTGGTCTGTTGGAAGTTTGGAGATCTGTGGATTCTGAAACTTTTTTGTTAACGTAAAAGAAAACAACATAACATAATACAAATAAGCGTTGAGAAGGAAGTAAAAGGCGTGGTAATAGTGACCAGACATTAACTAAATAGGGAGGATACTTTTTTCTTAGTTTCATCACATTGTAAAAAGTGAGGTATTGGTATGATAGATAAGCTGGTTGAAATGGTCAGAAGCATCGTTCAGGGCCTTGTGTGACTGAAAAGCTCCATAATATTGAAAGGTTTACATGGCAGAATGTGATGGATGATGTAATGCGTGTAAATGGTTTACAGGGCAGAATGTCAAGGGAATGAAACTCTGTAAAAGATATCAAAAATGAGAATTTAGTTGTTATACGTGCTCAAGAAAGTTGAGGTTACACCATTTGTAGTGATTTGGTTGCCTTTAACAACCAGAAGAATCTAAGTTAGGAGGGGCTAGGTCAGCCAATTGCCAATAATGTATAAGATTCTGAACAAACAAATAAATTTCAAACAAATACCTGAAGCAAAACCTCTTAGCTCATTTGGACAAACAAAGAAATTTCAAGATCTTACGTGCTCAACAAGATAATAGGCTATTTGTCTGCTGTATAACTTGTGTTGGCATGTATAAGTAAACTCATCATGCTAACGAGTCATTAGTCTTTACTAGTTCTCTGTTTTCCTTGCAGTATTTTCTGTATCAGATCCTGCGTGGGCTAAAATACATACATTCTGCAAATGTGCTGCACAGGGATTTGAAGCCTAGCAATCTTCTTCTGAACGCCAATTGTGATCTGAAAATATGTGATTTTGGATTAGCTCGTGTTACATCTGAAACTGATTTCATGACAGAGTATGTCGTTACAAGATGGTACCGTGCACCAGAGCTGCTGTTAAACTCTTCTGATTATACTGCTGCCATTGATGTATGGTCAGTTGGCTGTATCTTTATGGAATTGATGGACCGCAAGCCCTTATTTCCTGGTAGAGACCATGTGCACCAGCTAAGATTACTTATGGAGGTATTTAACATTTTCTTAAAACGAGCTGCATAGCTTTTTTGACAAGTAATGAATAATCATCATTATGTATTTGACCTTTAAAATCATTTTGACCTTGCAGCTGATTGGAACTCCATCAGAAGCTGAATTAGGATTTCTGAACGAAAATGCAAAAAGATACATTCGACAACTAAACCATTATCAACGACAATCGTTCAATGAAAAGTTTCCTCAAGTTCATCCTGCTGCCATTGATCTTATCGAAAAGATGTTGACTTTTGATCCTAGGCAGAGAATCACAGGTGAGTAGATTGCTATATGCTCTCTTGCATGCTATATTTATTTTACGCCACACTTGGTAACGGTTTTGCTTCAAACTGATGTTAATATTATGCCGAGATGTTAATGTTCTGCTTCCAACCTTAACATATATAAAGAAACCATTTTGCTTTTTGGTCACTCGCCGATACAGATTAGTGATATGGTCCCTTGGAACACTGTTTACTTTTATATTTGGTTCCTTAGCCTTCTTTTTTAGGATCAAAAGCGAAATTAGTTACATACTTGGGGTACCAAAAGTGAAATTAAACATACTTGAGGGACCGAATGTGAAAGCAAACCAGGGACCATATTTCTTATGTGTATGGGCGAGGGATCACTTCCTAATTTTGAGCGAATCACAAGGACCATTTATGTAATCTAATTTCTAATAATGATACCTTATGCATATAGCGTGTACTATTTTCAAAAATAAATCTAACTTGTGTAAATTTTTGGTTTCAGTTGAAGACGCACTTGCACATCCGTATCTAACATCACTGCACGACATCAGTGATGAGCCTGTGTGCATGACTCCCTTTAACTTCGACTTTGAACATCATGCCCCAACCGAGGAACAGATGAAGGAGATGATTTATAGGGAGGCTCTTGCTTTCAATCCCGAGTACCAGAATCTGTGAGGAGTACTTGGGTGTTTGTTTGTTGTGTGGTTTTAGTGTGGTAATTTGTGATTTGATAAATTTTACTATCTGTTTGTTGTATATAATTATACAATCTCATCTAAAACCTGATGCTGAATCTTTTGGTTAGGTCATGGCAACCAAATACCATTTAGATGCCGTTGTCGTATGTTGTTTTATGATCAAATATTATTGGAACAGTCGACTTTTATATCTTTATGTTTTGTTTCTTCTTGAATTTGCTTGAGCTTTAGTCTCGGGCTCTTGGCGCAAATGCTAATAATGATTCAAGCTTATGAAGTAGTATTATTTTTTCAAGTCATGACTCACTTTGACATGACATGATTCACTTTGACAATATCCCCTTGTGTAAATATTTCTTTTGATCATATTTCCGTCGCTGTTGGAACTTGTATATCACTTTGTTTCGTATTTTCTATCTTGGACCTTGATTTTGATCGTTCTTTTCTTTCTGCTGTACTGCATGAACACAAACGCTTACAAAGTTCGGCTTTGAAGTCGCAACTATTTGTGTGGCGAGTAATGTTAGTACCGGTAAACCAAAAGCATCTTGCTTCAAATTTGCATCGTACGCGTATTCTTTTTCGGATGTGAAGGTGAACATAAATTTAGAACTGTTGCGTTTTACAAACACGTTATCATAGGTGATCGATTTTTTCAGTTCACATAAATACCTTATCGTGAGTTAACCTGTTTCCGACATTTTGGCTAACTATTCCACGAGGCTTGATTCCACCACCTCACAAACTTAAACCGCTTAAGATTCGGGTTTTGTAACCCCAGATATAGAAAACCAGAATGTAACACACGAACTTCTACCAGGTTGGCCGCTACTATGTTTCACGTTTCTATTCTTAACTGAATTAAAAGATAATATAACATGTGTTGAACCCTACTGTGCACGCCGCTCACAATTGAACGCTACTGTGTTGTTGTACATTTAGTTGCTTATATGTACGACATTTTCTTCATGAAGAGTGGAGTTTTCCGTTTCCCCTTTCGTCTGGCTCCATTCAAAAGCTATATATTTCGGAGAAAAAATAAAAAACCTCGGCAGATGACAAGTAAACAAGAGATATTGGTAAAGAGGTGCAGTGGAATTAGCTTCATCACTAGAGAGGAAATAGCTGCATAAGGCTTGATTTGATGTCTCTCAAGCCAACTTATTATATCAAACATCAGACGAATTTGGGATCCCTTTCGCCATTGGAGTCACTGATGGATCCTCTGCAACAATTCCCGAAAGTGATAGCAACGATACATAGAGTTGGAGATTGGACTCGCTTCTCGTATAATTGAAAGGCTGTACCGGAGTCGGGTTCAAACATTTTGTCCAACAAGTACATTTGTTTTCACTACTTTCACTACAACATTGACCTGCTACCCCAGCGACATATGGGGCCTTTCCCCAGCGACATGTCGCTGGGGAATCGTCGCTGGGGAAGTCTCGTAAGGGATTGTATCCCCAGCGACAATCCCCGGCGACGACGTGGGTCCCACTCAATTTTCAGTCAAAGAAGCAGTGCCACGGTGGCATATTATCCCCAGCGACATGTCGCTGGGGAATCATCGAATTAAGCTAAATGATTAACACGCCTAATTAACGATAACGATAATACTTAACTATCCCCAGCGACATGTCACTGGGGATACTATGGTTATTTGTTGACAAGTCAACGAGTGAGCATACTATCCCCGGCGACATATCGCGTGGGGATACTATGGTTATATTTTTTGTCGTTTAGCGTAATTGGCGCGATTATGGTTACACATTAGACGTTCAATGAATGAGTCGGTATGTTATGGTTACACATTAGACGTTCAACGGATGAGTCGGTATGCTATTGTTACACATTAAACGTTCAACGGATGAGTCGGTATGTTATGGTTACAACATCAACAACAACAACAACTACAAGAACAACTACTACTTTGATCAGCAACAACAAGAACAAGAACAACAAGAACAACAACAACAACAACAACAACAACAACAAAAACAACAACAACAATTACTACTACTACTACTACTACTACTACTACTACTACTACTACTACTACTACCACTACTACCACTACTACCACTACGACTACTACCACTACTACCACTACGACCACTACGACCACTACGACCACTACGACCACTACTACCACTACTACCACTACTACTACTACTACTACTACGACCACTACCACGACTACTACCACTACTACGACTACGACCACTACTACCACTACTATGACCACTACGACCACTACGACCACTACTACTACTACTACCACTACCACTACCACCACTACTACTACTACTACCACTACTACCACCACTACCACTACTACCACTACCACTACCACCACCACTACCACTACCACTACCACTACTACCACTACCACTACCACCACTACCACCACTACCACCACTACTACCACTACTACTACCACTACCACTACCACCACCACTACGACCACTACTACGACCACTACCACTACTACTACTACCACTACTACGACCACTACTACCACTGCTACCACTACTACGACCACTACTACCACTACTACCACTACTACGACCACTACTACCACTACTACGACCACTACGACCACTACTACCACTACCACTACCACTACCACTAACACTACCACTACCACTACTACTACCACCACCACCACCACTACTACCACCACCACTACCACTACTACTACCACCACTACCACTACCACAACCACCACCACCACCACCACTACCACCACCACCACTACCACTACCACCACCACCACCACTACTACCACTACGACCACTACGACCACTACTACCACTACCACCACTACCACCACCACTACTACCACTACGACCACTACGACCACTACTACCACTACTACCACCACTACCACCACTACTACCACCACTACCACCACTACCACCACTACCACTACTACTACTACTACTACTACTACATACGAAGATTTTCCATGTCACATAACAGCTCACGAAGTAATGCATCCGACTGACATGCGTGGTCGTCAGGAATCGTTGCCATTTCAAGTTTGGCCTCCAGCAAACTTACTTTTGTCTCTAGCACATGTTTTTGTGTTTCCAGCAACCTTATCCTAAGATCTTTTTCATGGCAGCTCGAGCACTCTGTTGGTGCAGAGATTGTTCTTAAGTACTCCTCAAATACATCCTTCCACATAAAATATCCGCATCCATTATCTTTTCTGGGCTGTTACATAATAAGAAAATTATAAGAGCTTACAACCCAATTATTTGTATATTTACATAAATAAGAAATGTATGATTGTTCACCTTTAACAGAGGACATGAATAATATTGTTGTCCAGATGAATATTCTCTATGTGATGTTCTTAATTTTATATTTCCTGCTCCACAAGAACATATAAAAGGATTAAATTGATCCATCTCAGGTTTTGAAATTTGTGTGAAGATAAGAGGTTGTGAGGTTGAGTGGTTTTGAGGATAAGATCTATTAGATTTTAGTGGGATAAGATCTCAAGGTTGAGTGGTTTTGAGGATAAGATCTGGTAGATTTTTGTGATATATAAAACAGATCTGTTAGCTTTTTGGTGGGAAGTTTTGGCGCCATGTTTTTTGTGGGAATTCTTGGCGCCATGTTTTTGTTAAAGTCAACGAAGTCAAAGCGAATCCCCGGCGACATGTCGCTGGGGAAACTATTATCCACGTCACGTTAAGAGAGATTAACACTAATTACGAATTTTTAAATAAACAAATGAATCCCCGGCGACATGTCGCCGGGGAAAAGTAAGCGGGAAAAATTCCCGCCACGTTTTACCATGAAATATTCGGTCTAAATATAACCGTTGAATCCCCGGCGACATGTCGCCGGGGAAAAGTAAGCGATAATTTAGCTGACTTTTCTACGAGACTTCGTGCCACGTAGGATATATTTTTGTCGTTTAGTGAGGATTCCCCAGCGACAATTGTCGCCTGGGAAAACGACGATGGGAAAACTGGTAAATGTGGTAGTGTTTTTGACGCGACGTTAAGATGCTCAAATCTCTTAACCAACTAGATGTGGAAGGAGTGTCTTAGTGTCTCTTAATGTCTCCTCACTCTTTACTTATACTCTTTTTTTTATCGCGAATTTTTGTTTTTTCGTGTGTATATATATATTTTTTTCATTTTGTATGATATGTTTTCTCGACTTTTCCTTTAACATTGACCGTACGTTAAAGATTACCCTTTTCTTTTTGGTAAACAAACAAATTTCAAAATAATAATGATGATGCTGCTAAAAACTTAACTATTTTGTGATATTAAATTGCGACACATGTAATTTGAACACAAGCTTAATTTTTTCATTTAAAAAATATATTAACTATTTATTGAAAATAAGTATATTACGAAATGTTTTTGTTTCCGCCATTTTATGATTGTAAAGTAAATGATAATGATAATTTGTAAAATGACGAAGATGTTTCACCACATGGGAGTACAACACATAAAAAATGTATGACTACTTTACAAGATTAAATTGCGACACAATGTTCTTGAATGTTTTGTTCAAGATATTTTATTCTCACGTGACTACACTAGATTATTTTTATGACTCAAATGCTCCATTTAATGTTTAAACACGTTTATGTTTCGTAAGAATAAAACTAATTTGTACTTATATCATTTAAACATTAAAAGTAGAAAGCAAACTATATTATTTCATTCAGTCTTAGACATTCACACATCATATTCAAATAAGTTTCAAAGTAATTTAATAAACAAACAACACATTCATTCCCAAAAGCTATATTATATGATACAATTACAATGCATGTTAACAATTTGGCTTTAATTTCGTATTTTACAAGAATATGTCCTTAACACTTCAACATTTTTTGTTGTTCTACCATTTACTTAGCCTTGATTTTAGCCTCAAGGCAATGGAGTGAGCCATCACCTTCTATTTTTGGGGGGTAAAAGGTGTTTATTACACCCAGAAAAGTGAGCCATCACCTTTGGCACCCAATCCTCACGTGTTATACCATTGTGACACTCCAATGTCACGCGTGAGCACCAGGGAAAAAAGGGACGAAAGGTGAGCATGGTGACCACTTGGCTATTGTGCAAAATATATGTTCCATGAATGTTTTTATTGTTATTTATTTGATTGAGTGTGAGTGGGGTATTTATTGAAGCATCTTTGTATAAATTGGGTGTTTTTAATGGTTGTGTGGAAGTGATGACCATGATGGGCGAAAGGTGAAAGAGTAGTGATGTGCTGAATGATGATGTAGCGCTGAAGTGGAAAGTGAGGAAGCAATGACCATTACCTGCATATCAAACTTTACATACATTCAGAAACTTTGATCACATGTCACGAACTCAGAATTCAAAAATCATAAGGAGTTTTTAATTTACATTTAGACCTAAGAGCTGATAACTAGTAACATCATAATGATAATTTGTGAAATGAATATACTTAGGTAGTGAAGTAAGAGTACTTGATGACCACCCAACTAGCGAGGGTGGCCATTAAAGCAAAGACTATCATACCCTTCGATATACCCTTTGGCGAAAAAAGCGATTTGCGAATCCCTAAATCTTTTTTTAATAACAACCGACCTCTCTATGTCGATTTAGTGTTTTTACCCTATCATATTCGATTGATTATTATTCTGTTTATCTATTGGTCCATCTTCAATAGTGGGTCGGTGCTATACAGATTTAATTCTTTAGTCAGTGTAGGGTAAGTTTAATATTTTGTCGTTTTCAATAAGGGTTTGTTCCGTTTCATGCAAATCGCATATCGTTACTGAATTTAAACAACATACGATTCACCGATAGATATACCTTCTGAGTCGTATATCATTGTTAATTATTCATGGGTTGATTTATGGCTGATTATGCTTATAAACCCTAGTTTCTAACTAGGGTTTAATTAATACGTAGCGATTACGTAGTTTGGTACTGGCTGTTTTCTTCTTGTTTCGATTGTGTTATTTTGGTTAGGGTTTGTTTATTTTCGTGTTGAATGGAGGGTGTGCCTAACGTTGATATGGATGCCTCAATGGACTATAGGCAGCGTGAACCTCATGTGGAGCCGGTTCCACATGATGTAAATCTTAATGATTCTACTTTTCAAGGGGGTATGAATGCCAATGAGGTCGTGAAGCCGGTTTCACATGCGCCTAGTGAACGGACTGAGAGTATTGATGATTCGGGGTTTTGGGATGCTGGGCCTCTTGGTGTTACAAGTATCTTGAATATGCAAGATTTCCCATCTACTATTTACGGTGTCGATGACACCACTAGGGGTGCTAATCTGCCTAGTGGTGATGGTATTAGTGTAGCTCCTAAAGCCGGCAGGGTATATGTTTCTCCTTTGCATCCTTCGCCTAAGGACAAATTAACCGGTGCTACGCCAATTATTTCATCTGTTGAGGTTAATACATTACCTATGTCGTATGTTGGTGCTACAAGTGGTACGAATTCTGCTAATGTTAATGGTGCTACATCAATTGATTCGACGAAGCGTAAATCTAATTTTCGTAGGTTGGAGTGTAGTAAAAAGTCTAATGGGGTGGATCTCTCCATTCCTATGAAAGTCGTTGAGGAGGTAAACTCTAAATTTGAGAATACCCTTTATGGTTATTTCCTTGGTAAACGTATTGCTTTTCCTGTTGTTGATTATTACGTTCGTAATACATGGGCCAAGTACGGTATTCAAAAGGTTATGATGAATGCGAAGGGGTTCTTTTTCTTTAAGTTTTCCACTCGTAAAGGTGTTGATGATGTGCTTGAGAACGGACCGTGGATGATTAGGAATGTGCCAATTATTCTTAAAACGTGGACTTTGAATACTAATCTGCTTAAAGAGGATTTGACTAATATTCCGATATGGGTTAAATTCCATGACGTGCCCCTTGCTATGTTTTCTGATGATGGTCTCAGCCTCCTAGCTACATTGATTGGTACGCCAAAAATGTTAGATTCTTATACTAGTCAAATGTGCTTGGAATCATGGGGTCGAAGTAGTTTTGCTAGGTGCTTGATTGAAGTTAAGGCAGATCAGGTCCTTAGGGAGAGCATCACTGTTGAGATACCATTACTTGATGGGACATGATCTACTATTGAAAAGATTCGGGTGGAATACGAATGGAAACCGCCTCGGTGTGATACGTGTAAATTGTTTGGTCATACGCTGATTGATTGTCCTAAATCTGTTCCACTTCCTACTCAGCCTAAACAGACTGTTAATGATGGTTATCAATCTGTCACTAACAAGAATAAAGGTAGGAATGGTGGTCCAAGTGTTCCAGGTAAGGGAGGTTTTACTAAAGTGGGTCCTAAATTTAGGTATCAACCTAAAGCGCATCCACCTGAACCCAAGAAGGTGGATAGTGAGAAGAAGAAAGCCACTGGTGTGGCTAGTACGAGTGGGACGAAGATTGCTACATCTAATCCTTTTGCTGCACTAAACACGATTGATTCTGATGACTGTGGCAATCGTACTGATGTAGAGGTTTCTGGTAATACAATGGATGCAAAGGAGGTAGGATCTCTCGAGACAGGTAACGTATCACAAGATCCGCTTGTGAGTGATTCAATGGAAGCTAACGCGGTTGGTCCTACCCCTATTGTTGAGAAAATTGGGGAGTTTGAAAGGCTTCTTATCGATGGGAAAGCTACTCTGGTTGATGATAATGGTAATCCTATTAAAAAGGTTGATTATCAGGGTTATAATATGGATTTACCGGCTACTCTTTTACTAAGAGGGTTAACCCATTCACTAAGGTGGGAGAGATTGTGGATTCTGATAGTGATGATGAGGAGGTTGTGAACACCTTTGATGAGTCGAGTAACCTATTTGGTGGTGGTCATGATCGCGAAAATGACTATGATGACTATGATTATGATAACTATGCGGATCAGGTTTACGATCTTCCAGGAAATTTGGATGCTTATTATGACACGTATGGTATCAAGCTTCAAGGCCTTGGTAGGAAGTAATGTTAGCTCCATAGGAGTCTAATGTTATAGTTTGAGTAGTGGTTTATTTTCTTATATAGAGAATAGGAAGTATCTTGTTATGTAAGCTTTTCGCCTATGTAACGGGCTGAGATATGGGATTCACCCATATCCTTTGTACCTAAACGTTTTTTGGAGTAATATATTTACCGGGTCTTTGACCTTTTACCCAAAAAAAGCAAAGACTATCATGGACATCCCGCTCTATAGGAGCAACGGCCTCCACACCGAGGCTTGTTAAACACCCAGTTATGCCCAAGCCATATTCCGCCAAAGACACCGAGGGCCAATGCCACTTGGGTGAGCGAAGTAGTAGTGGTCACACCCAACGAAATTGGCTTGCGGGTTCTTCTACAACATGGCATCTGACAGTATCAATGAACTTCCCCAGATTGTCGTTGAAAATTGAGGAAGCGACGAGCGTCCATGTCAGGCACACCAAGGCATCAATAACTGACCTGTAATATATAAAACAAGATTAGAAAGAAACATTGTAAAGTAACATGTGGAAGAAACTTTCATTAAATTTTAAGCCAAAAAAGAGTGGTTAAAGAAAATATTAAATACCAGGTAGGGACCAAATATGAGTTTTTAGCTTCTTTGTATTTATTTGTAACATTCATTACTTGGCAAAAACTGGATACTGATATTGAAAATGTAAGTTCAATCCTCCTGACTTGTTCTGGATGTTGAGATAGCAGCGGGGGTGTAGCGGGATTCAGCTGGAGTACGTAACAAACTTGAATAAAAATCCTAAGGCCCTCGAACACTAACGTGACACACTAGAAATGGGGGCCTATGATGCGATGTTGAGGATAGGATGTATGACAAATGGCTCTAAATTTTTCTTTTTGTTTTTCCGAAACGCTTTTTACCTGAATTAATCTTATTGTTTTCGAATATAGGTCAAAGAACAAAGTTCAGTGATTTGTGCTCGAAGAGTGACAACTTTAAAGGGTATCGTGTAACAAGTTCGAACAAGAAAATGAAGCTATCCAACATTGTTGTTCAAGATCATACGGATGAGGACAAAAACTGCTTTGTTTTTGTTCCAGGCCAAAAAGGTAAGTTTGTTGGTCCGAAATCAACAATTTCAGCGGTTTGAAAATGGGTATTATTCAACGGTTGTGTGATGATGGGGTGATTACCTTTGGGGAGATGCGTACGGTTCAGTTGAAAATGATCTATGAAGACGACTCAATGGGAGCAACGAAAGCTCTTTTAACTGAAGCGGACTTCAACGAAAGCTCCATTGTTGGTGACATACAGATTTCCTTTGGTTAACTGGTCGACCACCAAGTTTCCAAAAGAGCCCTAGGAGCACAAACATTATTAAAATGACATTTATTTCATTAAAACACAACTAGTTCTCATGCATAAAGGGGAAGTGTGTGAACTTGACTAGGTGTATAACAACAATACCCAATCTCGTATACACAAGGTATGGGAGAGGTAGAGTGTAGACAAATCATACCCCTACTTTTAGTTTGGAGTAAATCCGAAAGTAGGAGAATTATTCTAAGAAAACCTTCCGCAAAAGTAAGTATCATACAATCTAAGCTCACCCAGTTGTGGGTCGTTGAGACGTGAGAGCTACTGCTTCTAATATACTTAAACCACATTTTGTTTCTTCATAAAATTAATTATTTGGAATCAAAGAAAATAAACTATCAAATGACTGACCTTATATATGATTTTGGAAGAAAATTTAGACTAATATGCAATAAAGTTTATAAGTCCAACATACCAAATCTATTAAAGATTTAAAAAAAAAAAAAAAAAAAAAAGAAAAAAAAAAAAGCTTTTAACATATTACAATCATATTTCACACACAAAACATATATCAAGAGCAAATCATGGATCTTATAATACTTCTCAAGTAATAATTCAAACAAAACATAAACACTTTCACGACAATATATGATATTAAAAGGTGAACTGAAACTAAAATGAGGTGATTTTTGTACCTTAATATTCCGAGACCACCTATTCCAACAAAATGAGAAAAAACTTTTTGTTTGTGCATCAAAAAATAAAAGCACAAACAATAAATGATCTTCTTCGCTAGAGCTTATGACTAGAAACCACGAACACGACCACCTGCCAATAATGTTCATCACCACCACCACATGAACTTGGTATACTTGTATTGATGAGTTTAATATGGAGATTTTTTTTTTTTTTTTGAAAAGCAAGATGGAGATGTAAATGACAAAGGATTACTTTATATTGAAACAGTGGGTGGGTAGCTTATCAATGCCAGGGCAGTCTTGTACTTTGGTGGCCCTAAGCAATTACAATAAAGTGGCTCTGTTACGCTCGTAACCTAAAGAGAAATTGCATATAAACTTGAACTATATGAATCATACATGTTTGATATTATGCGTACTTATATGCAAAACTAATAAAAATATGGCATAGTTTAAGTGAAGGCCCTGTGCGACGGCACTTGCTGCGCATCTATCCGAGGCCCTGTGATCAATGCAAGCTGGAGTATATATGTAGTTATAAATGGTTTTCTTTTCAAAATTGTTTGCAAATATGGGTTACCTAGGAATTTGTTTAGGCAAATGGGTTACTTTATTTGTTAGGACCACATTTATTTCCTATTATCTGATGCTTCAAATTTTTATTTTTTCACATCCCTTGAACTCGCACAAAAGGAATTTCTCTAAGGTACTCACGGCTCAAGCTCAAGGGTTTGTTTCAGATCAAGACTCCGCACATGCACAAGGCTCACAAAAAGCGCGGCCAGGAGAATGGCGAATCATGATATATATATATATATATATATATATATATATATATATATATATATATATATATATATATATATATTATTATTTTTTCTTTTCAAATTTAACATTCATCGACCTCATATGTAAATGAAAACTAACCTAGAAACTAACTAAATAAGGGAATTTTAGTGTTTGCGCATTCAATTCAAGTGTCTACACATACAAAACCCTCCATCTATTTTAAGCGTGAGATAATGAAATCTCATCATGCCATAAATCTTGATACATTCATTGATATTTTGGGCTTGAATTTGAACTTTGTTAGATACATTAAGCATTTTAGTGTTATTTTAGTCGTCATTGATATGGAAATTGTCGCATATATTGAAATTTTCTTCAATTTAATTAATGCGCCTCATATTCACGAATCCTGCACCTCATCTCAAGGATCCATAAGCCTTTTGCGTCTTGAGCCTTTCAAACCTTACCTAACAGTATGGTTGTTAAGATCTCGATCCTGAGCCAAGGATGTTACGATTTTACGATACTACAAAGCAAATACGATCCAATGTAGTTACTTTTCTGGGACAACAAGTTAAAGAACTACAAATTTAGGTATTAAGTTTTGTTGAATATGAAAAACAAGATGTTAATTGTATTAAACACTTCATAATCATAATTTTGGCCTACATTTTCATTTGGGTAAAAGGGTTACAAGGCCTACATTTTCTTAAAATCCCGATCTGATCTTATGATTAGGATTTTGAAGAGACTAAAACGATCATAAGTAGGATCCTCATCTTAAAAATCGTGTGTAACATTAAACCCAAAACTTGTAGGTGAGAGCCATAAATTTTGCGACAGATTCGGTAAGAGTCATTAACTTATGAGAGATTGTGTCATATAATTATTCTGCCACGCATAAATACGACATCATCAACTTAAATTCACTAGCAATGTAGACAGAAATGATGGGCTTCGTCTTCGCATGGTTTTCTACCCATATCATCTTCTAAAGTACTATATTGAGGGAACAACTCACAAGACATGCTCATTCCCTCACTATGATTAATTTGGAGTACTGTATTACGTATTGTTATGGAAACAAAAAGCAACATATCTTAAACACTTAAAGACATGTAACTCGTAGAGTTACATTATCTTCTCCGATTGGAAACTGAAATGTGTGTCTTAGTAAGGTTACAATTAAGAGCATGATCAACTTTTTGGTAGCCATATTATTCAATGATGCCACGTCCAAAACCGGCTTGTCGTATATAAAACATCATCGGAACATCTAGTACATCATTCATTTCATAGTTAAACAAGTTTCATGCTTGATGTCTTGACTCTTGACTAGAAAAACAAGTGCTTAACTAGTGGACCGAGATTTACTCATGATTCCATATATATTTGTGTCATTTTAAAGATAGACATAAAATCGGATTCTGTTTTTTTTTTGGTGCAAGTGAACTTATAAAATGGCGCATGAGATGTGTTTCAGGTGCAACTAACTAAGTTGGTAGTTGAAAGTTTGTTTTTTTGGGTAAAAAAAAACAAACTTTCAACTACCAACTTAGTTAGTTGCACCTAGAAAGACAAGTCGTTTTCTCATCCTTAAAAGTGTGTTCAGCCTAGGAGCTAGGCTTATGTCATGGCTCTTCTAAGCCAACAACATGGTTAGAAAGACAAGTCGTTTTCTCATCCTTAAAAGTGCCACCGCGGAACCCGCTGCTAAGCCCTAGACTAAACTAACTCAGAAGAATCATAAGTTCGGTTAGGGAAGAAAAGCAAGAGTCTTGATTTCTAAAAGGTTTATTAAAACATGGTTATGTTGTTAGATTAACCAAAAGGGTCGAGAAAATTTCAAGCAAGTACTCCACTTCTTATTTGGGTGGTAGTTATCGACGAAGAACGGTGGGTTGTAGTGGTTGTGATTGTGTGTAGTGGGTGGAAGATTCGTTATGTCAAAGAAGTAACCAGAAGATGGGTGTTTGTCATATATATTTGACGGGTTTATGAGCTTGTTGAAAATTTGATAAGCTTAAAAACTTATTTTTTCTTTTCTTTTTGTGTGTGTGTTTATTAGGCTATACATGCACTTGAGCTTATAAAGTCGACAAGTTCAATTGTATATGTTTAAAAGTCCAAAAATGAGTTTACGAGCCTATCAAAGTTTCAATAAATTTATATGCCGTAAAATAAGCTTGGGGCTTGTGATAAAGGTGGCTAGGGGCTTGTTGCATGCACTAACCAATATACGCAAAGAAAATTGAAAATATATGATAAGATTTAAATCAGATTTGAGCTCGACTCAAAAAGCTCGATATATTGATATGAGTAGTGTATTTACATATAATCCCTTAAAATATACATAATACATATAAAGAACATATATATCACATAAAAGCTCTAAAAGATTGATAATAACTTGAATCGAGTCTATATAAGCTCGAGCTCGATTTGCTAATCATTTCAAGCTCATTTTAGGGGCTCTAGGTTGAGCTCGAGGCTCAATAAAGCTCGGCTCGAACGAGATCGAGTCAAGTAGTTCGTGCTCAAGTTACAAAAATTAAACTCGACCCATATTTACACCCTAGTTACATTAAGCCAACATCTTTGACTCCTTTGCTATGAGCTATGCATCATTTCAATGTAATCAATATTTACTTTTGATGGAAAAAAAAGAACACACACAAGAAGATAAGATTTTATAATAATATGTTTGTAATATCAACCACCTTAATTGAAATTCAACGTTATACAAATCAATCTTTAAGTTGAGCATCACAATATCTCAGGAATGCCTAGAGAAAGTAAAGAGGCCTGCTGCATGCGTGAACCAATACACGCAAATGTCTGAATATTTCATCTCGATTAATAGCTCATCGAATTTATGGCCAACTATACTTGTACTTGTTCATGAAGAGGGTAAGAAGATGTCATCAATATACACAACACAACCCACCATTGTATCTTTAATGGACACTTAAATTAGGAGCTCTGTACAACAACCAAACACTGCCTTTATTTAATTCCGGATGTTTCAAATTTGATTTTTGAAAAAACCCTAGAGAAGGTTTTAAGATAACCATGCAAAACAATGAAATGAAGCTATTACTATTAAAGATCCTATGGTGGGTTGGATTAATGAGAATAGTAATCGATCTAGAGGCGAAAAATCTACCTAGCTAGAGGATATTAAGCCGAACACACTATGCATCTAGAGGCGAAAATAGACTTGATATCTACATACTCACTACCATGTATCGTACTAATATCACTCAAATATAACAAAACGTTTATGAGTGTATATGAATCACTTGATGTGTCATAGGTAACAAGTCGATCGGGATCCCACAAAAGAAATTCTTCGTTATTCAAAAACCCGAGAAGTAAGATCCAAAGCTAATGTAAATAAACATCTTTTCGACCATACAAATATTTCATTCATAACCCAAAGGTCGAATGTATCATTGATGCTAGATCTTGTTCCGTAAAAAAAGGCATCCATCTATGAATCCTAGATGATTATTTTGATTATATGAACTTTTAAAAGGTAGACGTATCTCAAAAATCACCATTTCCTAAACATTGAGGGCGAGTAGCATGTTCTCTGTACGTGGAATCCGATAAAAAGGTCCGTTTACCAACGTATGCGTAATGTAAAAAACGATAAAGCTTTCTTTTCTCATATAAATCTAACAAACCCAGTGTGGTGGCGATATTGAGAGCCTTGACTTGGTATTTGTCAAGTTTTTTCTTTTTCATTCAAACATCACTACTACAAAAAAGGCTATGAAGACCCCTTAAAAGAGATAGGTTTTATAAAAAAACAGTCTCTATTGTAAAGAAAAGGCGGAAATAGAAGAAAAAAGACTAGCTTTGTAGAAAAAACAAGTGTCTATGATCCAAAAGATATAGAAAATGGGTTTTTAAAAGAAATACCACTCTCTAAACATATATTTGTTAACAATAATTTTATAACGAACAAGGAAAAAAGTAAACCCGCTCACTTATCCGTCCGAAATTTAAAATTCTCAAATTGATGGCGCCCTTTTTTCACCCAAACCTTTTAACATTCCTTACAATTTTTACAAATCCCTCCTAAACCTTGTGGTTATCTTTTTCCCCTAATCAATTCCCTCCAAGTCTATTAATCGATATATTTTAGCCATCATAGTACATTGCTCGGCCCTTAATCTGCTCGAATGTTCTTCCTCCTTATCTAGTTTATACCGATAAGCAACAAGGTAATTTTTCATCGTATTCATAGTAGAAGTTGTATGCGAAGTATCAAATTCTTTGGTGCCTGTGTTTCTTAGCTCGTTACAATCTTATTTATTTCTCTACATTGATTATTTGTACAATTTTCTTTTATGAATAGATGGAATACATATCAAAATGACCCATTATATTTTTTGACCACCAGGTGTTTGATGAAATTCCTCAAAAAGAGAATTAGTACTATGGACTATACAAAATCATAACTGTTTGTTACAGTAGGTTCTAGTTGTGCATTTTGATTAATAATCAAAATTATTAGATTCTTGAAACTTATCTTACTCAGCTTACGTGTTTTTATGTTTCGTGTTTGCTTTATTTAACCCCTCAGACAACAATATGACATCTAGTTATTTCTAATAAATGATGGTATAAGTGCTATCTTTCGATGGCTTTTAATAACTCGTTCATTGATCACCAATTTTGTTTGTTACAACCGCTGCTAATCCTCATATTTATAATATATTTGGTTTCTCAAATCTGCAACAATGGTAGGCCGTTTTCAGCACCAATATTGTCGTTGGTAAAGATGAATATATCTATTGTGACATAAATTTTGATGCAACCTGTTGTTGTATATATATAATTTCAAATTATTGGTTCTCCTAAATTTAATGTGTCATTATGCTCGTATCTTAGGGTTGCATGTACTTGAATGGGCTGTGGATGCTGCTCTTGCTGCTGTCAAGAGGGAACAACTTGAAGAAGCTAGCAATGTACCATGCTCATAGTTTCTTTTAGGATGGTATTATTTCAATACGATGTATCTGATAATCATCTATAGACAAGTCATATGTCTATATATGTTGTAGATTCTTTTGTTATACCCCCAACTTCAAGCTCTTGTGGCTGTTATGGGTTGGGATCTTACAAGTAGTTTTGAGTGTTTGAATAAAATTGCTTATATGTATCTTTTTATTATTAAGCAAATAGATAGTAGTTTGGCATCGATAACGAGAGGTAATGGGAAAACGACATTGCAGTCGGCTTCAAGACATGGCCATCTTAGAGTGGTGAAAGTTCTTTTGGAGAAGGCACATGGGATTTCACCGAGGAATGATAACAAGGGGCAGGCCGCCCTTCAAAACAATTATGTGAGGCCCATATCGACTCCTGAAAATGTGTTGGATATTCGCAATGGAAGGTCGAACATGTATCTCTTTATTTTTTCATGATTTATAATAAAAAGCAACTAGGTGAACTAATTAATGCTTAAACTATTCTGTGACCAGACATGTTTTGCAGGAAATGCCAATTGACACATTTATTCCAAATGATACAAAGATTATCTATCATGGTACAACAATTGTTATCTTTCTTGATTGTTTCTTGTTTTTGTTGTCTTATGAGACTCCTTAGAACATGGTCCGTTTTACAGGGAATGTTCATATTACCACTGTACCCAACTATTTAGGCAAACATATATATATAAAGTACGTTGTTCCTAATTTATCTATTTCATTTGTCACTTTTTCATCAAAAAATTGCATAGAAGTCTAATATCGTTGAGTTTTCTGAAACAAATCTCATTCTTGAAATAAAATACAGGTAGCACTGATAGTTTTTCTTGCCCCACATTGGATGTTCGTACCAGCAGATGCTGTAAAATTGAGTTTAACTGACAGGTTTGATGCTCTTCATCGCTTATCTCTTCAATCATATCTGCTGCATTTCATTTTGGATGAAAATAAGGATGTGGCTGAAAACAAAAACTAATATCAAGAATCTATAATAAATAATTTAAATTTCTCTTTTTTTGAAAGGTAGTGGGCAACTCAAAGTTCATCTGTATAAATTTCTCTTTAAAGTGAATATAGGGCGATGCAATTGAGTTGAGAATTTAATGTGATAGAGTGTCGTGTACTGAATCTATATATATCAATGAATCAATTTGAGCATATCCTGAATGGTTTCTGCGGTGACACATTGAGAAACTCAGCGTAAAAAGTCTCCATGGCGATTGTGTAGTGTGCTAAATATGATTGTTTTCTGGTCTCCAATAAATAGCAACAACATCAATCTTAAGGTTCCACATTGATAGCTATCTTGAGTCAAACTAAAATAGTAAGGTGGAAACTTATTTTAGGATAGACGGAGTAATAAAGAACGTGAAACTCTAATCAGTGAGTAATAATGGTTATCCGTTATAATTTTTTTAGTAATTTTATGAATGTTTGATGACCCTTTACTTTAAAACTGATAAAGTTTGAATCTGCAGTATTTGTTTATGTTTTCACTGTTTCTTAAGGAGATATGCACAGATAAAAACATGTAAATGATGAAGAGTCATAAGTCGCATTTTGATTAGTGAATAAGGTATTTAGAAACTATTAATACCTAACGGAATGACTGAATTGTGCGGTCGAAAAAAGGCGTCACTACTAGGAGACATGTTGGTTTAGATAATGAGGGCGTGTGTTTTGTCGACGACTATGATAACGAGTTGAAGGCTCTGGCATGGCTATGTTTTGTCGACGACTATGATAGGTTTTTATTTTCGTTGGCGAAGGCTCTGGCATGGCATTTTGGTAAGGCATACTATGCTTTAGTTGTTTACGTTCGTGATAAATAAAAGTCGCTTAACAAACTTATTTTTTATTTTTTGCAGGAAAGAGAACGGAAATGCTATTGTACTGTTCGTGTCAGTATCACTTGTAATAGTGTGCTCTCAATCAATTTTCATGAGATGAGAAGCTGATGCTTCCTTTGCTAATGCTTTCGAACAAAGTATCACTTAAAAGGTGCTTATATGTTAGTGCAAACCAATAGTATTTATTAATATCAAATGCAATAGTGCAAATTAGTTTTTAATTATTAACGTTATCCTTTGTTTCTATGTTATATGTTTTAATTTTTGATGGCTTATCATATCCTAATTTGAACATGTTATCACCAATATAGCAATTCCACCTTTTTAACCTATAACAGAGAAATTAGGATCTGATAAGTTTCCACCTTTTTAATTTTTGGTGATAACATGTTCAAATTAGGATCTGATAAGCTTATTAGTCTGTAACCTTTTTAGCAATCCATCCTAATTTGGTGATAACTTGGTTACCGTAATTACAGTTTATTAGTCTGTAACCTTTTTAGCAATCCATCCTAGTTTGAACATGGATCTGATAAGATTATCAGATCCTTTGTTTCTTAGGCGAACTATAACCTTTTTAATGATGCAGATAATGATGGTGAACATTACCACCTAACTTTTACATATGGATGATCTTTCTTGCGACATGTCGTCATGTCCACCACCTTTGATTTCAGGACATGGGTGGAAGTCTCACTAGAAGCTGCTGCAGATAAACCACCTCATGTACAGGCTGCAGCTACCCAAGAGCCAGAGGTGCGTCACAATACATTTCTCTTAGATATTATGGAACTTAACATTGTCACTCTACAGTTAACTCTTATGATATGTTACCAAGGTGGCTGTTTCGACCTATTTATTAGATGGTTATGCTAAATCTCTAATGGGTCAAACTAGTAAAATAAGTTCACATGGAAACATATCAGATGGATCAAAAATATGTTTGTAATGAATAAGTATACTAAATCTTTTCTAAAATAAATTTGGATTATTATTGAAATAATAATTGACAACTATCTATTTTCTTAAAAATTTTGCGCTACCATGCAAAAGATTAAAAACTTGTACTTCTTGTATTTTTTGTGTAGCTCATTGATTATCAGAAAAGCCGACAACATATGGAAAAATGAAGAAAGGAAGGATGGAGGTCCACCGTGAAAGCATAAGAGGCAATTGTTAGATTTTATTACTATGCATAATAATTTGTAAATGACTAATTTTTGTGACATAGTCCTTGAAGAATTACAGCTTAAAGTTGTTGGTGTGTTGCTGTATAACATGACTTGATATGATTAATACTGAAGTTATGATAGGTCTAGTTGTGACTTTGTCTTTAATTAAGTTTTAGATTCGGGAAATTCTGAGAAATTGGTATTTTGGAAGAATTTTTTTGATTTTTTTTTCGTAAAAAGATTTCATAAAGACCGGTTCTAAGAATAAAAAAAGAGTTTGTTAAGTCTAAAATAGAAACTGGTTCTAACAAGAAATCATGTCTCAATACTCCTATTAGAGATCAGTTGTAGAAACCGGTTTCTTTGTGTTTTGATCATGGAGATACCCCCCTTCAGAGAGTGGTTGCAAAACCACTCTTCATGGGCTATTTTGACCGGTTTCTGTGAGATTTTTTGTAGTAGTGCATGTCGTACAGCAAAACAAAGTTTCAAACAAACAAATTTACGTATCATGTTTCACGGTCGATATAAAAGTAGAGGAATGCATTGTGGTCATAGCAGTCATAGCATCTGATTTAGTATTAAACTTAAATTTAGAAGTATCTCCACAAGGTTTCAAAATATATTTCTCAGAAGAGAAAGTGATAGATGGTTGCAAGAGATAGCTGAAATATGATCAACCTGCTTTACACAATTCTTGAAGGCGTTTGCCACTTAATTCAAAGATAGCTATTTATTCGAGTGGTCGGCCTTGTATCAGTGTCCTAAAGTATTTGAGTTTCTAACTTACATATTTTAGCACACCAATACATGACAGACCACTCGATTAAATGGCAATCTTTAATTTTACTTAGGGGCATTGTTGTTCCCAGCATCTTCATGGTATTAGAACAAAACTTTCATATTCTCTATTTTGTTTGCAACTATCACGTATAGTCTTCGATTATAACCTTCTCTATCTTTTAAAATATACGTTCATAATGCATATATATCACATTCTCAAACCAGATTTTCACTTGTTCTTCAAAGACGGAGAAACCAATCGATTCAATGCCTTTAAGATGTCTCTTTATCACCCGAAGTTCGTGTTTGGTTGGGTTAACATTGTACCGATAGCGAAAAAGAAGACGCTTGACGCCAGTCTAGCCCGGTCTAAGAAAGATGTGTTCGAAAATATAACTCTGCTTAATAGACTTGGTAATTCCCCATTAAGAAATAATTTGGGCTTTCTTGGACTTTTCACCCTAAACGCATATCTTTTGCTCCTCTTGCTACTTGCTTCCCCATTTGCTTCAAATGCTTTTTTCAAGGAGCGAGGCCATCAAGGATCGACCTGTAAATATAAAACATGATTAGAAAGGAACATTAAAAAGTAACATGTGGAAGAAAAATTTCATAAATCTTAAGCCAAAAAGGAATGGTTAATTAAAGAAAAAATTAAATACAAGTGGGGGGCGGCACCGCGGGGTTGTCACTCGAACGGCAGTGTCATTTGTTAGAGGATAGAGCAACATATCCACAATGACCTTAGGAGCAAACAATAAAAAATTTGATTTTTAAGGGAAGGACAAACCGTGAAACCTTGCTTCTCATAGCAACTAATTGCGTCTACGTTGCTTTCCTCGACACGAAGAATGGCCCTTCGCATGCCTGTTCAGATTTACAAATTTATTCACAAGTTTCAATAAAAAAGCACAAGAAAATCCCTATATTAACTAATGTAACCTTGATTTTTAGGAATCAAGATGGCATCACGGAGCAGCTTAGAAGCAACCCATGTTCATCCTTTGACCGCACCCATTGTAATGTAGGCGCAAATGCACGATTGATCATTATCAACCTTCAATAAAAAATTTAGGTGTAAGAATGGCAGTTCTAAAATAGTTACTATGTTTTGGCTAGTCATAAATAAGCTAAAGAAATTATACAATCTAAGCTCACCTAGTTGTGGGTTGAGACTTGAGAGCTACTGTTTCTAATATACTTAGACTACTTTTTTTTTCTTCATAAATTCAGTTCTTTTAAATCAAAGTAAACTAACTATCAAAGAACTAACATTTCGATTTTGGAAGAAAATTTAGACTAATATACTTGAACTACTTCTTTTTCTTCATAAGTTCAGATGATAAATGGGAATAAATTAAAGAAAAACCCAAGAACATTAAAAACACTTTTAACATATTATAATCATATTTCACCCGTGCAACATATATCAAGAACAAATCATGGATCTTATAATACTTCTCAAGTAATAATTTAAACAAAACGTAAGTACTTTTTCGGCAACAATATTAAATGGTGAAATGAAACTAAAATGAGGTGATATTACCTTTATATTCCGAGACCACCTATTCCAACAACAACGGAAAATATTTTTTGTTTCTGCGTCAAAAAATAGAAGCAGAAACAATTTATGAACTTCACCAACGATGTTCATCACCACCACAAGAACTTGGTATACTTCTGTTTATGAGGTTTTAAGAGATATGGTAATTATATGTGCCCTTTGAGGTGAACAAAGATATATGGAAATAAAGAGATGTGCAATGAATTTATGATGTTAGCTGTGCTTGTACAACATTAATGTTGCTATAGGTTAGTTGGTGGTTTTAAATGTGCATTTCGAAAAGTCTCTATCTATGGAATGCATGCAGAATGGTACAAGAACACATGTGAGGTTATTTTTGGTTTACAGGATAGTGTACTTCTTTAGTGAAGTATAAAAAATCTTTAGAACAAAACCTCTAGTATAATAAACTCGATAGATGCCTCATGGTGTATTTTTGAGGATTTTCACGAGGTTAGAAATAGTGATGAAAGACGTAATTCTAATTTAATAGAAAAAGTGCAGAAAATTTTAATAATTTGATAAGTGGAGAAAACTTGATTGATATAACTTTGGTGGCAAATGTGCAAGATAATTAGTGATGATGGGTTAAAATTTAGTAAGATTGATCGGTTTTTACCAAATGCTCATTTTTGTGATTTATGGACGTCTTTAGTGGTGGTTGTTGGAATTATGTATCATGAAAATCAAGTATAAAACACAAAACATCAAAGAATACATGCGAAAGCGTATAGAAAAAATTAATGAATAATTAATTAACGTAAATAAAAGTATGCGTACATTTATTGATTCTAGCCGAACAAGAATCAAATCCACAAAACTAGCAAGTAATGAACCCTAATTAGGGTTTATAGGATTATAAGAATTACCCCATACCGATTTTGTAATTCAATCCAAGAATACTAACAATAATGTGTTAGTACCACTTTCTTATACACATGTACTATAACAAATTAAAGTAATGCTAGTTTTAATTAAACGAAAAAATTTTGATTTGGAAAATCAAGTGTGTCGACACCCTTGGGAGTGGTCGACCAGTTCTAAGCCAAAAAACACACACAAAACAATTTAGGTTTTAGCTTATGAGTAGAAGAGATTCAAAACCAAGACCCCTAGTCTTGTGTATATATACTCAACATAACTTGGTAAACAAGTTGAGTTTGGGTTGGGTTGGGATTCCCCTTAGGCCGATCGGTTGAGTGATCCCCAAGGGATTCCGGAACCTTCCCAATATTAATTTGCAATCTAGTCCTTTCCAATTACATTTAACGACCGTTAGTCCATTACACTTAATTACTTAACGTCCGTTATATTATTTCGTTTAATTAATAAATAAATATAACATTTACATTTAATTATTAACTTTAATTCTCATACGTAAAGTGTGCAATCTCGTGGTCTCGAGTTCGATCTTAACTCACGACTACTAATTTATATCCATAAAACTAACAGTGGTTGCTAGAGAGAAAAAACTTTTAGGACATTGCCCGCTTGTTCTTTACTATAAGATTATTGATTATGGTCCAAAGCCTATGTTTTGTTACTTGGATGTGGAAGACCATGCGTGTGAAAAATTGTAACGGGGTGTTGGGGAAAGACCGTTTATTCTTTAAGCCATGATGTAAGATTTAGAGTCAAGTTGAAAAATGTTTTTTTCTTTTTGAATGCAAAATGAATAAAAAGGTGAAGTGAGTGTGTTTTTTTATTGTGTGTCATATAAATGTTATAAAATAGAGTGTTTTTTTGTTGTGTGTTATAGAAATTGTTTACGTATGGTATGTATTGGGAGTTTGGGGCTGTCGATCGTTTGGTTTTTCACGTTTGATAAATACCCGAAATGTGTGACCGGAGTCACAATTTGAGGTAGCGCTCACGAGCCGACTCAGTTGGTTTGTGTCAATTACCAAAGAGGATAATGAATTTGATAGATAGAGAGACGAGATTGTGGAAGAGAGAGTTATTAAGATTTGGTTTAAGTTTTATGATTGGTTTGTATGTGAATATAAGTATTTGGTTTCGTGACATAAAATTAAGCGTAATAGAGGCTCCAACCACACATTCCTCCCCCTTCTCCCAGATGACGCGCTGTCATGATTATTACGTCACCACCACAATGACATTGGTGTGGTGGGTTTTTTAGGAGATTTGATGTTGGTGGTGCACACCACCGACTTGGGAGAAGGTGGTGCGCACGAGTGACTTATGAGAAGGCGGTGGTGTTATTTTTGTGTGTATTTGGTGGTGAAGTTGGTGGTTATTTACTACACGAGTTTGGTGGTAGAGTTAACAGTGAAATAAAAACAGATTTAGGGTTGAGTTGACGATGATGATAATGACCATTACACCCAGTCTAAAGATAACGCAATTGTAATTATTCGTGTCATATGAATTAAATAAGGATAACGTAACTATAATTTTACTAGCTAAAGTAAGATAATTAACTAGCTGTCAAATATGTTTTATCGGTACTAATTTGACAGAGATTACTTTCTTTAAGTTTTATTTGGGATATGAAATAAATTTCGTTTTTAGTTATCGTGTTTACCTTTTGTATTTAGTTACTTTTTGTTCTATGTTATACATAAGCCCAACACCTTTGACTATTTTGCTATAAACTATGTGATATTTCAATTTAATCAATATTTACTTTTAGCAAAAGAAAAAATATACGTAGAAACGAAAGGACCAGCATTTTTGATGATTTGTTTAGAACATGAACCAATACATGCAAAGGTCTGAATCTTTATGTCAATTAACAGTTCGTCGAATTTATGGCAAATAACTTCTCCAAGGACAAAGTTTCATCATGGCCAACTACTTCATGAACAACAACCAAACATAGCCTTAACTTAAAGTTGATTTTCTTTTGCTGCCAAAGTATATTTGAAATAAGGGTCAGTGGCTTGATAATGTATCATAGTTTTGCCGTAACACGTATAGAAGGGGTTCGCCATGTAATTCAAAGGTTGCTATTTAATCGAGTCGTCTGTCTTGTATCAGTATCTTAGAGTATTTGAGTTTCTAACTTAAATACTTTAGCACACTAATACATGACAGAATACTCGATTAAATAGCGATCTTTGAATTTCCTTAATTAAGGGTCACTTATGCTGTTTTGTGGTATTAGAACAAAACTTCAATATTCTCTCTTTTGTTTACAACTACCACGTATAGTCATCGATTATAACCTTCTCGACCTTTAAGGCTTTGCATATCGAGTCAATCATACATCTTTTCACTCTCGTCTTCTTCTAAAGGTTCGTCATTAAATTATGATAAAGGTATCACCCTTATTACTTTGTTCTCAATGCTAAAAGATGTAAGAACAGTAAGCAGAGACTTTTCCATCTCAACAGTTGAGATTACTAACCACTCGGTGGTCCAAAACTTTATGTTTTTAAAAAAAAACCTTTGTTACACATTCTTCTTAGCAACTCTATATACTAATGTTCTCACTTCATGGGTAAATTTTCTACATAAACCACGTAATATATACCAGCTAGGAGTACAAGAATCAAAGCCTCCAAAATCGTTGAGCATGATCACAAGTACACCATGTGCCTACAAAAATTAATAGGGAAAAAAAAAAAAAAAAAAACAACAACAACAACAACAACAACACAATGGATAAATTCTAACTTAAACCAGAAAAATCAATTATGTGTGATTGTGTTAACAAACATGAGTAAACATGAAGCTATCTAGAGACAAACATAAGTTTCATCTACAACACTTTCTTCTGGATGTGATGCTGTCATAACATAGATGTTCAGGTCATCTAGGAGATTGCACTCGAAAATGCTCCCACCATGACAAGCTTCCACGTATATGAGCATTGCTTTATAAGAACCCTGTAGATGTTTTCTCTTCAAGACGTTGATAAGGTCAACAGCTAAAGTCCTAGCAGTATTGGGCATAGCAAGATGACTTGAACCTCCATGACCGGAAAAGAAAATAAAAATATGGTCCTCAGTCTTGCTGTCCATTTTCCTGCTTCCGCCTTCGATTAAACTCTTTTTGCGAAGAAGAACACCATAGACATTAAATGGAGTGACGTGTATCCAATTATAGTCCTTGGGGACTCCGGCATACACATCACGGCCTTGTGGATGGTTAATAAGGGTACCCGGCCTCTGGTTGTCAGGGTGATGGGCAATATCATCGTACATAAAGACGATGATGTTCTCATCTTTCAGCCCACCATTCTTTAGAAGTTGGTGGGCATGGTAGACATCCGCATGTGAAAGAGGGATTAGTTCCCATGCATAACATGTGGGCCAATATAACAATGTATCCTCTAACAAAACTAACCATATTATGAAGGTAGTCTAATCCACACATTGATATAATCCTCATTTTCCAATCATTCATTCTTAACAAAGTCTTTGATTGCATCCATAAGACAAAATTTCGAAAAATGGAAGTACTGAAATCATGAAATGCAAGACAACACATTGTTTAATAAAACAATAATGTACGGGAAAATGACGAAAATCACCTTTTTCTGAACTCTAATTCACAAAGTAACCATTTTCGGCGCAAAAGCGAAAATACTCATTTTTCTTGCACCGGGATAAACAGTTTTAACAATAACCTCAAAGTTTTAAGATTTAACAATTTAAGAGAGTAAACAGAGATTAAAAACTTACCTTCGTGTTGTAGGTTTTGTATGTGTTCAAGAGAAATTGATTTGTGTTATACCAACCACATCAACCAAAAAACATCAACGATTATAGGATAGGATATGTATCTACCAAAATGATCAAATAACTCTTTTTATAACATCTTCCAACATCTAATCATCCATTTCAAAGACAACGTTCTTGACTAAAAAAGAACAAGTGCTTAACTATATATTGTGTTACACAGGTATAGAATGTGTAATGTATGTTCTTTTGGGGGAGCAAGTGAACTTATAATGGTGCATGCATGAGATGTGATTTTGGTGCATGCGGTTAAGTTGGTGGTTGAAATTATTATTTTTTTCAAAAGGCCAGGTGGTTGGTAGTTGAAACCTTGCTTAATATAGTGTAGTTGAATTCATTAAATCCCTTGAAACACAAGTCGTTTCTACTTGTGTTCAGCCTAAGCTTGTGTTTTGTGTCATGCCTTTTGTGTTTTGTGTCATGCCCTTTGTGTTTTCTGTCATGTCCTTTAAGTCAACAACATGGTTTAGTCGCTTTCGCGTACTTGAAAATTAAAGAGACTTGTTTTTTTTTAGATTTAATAGAACATGGTTATGTTGTTCAAGATTAATCAAAAGGGTCAAGAAAATTGAGCAAGTTCAAGATTAATCAAACTTGGTTTAGCCTGTTGGAAAATTTAGTGCACTTGTGGGATTAGTTCACACCTTGTAATGGGTTAGGAGGTACGGAGTGTACACCCATAAGGTCCATGAACACCCTGACTCTTATAGTGGTTTGTATTGGTAGTACTGGTGAAAGTACTGCTTGTGGAAAGTACTGCTTGTGGTTTCCACTGATAAGCAGTGTTTCCACTGATAGGCAGTGTTTTCACTGAAGTGGTGTATCCACTGCTAGTGCTATGAAAGTACTGATAGGCAGTGTTTCCACTGATAGGCTGTATTTCCACTACAAGTGGAAAGTACTGCTAGTGGAAAGTACTGCTTAGTGAAAGTACTGCTTATTGCAAGTACTGCTAAATGGCAGTTACAACTGCATTATGACCACGTTTAATTGGTCATGTAACCACTAACGGCTATAATGGGGATAATTATGAGGCTATTAATGGGCCGATTAATACTCATAATTCCATTGGAATAGCTCAAGAGTAACCTCCTATAAATAGGAGATCTGTTTATGCATGAAAGATACACAAAAAACACAAAACACTTCGAAGCGAAAGGGTTATTGAATTGTGCCTAATTCTATAACTGCATTTGGTCTTATCCCAAGTAGATATTCGTGTAACCCAGGCATTAGGGTTGAATAGTTTACTTTGGAAAGTGATCACACGATTCCAAGTGATATCCGGTAACCACCTAGTGGTATTGCTACTGTCATTGATTGTCTTAACCCTGTTCTGGGAAACTTACACCAACAATCAAAGTAAACTATTTAGTGATAATCAATGGCAACTGCTGCAATGAAACACATGGCTTCAAACTTTGCTAAGCTGGACAAGTTTGAAGGGGTGGACTTTAGGAGGTGGCAAAAGAAGATGCACTTCTTGCTGTCAAGCATGAGTGTGGTCTATGTGCTGACTACTCCAATTCCTGATGATGGTGATGATGCTACTGTGGAGCAGATCAGGAGGAGGATCAAGTGGGAGAATGATGACTACATATGCAGAGGTCTTATTCTGAATGCTTTTGTGACCACATATGATCAGAGTGATTCTAACCTTTGGCATGCTAGACTTGGTCATGTTCACTATAAAAGGATGCAAGATATGTCTAGGGATGGTTTAATCCCTGCTTTTGACATGGACACTGAAAAGTGTAAAACTTGCATGTTGACCAAGATAACCAAGAAACCCTTTCAGGGTGTTAGTCGTGAGACTAAGATCTTGGAGCTTATTCACAGTGACCTGTGTGATTTGCATGCCACTCCTTCTTTGGGGAATAAGAAGTACTTTGTGACATTTATTGATGATGCTTCTAGATTTTGTTATGTCTATCTGTTACATACCAAGGATAAAGCATTAGATAAATTCAAAGTGTTTAAAACTGAAGTTGAATTACAACTTGGGTCTTTAATCAAAAGATTAAGGACTGATAGGGGAGGTGAGTACATGGATACTCAGTACTTTCAGTCTGTTGGAATAATCCATGAAACAACTGCCCCTTATACTCCTCAGCAAAATGGTATTTCTGAAAGGAAAAACAGGGTGCTGAAGGAGATGGATAATTCCATGTTGTCCTATTCAGGACTGAGTCAAGGGTTCTGGGGTGAAGCAATGATAACAAGTTGATTGGGGTCCCACGTACATAAGAAATTCTTCATTTTTTAAAAAAATAAACATCTTTTCGACCATACAGATATTTCACTCATCACCCAAAGGTCGAATGTATCATTGATGCTAGATCTTGTTCCGTAAACAAAGGCATCCATCTATTAATCCTAGACGATTACTGTGATTATATGAACTTTGAAAGGTAGACGTATCTCAGAAAGCACCATCTCTTAAACATTGAGGGTGAGTAGCATGTTCTCTGTACGTGGAATCCAGATCCATTTATAAACGTATGCGTAATGTAAAAAATGACAAAGCTTGCTTTTCTCTTATAAACCTAACAATCTTTAACACATCTACAGATTCACCGTAGCCAATCCCATCCACACAGGTCGTGTGGTGGCGAATTGAGAGCCTTGACTTAGTATTTGTTAATATTTTTTTTCGTTCAAACACGTTGTATAGCAAAACAAAGTTTCATAAAAACAAATTTACGTATCATGTTTTATGGTCGATACACAAATAGAGGAATGCATTGTAGTCATAGCAGTCATAGCATCTAATTTAGTATTTAACTTAAGTTTAGAGGTATCTCCACAAGGTTTCAAATTATATTTGTCAAAAGAGAGAGTGATAGATGGTTGCAAGAGATAGCTGAAATATGATCAACCTGCTTTACGTAATTCTAGAAGGTGTTTGCCACGTAATTCAAAGATAGCTATTTATTCGAGTGGTGTGTCTTGTATCAATGTCCTAAAGTATTTGAGTTTCTAACTCACATATTTTAGCACACCAATACATGACAGACCACTCGATCAAATAGCAATCTTTAATTTTACTAAGGGGCATTGTTGTTCCCTGTATCTTCGTGGTATTAAAACAAAAATTTCGTATTTTCTACTTTGTTTACAACTACCACATCACTCGATCATAGTCTTTCTCCGTCTAAATCGATCTCTCTGCAGCTCTCATCCGGTCATCCATCTGCGGAAAGTCTTGCCTCAAAGCAGTAGACCTCCCCATCAACACACCGACATCACTCTCCACTCTCTCAAACCGCTCAACCGACACTCCCACGAGCTGACCCGTTACACACTTAAGTGCGTCCTCGTGTAAGTCCAGCTGGGTCGCCATTGCGGCTAAGTCATCCGGGGTGGGGCCAGCTGAAGCAGGGCAACGAGCTCTAACTCCAACACTAGAGAGTCAGGCTCCATCATCGGCTCATCATCATCAAAATCATCCTCCTCTTAAACACCCACAATCTCGTGAGGCTCATCTAACCAAGAAAGTTTACAAATCCAACAGATCCGTTAAACATTAAAAAATATATAATAATAATAAAATAATAATAATAATAACTTTTAACATATTATAATCATATTTCACACGTACAACATATATCAAGAACAAATCATGGATCTTATAATACTTCTCAACTAATAATTTAAACAAAACGTAAGTACTTTCACGACAACAATATTAAATGGTGAAATGAAACTAAAATGAGGTGATGTTACCTTTATATTCCGAGACCACCTATTCCAACAACGGAAAATATTTTTTGTTTGTGCGTTCAAAAATAGAAGCAGAAACAATTTATGATCTTCACCAACGATGTTCATCACCACCACAAGAACTTGGTATACTTGTGTTGGTGAGCTTTACAGAGATATGGTAATTAGCACTTTGAGGTGAACAAAGATATATGGAAGTAAAGAGATGTGCAATAAATTTATGATGTTAGCTGCGCTTGTACAACATTAATGCTGCTATAGATCAGTTGGTGGTTTTAAATGTGCATTTCGAAAAGTCTCTATCTATGGAATGCATGCAGAATGGTACAAGAACACATGTGAGGTTATTTTTGGTTTACAGGATAGTGTACTTCTTTAGTGAAGTATAAAAAATCTTTGGAACAAAACCTCTAGTATAATAAACTCGATAGATGCCTCATGGTGTATTTTTGAGGATTTTAACGATGTTAAAAATAGTGATGAAAGACGTAATTCTATTTTTAATGGAAAGAGGGCAGAAAATTTTAATAACTTGATAAGTGGAGAAAACTTGATTGATATATCTTTGGTGGAAATGTGCAAGATAATTAGTGACGATGGGTTAAAATTTAGTAAGACTGATCGGTTTTTGGCAAATGCTCATTTTTATGATTTATGGACGTCTTTAGTGGTGCTTGCTAGAGAGAGAACTTTTAGGACATTGCCCGCTTGTTCTTACGAAAAAATTATTGATTATGGTCGAAAGCCTATGTTTTGTTATTTGAAAGGAAGACAGTGAGTGTGAAAATTGTAACGGAGTGTTGGGAAAAAACCGGTTATTCTTTAAGCCCGGATGTGAGATTTAGAGACAAGTTGAAAAATGTTTTTTTTATTTTTTTATTTTTTTTTCGAATGTAAAATGAATAGATAATTGAAGTGAGCGTGTTTTTTTGATTGTGTGTCATAAAAATGTTATAAAAAGATTTTTTTTTCTTTTTTTTTTTTTTGGTTATAGAAATTGTTTACCTATGGTACGTATTGGGGGTTTGTGGTGGTCGATCATTTGGTTTTCCACCTTCACTAAGAACCTCAAAGTGTGATCAGAGTCACAAGTGGGGTAACGCTCACGAGCCGACGCAGTTGGTTTGTGTCAATAACCAAGAGGATAATCGATTTGATAGATAGAGAGACGAGTTTGTGGAAGAGAGAGTGAGTAAGATTTGTTTTAATTTCATGATCGGTTTGTACGTGGATATAAATATTTGGTGGATCGGATTTAAAACGATGTTTCGTGACATAAAACTAAGCGTTATAGAAGCTCCAACCACACGTCCCCCCTCTCCTCTCCTAGATGACGCGTTGTCATTATTACACCACCACCATCATGACACTTGGTGTGGTTTGTAGGTTTATAGGAGATATTGGTGGTGCACACTACTGACTTGCGAGAAGGCGGTGTGCACGACTAACTTATGATACGATGGTGGTGTTACTTTTGTGTGTGTATAGTAAATTAACTACTTGAATGTCACGATGATCTCTTAATGGTAAGAGTTGTTTGAATGTGTAACGGTACTAATTTGACCAGTTAGAGATTACTTTCTTTTAAGTTTATATGGGATATGAATAAGTTTCTTTTTTTTTAATATGCTGTTTACCTTTTGTATTGAGTTACTTTTTGTTCTATGTGATACATAAGCCCAACACCTTTGACTAATTTGCTATAAACTATGTGACAATTCAATTTAATCAATATCTACTTTCGGCAAAAGAAAAAATACACATTGAAACGAAAGGAAAAAATATGTTTAAAATATGAACCAATACATGCAAAGTTCTGAATCTTTATGTCAATTAACAGTTCATCGAATTAATGGCCAATAAAGGACCACCAACTATGTATATATAATGGACACTTAAATTTGAAGCCCGTGTAAAACAACCACAGATTACCTTATCTTAATTTTAGGTGTTTTTTATTTTCTTTTGCTACCAAAGTATATTTTAAAAAACCCTAGAGATGGTTTTGAGACAACCAAAACAATGAAATGACACTATTACTATAAAAGATCCTATGGTGGGTTGAGTTAGTGAGAATAGTAATTGATCTATTGGCGAAAAATCTACCTAGCTAGAGGATACTAAGCCAAACACAATACGCATCTAGAGGCGAAACTAGACTCGATCTCTACATACTCTCACTGCCATGTATTGTACTAACATCGCTCAAATCTAACAAAACGTTTACGAGTGTATATGAATCACTTGATGTGTGATAGATAACAAGTCGATTGGGATCCCACATAAGATATTCTTCGTTTTTCAAAAACAAATAGCCCCACGAAGTAAGATCCAAAGCTAATGTAAATAAACATCTTTTCGACCAAACATATTTTACGTTCATCACCCAAAGGTCGAATTAGGTATCATCACAGATCGTATTCTTTAAAAAAGGCGTCCATCTATTAATCCCACACGACTATTGTGATTATCTGAAATTTTAAAAGGTAGACGTGTCTCATAATGTGCCATTATATCTCTTTAACATTGAGGACGATTAGTGTTTGGAATCTCAATATTCGATACAAATATCCATTTATAGACGTACGCATAATGTAAAATAACGACAGAGCTTGCATTTCTCTTTAAACCTACCAATCTTCAAGGCATCTACGACGATTTCACTGTATAGCCAAATCCTTACACATAGTGTTAACTTGGAAGATTATCCTACTCATCATTAGTTGTCAAATGAAGATTAGCATTATCCTTATCATTAGTTGTCAAATGAAGATTATTATTATCCTTATCATTAGTTTTCAATATCTGTACATGTCTGTATTGTATCCTATATATATGTCGTTTGTATTGGTATTGGTATTAGCTATTGGTTTCACACGTGGTTCTGCATCTGGTTCCACCTGATTTTTCCTGAATCTGAATCTGTCTGAATTTGTTAATACAGTTTTTCAGTATTATCACATAGGTCTAGTGGTGAACCTTGACTTAGTATTTGTTAATAGTGGCTATTGGTTTCAAACGTGGTTCTGCATCTAGTTCTGCCTGGTTTTGTCTGAATCTGAATCTGTCTGAATTTGATAATACAGTTTTTCAGTATTATCACATAGATCTAGTGGTACTGTGGTGGCGATATTAAGAACCTTGACTGAGTATTTGTTAATAGTCTTTTTTCTCTTTCAAACACGTTGTATAGTGAAACAAAGTCTCGAACAAACAAATTTACATATAATGTTTCATGGTCAATATACATATGCAAATAGAGGAATGTATTGTAGTCATAGTAGTCATAACACGTATAGAAGGGGTTCGCCATGTAATCCAAAGGTCGCTATTTAGTCGAGTCGTCTGTCTTGTATTTGTGTCTTAGAGTATTTGAGTTTCTAACTTCAATACTTTAGCACACCAATACATGATAGACTACTCGATTAAATAGCGATCTTTGATTTCCTTAAGGGGCATTAATGTTGTTCCCTGCATCTTTGTGGTATTAGAAAAAAACTTAAATATTCTATCTTTTGTTTACAACTACCACGTATAGTCATCGATTATAACCTTTTCTCGACGTTTTAAGGCTTTGCATATATAACGAGTCTATCAGACATTTTTTCACTCTCGTCTTCTTTTGAAGGTTCGTCGTTAAATTATGATAAAGGTATCACCCTTATTACTTTGATCTCAATGCCAAAAGATGTAAGAAGTAACCGGTGACTTTTCCATCTCAGCAATTGAGATTACTAACCACTCAGTGGTCCACAACTTCTTTTTTTTTTAATCTTTGTAACAATTTTTTTCTTAGCAACTCTATATACTAATGTTCTTAATTCATCGGTACATTTTCTACATAAACCACCTAATATATACTAGCTAGGAGTACAAGCATCAAAGCCTCCAAAATCGTTAAGCATGATCACAAGTACGCCGTGAATCTACAAAAATTAATAGAAAAAAAAAACACTCAGGATTAATTCCAATTTAAACTAGAAAAATCAATTATGTGTGATTGTGTTAACAAACCTGAGGAAACATGAAGCTGTCTAAAGACAACCAATAAGTTTTAGCTACAACAGTATCGTATGTATGTGATGTTGTCATAACATAGATGTACATTCAGGTCATCTAGGAGATTGCTATCGGAAATGCTCCCGCTGTGACAAGCTTCCATGTATATGAGCATTGATTTATAAAAACACTCTAGATGTTTTTTCTTCAAGACGTTGATAAGGTCAACAACTAAAATCCTAGCAGTATCGGGCATAGCAAGATGGGTTGGACCTCCATGAAAATAAAAATACGGTCCTCGGGCTTGCTGTCCGCTACCTTCCTGCTTCCGCCTTTGACTAAACTCTTATCGCGAAGAAGAACGACATAGACATTAGATGGAGTGACGTGTATCCAATTATAGTCCTTGGGGACTCCGACATACACATCGCGGCCTTGTGCATGGTTAATAAGGGTACCAATTGTAGGGTGATGGGCAATATCATCGTACATAAAGACGATGATGTTCTCATCTTTCAACCCACCAGTTTTTAGAAGTTGGTGGACATGGCAGACATCCGCATACATGTGGACCAATATAACAATGTATCCTCTAACAAAACTAACCATATTATGAAAGTAGTCTAATCCACACGTTGATATAATCCTCATTTTCCAATCATTCATTCTTAACAACGTCTTTGATTGCATCCATAAGACAAAATTTCAAAAAATGGAAGTACTGAAATCATGAAATGCAAGACAACACATTGTTTAACAAAACAATAATGTATGGGAAAATGATGAAAATCACCTTTTTCTGAACTCTAATTCACAAAGTAACCATTTTCGGCGCAAAAGCGAAAATACTCATTTTTCTTGCACCGGGATAAACAGTTTTATTAATAACCTCAAAACTTTAAGATTTAACTATTTAAGAGAGTAATCTGAGATTAAAAACTAACCTTAGTGTTGTAGGTTTTGTATGTGTTCAAGAGAAATTTATTTGTGGTATACTGAGAGACCAAAAAACATCAACGATTATAGGATAGGATATATATCTACCAAAATGATCAAATAACTCTTTTTATCACATCTTCAAATATCTAATCATCCATTTCATAGACAAGGTTCTTGACTAAAAAAAACAAGTGCTTAACTATATATTGTGTTACACAGGTATGGAATGTGTAATGTATGTTCTTTTGGGGGAGCAAGTGAACTTATAATGTTGCATGCATGAGATTTGTTTTTGGTGCATGCGGTTAAGTTGGTGGTTGAAACTTTGCTTAATGTTGTGTTTTGTATCATGCCTTTTGTGTTTTGTGTCATGCCCTTTGTGTTTTGTGTCATGTCCTTTAAGTCAATAACATGGTTTAATCGCTTTTGAGTACTTGAAAGTAAATAGAAAATTAACGATTTTTTTTTTTTTTTTTTTTTTTTTTTTTTTTTTTGTAGATTTAATAGAACATGGTTATGTTGTTCAAGATTAATCAAAAGGGTCAAGAAAATCGAGCAAGTTCAAGATTAATCAAACTTGGTTTAGCCTATGCTTGTGTTGTGTCTTTTCTTAGTTAACTCAACAACGGGCTTGCTGCATGCACGAACCAATACACGCAAAGGTCTGGATCTTTGTATTAGCCGATAGTATACCGAACTTATGGCCAACTACTTTTTCATGTAAGAAGAAGCAAGTCTTCAAGATACACAACAACATCAATTATGCATCTTTAATGGGCACTTGAATTAGGAGCTCATGTAAACACAGCCTTTATTTGATTCTAGGTGTTTCAAATTTGAACTTTCTTTGCTGCCAAAAAAATACTCGTACTAATACTATGTTCGAAATAAACCCACTATTCCACTAAGCCTTACCTATTGTCTTTCTTTTACTATGACTCTTTGCAAGTAATCTAGAGATGAAAAATCTACCTAGATGATACAAAGCCAAATACATATGCATCTAGAGGCGAAACCAGACTCGATCTCTACATACTCACCAATATGTATTGTACTAATATCACTTAAATTTAACAAAACATTTATGAGATTATATGAATCAGTTGACGTGTCATAGATAACAAGTAGATTGGGATCCCATGTACATAAGAAATGCTTCGTTTTAAAAAAAAATAGTCCCAAGAAGCAAGATCCAAAGCTAATGTAAATAAACATCTTTTCGACCAAACAAATATTTCATTCATCACCCAAAGGTCGAATGTAACATTGATGCTAGATCTTGTTCCGTAAACAAAGGCATCCATCTATTAATCCTAGACGATTACTGTTATTATATGAACTTTGAAAGGTAGAAGTATCTCAGAAAGCACCATCTCTTAAACATTGAGGGCGAGTAGCATGTTCTTTATTGTGTAATCCGATAAAAAGATCCATTTATAAGTGTATGCGTAATGTAAAACACGACAAAAGCTTGCTTTTCTCTTATAACCTAACAATCTTTAAGACATCTACAGTTTCACCGAAGCCAAACCCATTCACACGGGTCGTGTGGTGGCGATATTGAGAGCCTTGACTTAGTATTTCACTACAACAATCGGATGGACGGGCGAGGAGACTTTCGCCGGGACGCTGTGTCCCCGGCGAAAGTCACTAAACGACAAAAAAGAATCTGACGTGGCATACGAATACGCTAACCGGTTAGTAAAAATTCAACGAACACTTTCGGCGAGGCATGTCCCCGACGAAATTCTGTTGCATTTTTACCAAAGTTTGACCGGTTAGTAAAAATTCAATGTAACCTTTCGCCGGGGACATGTCCCCGCCGAAAGTGTATTCCACTTTTACGAAAATATTACAAAAGTCAAAAGCATGCTAATTGTCCTCGACGAAAGTCTCAAATTGTCCCCTACGATTCCAGTCATTGTTGTAGTGTTTGTAATATTTTTTTGGTTCAAACACGTCGTATAGCAAAACAAAGTTTAATACAAACAAATTTACGTATCATGTTTCATGGTCGATATACAAATAGAGGAATGCATTGTGGTCATAGCAGTCATAGCATCTGATTTAGTATTAAACTTAAATTTAGAGGTATCTCCACAAGGTTTCAAAATACATTTGTGAGAAGAGAGAGTGATTGATGGTTGCAAGAGATAGCTGAAATATGATCAACGTGGTTTACATAATTCTAAAAGGCGTTTGCCACGTAATTCAAAGATAGCTATTTATTCGAGTGGTCTATCTTGTATCAGTGTCCTAAAGTATTTGAGTTTCTAACTTACATATTTTAGCACACCAATACATGACAAACCACTCGATTAAATAGCAATCTTTAATTTCACTTAGGGGCATTGTTGCTCCCTGGGTCTTCGTGGTATTAGAACAAAACTTCCATATTCTCTTTTTTTGTTTACAACTACCACATATAATCTTGATTATAACCTTCTCGGCCTCTAAGGCATTTCATATCGAGTCTATCATACATCTTTTAACTCCCGTGTTCTTCTGAAAATTCATCATTAAGTTATGATAAAGGGTAAGTACCTTCGTCATTGTGTTCCATTTTTGGAACATATTTTCCAGCTCAGGGCGGAGAGTTTTAGTATTTCTTGTCACCATCAGTTCTGAGAAATGATGTGAGACAGGTTTTAAATGACCCCATCGTAAACCATCATAATAATGATGGTCAGTGGTTCAATCCAGTACTTACACACCGGGCTTACCTCCCCATAAACTGGAACATGCCTCCGATTTCCAATTGCGACAATCGACTTTATCAGCCGTTCATACCCTACTGCACTGAGGTGGTGTTGGCAAGTCCATCATCGTGTACCGTAACCAAAGAAATGTGACAAACATGACAAACAATAATTCAAGAAATGCACAATAGCTTCATAATAACCTTATTATGAAGGTAGTCTAATGAATCCATACGTTGACATAATCCTCATTTTCCAATCATTCATTTCTAACAAAGTCTTGGATTGCATCCATTAGACAAAATTCAATAAATGGAAGTACTGAAATCGTTGACTAGACTGATAGCTCTACAAAAAAATATTAGAAAAATCGCTTTTACAATAGGAAAATGGTAAAACTGTGAAGAAATGCAGATAACAAAAGCACATAACATTAGCCAATATTATTTAACCAAACTTAATGCATAAAGTAGAGTTCTTAAAACCTAAGACAAAACATTAAACTACATATCTACAATAAATAAACCAAACTATAACAAGCAAAACTTTAAGATTTAACTATTTAAGAGAGTAAACTGAGATTAAAAACTAACCTTTGCGTAGTAGGTTTCGTATGTGTTCAAGAGAAATTGTTGTGTGTTATACTGAGAGACCAAAAACCATCACCGATTCTAGGATAGGGTATCTTCCTAAATGATCAAATGAATGTTTTTATCACATCTTCAAACATCTAATCATCCATTTCATAGACACGTTCTTGACTAAAAAAGAACAAGTGCTTAACAAATATATTTTGTTACATAGATATAGAATGTTTAATGTATTTCTTTTGTGGGGAGCAAGTGAACTTATAATGTTGCATGCATGAGATGTGTTTTTGGTGCATGCGGTTAATGTTGCTGGTTGAAACTTTGTTTAATGTAGTGTATTCGAGTTCATTAAATCCCCAGAAAGATAGGTCATTTTCTACTAGTGTTCAGCTAGGCTTGTGTTTTGTGTCATGTCCTTTATATCAACAGAGAAAATTAAAAGAGACAAGTCGTTTTCGCGTACTTGAAAGCACATAGAAAATTAAAAGAGATTTGTTTTTTCCTAGATTTAATAAACATGTTTATGTTGTTAAAGATTAAAAGGGTTAAAATTTTCGAGCAAGTACTTCACTTCTGATTTGTGTTGGTCACGGTTTTGAGTTGGGTGGTGGTTATCGACGAAGAGCGGTGGGTTGTAGTGGTGGTGATTGTGTGCGGTGGGAGGAAGATTCGTTATGTCAAAGAAAGAACCAGATCGAAGATGGGCATTTGTCATATTTGACGGGTTCATGAACTTGTTAAAAATTTGATAAGCTTAGAAACTTCTTTTTTGTTTATGAGGCTATACGCTTGACCTTATAAAATCGATAAGCTCAAGTGTATATGTTTAATAGTCCAAAAATGAGTTTACGAGGCTATCAAAGTTTCAATAAGTTTATAAGCCATAAAATAAGCTTTACACAAACACCCAACAAGTTTAGTTGATGTGACCCTCAAATAACAGTAAATGAACAGGTTTTGATGAGTAACGATTACGCTTAGTCAGCTGAGCTTGGTTGTGATAAAAGTGGCTACGGGCTTGCTGCATGCGCTAATCAATACGCACAAAGGTCTGAATCTTTGGGCCTGTTTGGCAACAACTTTTTTAGAGCTTTTTAAGAGCTATTTTGAAAAAACAGAAAAAGCCCTGTTTGTTTAGGATAGTTGGAGCTGCTAATATATTTAAAAAAGCTGGAAAATGAAACGCTCATAAGACCAACGTTTTAAAATTTGTGGAGCTATTTGAATGGTAATTTACATTTGTACCCTTAACTCTAAACTTTCGACTTTTGGTGCCAAATAGAAAAATTGTCGTTTTCTTTTCTTTTTAACTTTAATTGATGACAAACTCCAACATTCTTTTCTTTTTAACATTGAGATCCATATAAAACTCATATTTGTCATAGAAGCAATTAACCAATCATAACCATCTATTTTTTATCTAAATAAATAAAAAATTATTTTCCACTTTTTTTTAAAACAACATATCTTGCAAACGGTAAATATTCAAGCTACTAAAAATATACCATCGTGACGAGAATTAAATTATCTTTCTATAGATATGCATTGTTATATACTTTCGACGAAGTTTTTTTTTTTTAAATTTCGCCCAGAAAAATCACATGTGATTTGTAAAAATTTTTTTTTAAAAATGTTCGTTGAAAGTATATAACAATGCATATCTATAAAAAGATAATTTAATTCTCGTTAAGATGGTATAATTTTTTTGGCGTAACGATTAACGGTTTGTGAGATATTTAATTTTCAAAAAAAGGGTGAATACATTTTTATTAAAAGAAATGAGTGGCTAGGATTGGTTCATTAGTTATATGACAAATATGGGTTCTATATTGAACTTTATAACATTTTGTTCAATGCCTTCATGCTTAAAACAATTTATAAAGTTATACTCTTTAGATAATTACTAGTATTATAAAAACTATTATAGAAAGCGTAATATTTCAAAATATTAGTATAAGCTTACCTTTTAAAAAGAAATTATATTAGTAACAAATTAAGGCTTGGGAGATCGTAAAATAATATTAGTGTAACTTTTGTATAGATATTTTATATTTGCTTTTAATCATATATATATATGTGTCCTTTTATGTCATTTTAAATTTTATAATTTTAGCTACAGCTATTTTACAAAACACTTTATAAAACAAATAGCTACGGCTTGCAGCTAACAGTTAACAACTTACATCTAGCAGTTAACAACTTATAGTTTTTAGCTTACAGCTTACAGCTACTTTTACCAAACATGCCTTTTATGTCAATCGATAGCATACAGAATTTATGGCCAAACTACTTTTTTCATGTAAGAAGTCATCAAGAACAACACCAACTGTGTATCTTTAATGGACACTTAAATTCGGAGCTCATCCACAACCACCAAACATTGTTCACATAAGGAGTTTCTTATTTCATATAATTTCAACATTGTTCATTTAGTCTCCTAAACGGTAAACAAATAATGTTGTCCGGTTAGTCGGGAAGGGCGAGTCTTTGACTCGCATATATGTGCCTAACACGTGACTGTCTTAGACCAAATATTTACTTCGTATAAGCTGAATCCCTAACACCCTCAAAGTAAATAACTATAGTTCATTTCCTATCGCTCAAAATCTCATTCGGAAACAGCCCAGCTAGGCTGCGTACATAATAATTATTCTAAGTTGTTGTAAATGAAACTAAACTAAGCTTGTTAATATTTACCATTTTCTTTATACGCCCACATCTAGGTTTCCCTCACAAACCACTCACCACTGTAACAATGGCGACTAAGGTATTTCTGCTCATCTTTTTTCTCTCACTTTCACCCCTTAACATCACTTCAACCATCGTCGGGGTTAACTATAGAACCAACTTGTCTCTTCTGGCACCTAAAGTAGTTGTTGCTAAGTTTAAAGAGTTAAAATTGTCATTAGTAAGACTCCGTGTTACTCATCTGAAAATCATGGTAGCTTTCATTGATTCAAACATGCCACTACTCATCACCCTACACAACTATGTGAGTCGGGGTTAAGTGAGATACTAGTTTCCACAACTTTAACTTATGAAAGTATATTAATTGTCCGCTTCACCTCTCTGATACTTTCATAACTTAAAGTTGTGGAAACTAGTACATCACTTAACGCCGACGCAAATAATAATTTTTGAACAAAATCGATTGCCAAAACAATACCTTTGGATATTCTATCATCATTATCACCAATGACATCTATTCCAACATAAACCCCCATAGAATTCAACCCTTTGATAGAATGCATGGATATTCTCGTTGATCAACAGTACTGCGTTGGCGAATTCATTAGCAATTGAGTGAATCATGATATTGGGTAGGGTGATGAGTAGTGAAATGTTTGAATCAATGAATGCTTCCATAATATTGGGATGAGTAACAGGGAGTCTTACTAATGAAAATTTTAACTCCTTAAACTTAGAAAAACTACTTCAGGGGATGGAAGAGACGAGTTTATTCTATAATTAACCCCGACGATGGTTGAAGTGATGGCCAGGGGTAAAAGTGAGAGAAATGAGATGAGCAGAAAAACTGTAGTCGCCATTGTTATAGTGGTGAGTGGCTTACGAGGGAAGCCCAGATGTGGGCGTATTAAGAAATGGGTAAATATCAACAAGTTTATTATTTAGTTTGGGTGGTCCATAAAACCTGTGTTGTTGCATCTAGTCTTGGGTGGTCCATAAAGTAGTACTTTCTGGAGGATGGAGATCGAAGGTCAAGCCTGAAGGACCAATTCCTCATCCGATTTACCAGTTCGGTCCTACCAGCGGCTCGTTGATCTAGACGCTAAGGAGTAAAAGTGCTAGAGATAGTTCTGTATCACAAAAATAAAATAAGTTAATAAATAGCCCAACTTCTCAACAAAAGATTAGTAACTACATGACAAACAATAATTCAGAATATGCACTAAAGTTGTTAGCATGTTATGTTAAAAAAAAAAAAAAAAAAAAAAAAAAAAATATTATGAAAGTAGTCTAATCAACAAATTGACATAATTCTCATTTTCCAATAGTTCATTCTTAACAAAGTCTTGGATTGCATCCCTAAGACAAAAATTCAAAAAATGGAAGTACTACTCAAATCGTTGATTAAGATACCTTAATCGATAATTCTGCAAAAAAAACAAATTATTAAAAAAAAAAAAAAAAAAAAAAAAAAAAAAAAAAAACCCTCTTACAACAAGAAAATGGTAAAACCGTCAAGAAATGCACAAAAACACACACACAAAACATTAGCCTAAATTATTTAACTAAAGTTAATGCATAAACTAGACTTCTTAAAACCTAACACAAACGGTAACAAGCGAAACTTTAAGATTTAACTATTTAAGAGAGTAAATTGAGATTTAACTAACCTTTTTTTTTTTTTTTTTTTTTTTTTTTTTTAGCATTAACGTTTTACAATCCCTAAAACCGATTTCTCCCTTGACGATTTTTTTATCCCTAAAATTCGTTTTTTAGGGTTTATAAGTATCGCTTGGTATTTACTTTTGATATCATGAGGGGTGTTGGTTAGACGATTTATTCTGGTCATCAATAATCATGCCTTAGTTCTACTAAGGTTATCGTGACTGAAGATTGACGTGGATCTTCTTGCTCTCCTGGTGTTTCGTTTTCTTAGTGTTTCGGTTTGTTTTCGTTTTTTAGGGTCGTTATACTTTCTTGTTTGTTGTTATGGACAAGGTTGATGAATTAAACGATGATGTGAGTGAGCCTACTGTTAGTCTTGGTGAGTCGATTCTTCAATCGACAATGAACCCTAATAGTAGGAATGATGAGTTTACTGGTATTGCTTTTGGTTCGCGTTCTGATGGACAAGTGGAGCCGGTTTCACTTGGTTCAAGCCCTAGTCATGACGCACCTAGTCATGACGCGCCTGAGGGGCATGATACTTTACTGAAAATTCGTGCTATTGAAAAACAAATCTTTGAGGGAAAACTTGTTCTTGTTGGTGAAGATGGGCAACCATTAAAACCAAGCGTGACAGTGGATGCTACTACTTCTATTGGGCTAATCCAATTGAGCATCTTAAGGTGCCGCAGTCGCAGAAGGAGCTTGAGGAGATGCTTACTGCTATTGGTTATTATTCGAAACCTCCTCAAGATACGAGTGGTCCTATGGCTTCTAATGTTAATGGCCATAATAATGCTAATGATAAGGTTGATACGAATGCGCATGGGGCTGTTGGTATTGAGAAGGTTGGTGGTTTGAAACAACCTTCTTCATCGTATGCTGGTGTTACTTCTACTGAACCAAAGAAATACACGTCAAACTTTCGTAGGTTGAAGTGTAATAAGAACGCTAATGGTGTGGATCTCTCTGTCCCGATAACAGTGGTTGAAGAGGTGAACAATAGGTTTGAGAATACTTTGTATGGGTATTTCCTTGGTAAACGCTTTGCTTTTCCTGTTGTTGATTACTTTGTACGCAATGCATGGGCTAAGTTTGGTATTCAAAAGGTAATGATGAATGCAAAGGGGTTCTTCTTTTTTAAGTTTAATTCGAAGAATGGTGTTGATGATGTGCTTGAAAACGGTCATTGGTTGATTAGAAATGTTCCTATTATTCTTAAACCATGGACATTGAACACCAACTTACTTAAAGAGGATTTGACCAACATCCCGGTGTGGGTTAAATTTTATGATGTTCCTCTTGCTATGTTTTCTGATGATGGCCTTAGTCTCCTTGCCACATTGATAGGCACGCCTAAAAGGTTAGATGCTTTTACTAGCCAAATGTGTAAGGACTCGTGGGGCCGTAGTAGTTTTGCGAGATGCATGATTGAAGTGAAGTCGGATGAGGTGCTTAGGGACAGCCTTACTGTTGAGATACCGTTACTTGATGGGTCTGGTTCGACTATTGAGAAGATACGGGTTGAATATGAGTGGAAACCACCTCATTGTGATAAATGCAAGATTTTTGGTCATACTCTTATTGAATGTCTTAAAGTTGTTGAACCTCCTGCTCAGCCTACTAAGCGTGTTAATGATGATTTCAAGACGGTCATTAATAAGAAGAAGGGAAAGCAAGGTGGTTCTACTATTCCGGGTCAAGGAGGGTTTACTAAACCTGTTGTGGGTAAGCAGTTTCAATATCAACCCAAGAAGACTCCTCCTGAACCTAAGAAAGTCGAAGTCACTAAGAAGAATGCTTCTTCTGTGGCTAGTTCAAGTGGAACTAAGATCCCTACATCTAATCAGTTTGATGCTCTTAATATGGAATATACGGATGCTTTTGGTACTCCTTCTAATGACACCAACAAGGATGTGGATTCTGGTCGTACAATGGAAGCTAATGAAGATAAGATTACTAAGACAGGTACTGCATCACAACAACCCCTTGTGAGTGATTTGAGAGAGATGGAGTCGAGTGAGGCTCCTAAAAATAGTGATTCTTGTATTCCGCACGCCTCTTCTACTAAGAGAACTAACCCTTTTTCTAAAGTGGGAGATATCGTGGTGTCTGATTCTGAAGATGAGGTGCTTGCTAACCCATTTGATGAGTCTGCTAATCTATTCTGTGGTGGCCAAGAGTTTGAAGATGAGTATGATGACTATGACTACGATGACTATGCGAAGCAGGTTTCTGATCTTCCGAGGAATTTGGATGCTTTTAATGCCATGTATGGCACCAAGCTTCAAGGACCTAGGAAGTAATTTTTTTCGTTATGTCCTATGTTATCATTTGAGTAGTGGTTTGTTTTCTTGTTTAGAAAATAGGTAGTATCTTGTTATGTAAGTTATGCCTATGTAACGGGCTGAGATATGGGATTTCACTCATACCCATTATACTTAAACGTTTTTTTGGTTAATATATTTACCAGGGTGCAAGATTACTCCCCTTAACCCAAAAAAAAAAACTAACCTTTTTCTAGTAGGTTTTGTATGCATATGTTCAAGAGAAATTGTTGTGAATTAATTTGGGTTACATGGATTGAGATTGATGGTTTTTGTGAGAGTAATAAGACTTTGTAGTAAATGAACGTTTGAGTAGTTGGAGTAGTAATAAATAAATGTGAATATAGTTGGAGTAATAAATATGTATGGTTGGAGTCATTGTAGTAGTAAATTTTAGGTGGTTGATTTTATTAGTTGCAGTACCATCTATACATATAGTTTTTTTAGGCTGAAGAGGTGTTGACTGTGACGAGTGTAAACAAGGATGCGTCCTCCTTGTTCGAAGACTCGGTCTTCGTTTTTTGGTTTATATTCTATAAGCCCGTTTAATTTTCGGCTTCTTTTGAAAACTGTGTTTATATAAGTTTTTATGACATGATAAACTTATATAAGCTATAATTCCCAAAATAAGAAGAAAAAAAAAATAAAGTGTATAAAACACTCGCAGGCCCTGAATAAGATTTAAAAACCACCCCTCATTTGTAATTCTTTACTTTTAAAAAGCATTTTCACATGCATGTATGTTTTTATTGAAAATTAAACATTCGCAAAAAAGCAAGTATTTATGATAAACATGTTTAGAACATGAAGAATTTAAATGAAAATCAACATTATACAAACCAAATATTTAAAGTGGTCTAGTAGTCAAACATCGTGATGTTCTTACAAGAGGGATCAATTTCCGACCTCGCTAGATAAACATATTTTGGTGGCAATGAAAATGGACCGGAACGAGATATTGAATTCGGTCACACAGATATGAGCCAAAGACTTGCCGTTCTCAAATAACCTAAACAAAAAACCTCGTCCGTTTACGATTCTTTAACTTGAGCACAAAGTATTAATTTAAAAAAGAGCAAATTCTTCAAATGCCATTTCGTCCAAAAATGTGTACCTTTTATATATAAAAACAAATTGTCTTCTCAAAATGACTCGGGCAAATTTTACCATGGTTTCAAATCGTGAAACAAGTGTTTCATTTGTGTACTTTGGGCGACTTTTTTTGTAAGTGATGTGCAAGACACTTTTAGTATTCAGATATGTTTTTTTAGGAGACCTATCATGTAATTTGGGCGTTTTTTTTAATGAGTCAAACAAAAAAATAATTTTGTAATCAGGTACTTTAGGAGACTGACGAGCCATGTCCTGTAGGAGACTTTTTGTTACACTTTATTCTTTTTTTTAATAGGCCCGAGCCCGTTTGTGGGTTTAGTGTTTTTAGGGTTACCTTTATATATTATGCCTCAATGAAAATCATAACCTACGTTGGTTTTCATTATCTAACACTCACATCTCTTTATAGAGAAATGAGGGGGAGAAGTGATCCAAGTAGGACTTCATCCCTCCATCAACCATCCTCGTAACATGTGTGCATTCCATAACCATTTTGAATTCTGCATCCTCACACATTTGATCATGAAATAACAAACAGAGGGAGACTTCATCCCTCCATAAAAAACCAATCATCCTCGTAACGATACTGAACCCAACTAAGACTACATTTCTTTTCCTATACCAGCAGACGAATACCAGTAATGCAAGTTCTTAATACAAAAAAGGCCGCATCTCAGCTAGATAATCACAAGAGATATTGACTACATTTCCCGCCTAGTTATTATCTCCCAATCCGAAAATGCAGCTACATACTCACATTTACAGAATGCGAATAAACAACTAGCAGTGAAAATCAATGGGAATAACAAATTATGTCATCATCCAAACACACCGTTGCACACATCTGATACTACCATCGATGGGAAACACAATAGTGTTAGGATAAAGCACGACTAGTGTTGGTGATTTGCATAACCAATATGATTTTAGTGTAATGGATTAACTTAGTTGACCAATGTGTAATCGTGATAAATGTTCAGAAAGTCGGGGTTGTGCGGAGTGCACACTTGTATAACGTTATTATAATTATCTTTCGGAGGCGAAGCCCCGAATCACGGGGTCCGGGGGCAGCGCCCCTGGTAGGGTCCAAGGGGCATAGCCCCTGGCTGGGGTCGAGCTATGGCAATTACAACCGTTATTCAGTTTTGTTGGTCATTTATATATTATCCACCTTGAAGGGGATCAAACAACAACGATTCATGTTCAATCACCATGAAGGAAGCCATGCCAATTAAGAAGAAAGGATTTAGAAATGGTTACAACACCAAGACGGTGGTTAACCAAGAAGAAAAGAGACAGCAGTCTCAAGAGAAAGAAAGAAAGAAAAAAGACTTGTTGGTTTGCCCGGTTATAAGAGATTTATAACAATAGGAAGAATTTAGATAGCCAAGATCTCGGTTCAATAAAGAACCTATGAGAGTATTATCAACCGAGAGGGTTGATGAAGGCAAGATTTATGCCAAAACCGAAGACCCACACTGGTTGGGAAAGGAGAAGAAAGGCTGTCAGTTGCGAGATGCAAAGAAAAGGTTATTAAAACCTTTGCCCAACAAACCAAAAGTCATATAAATTCAAGTGGTGATGGCGGCACTAACCCTGCTGGAATTTGGTTCAATTAGAAGCCGAAAAGTCATCAACACCAAGGATCAAGAGCAAGAAGAAATCAAGGACAAAGAAGATATAAAAAACTGCAGGTTTGAAGATTGAAGAATACTTTGGCATATCGACATTAAGGGGGAACTGTTGGACGTTTTTTTAATGTCTAACATGCCAAAGATGGGTCAAAAACATAAACATGTAGATTAGATTTCGGTTTGGGCCTCAGGCCAACAAACCCAATAGATAGTTAAACGGTTATTTAGATTTTGGATTAGTTATAACGTTTTAGAAACAGTTATGTCGATTACTTTTGGTGAAACGGTTTCTCTTCCAATGATGCCGCTTCACCTAGTATAAATAGGTTTAGGATTCTCTGTAAACATTCAACCCTTTTCATTATCAATATTAGTTTATTAAGGCCTTTTCATTATCAATATTAGTCTATTAAGGGTTCAACCCATATCTTCTTTATCTCTATTTATTCGCTTCTGTTTGCATGATTACATGGTTATTGTTTTGTTTATTTTCAATCCTGGAGAAACCTCCCAAGAACCTGTGTAACACACCTCTAGTTCGGTATCATAACAACAAAACATATTCTCGTTTCTTAATATGAGTTTTATCCGATTTGAGATTTCGATAGACACATCGAAATACTTCAATCTGGAAATATTTACACGACTCTTAGATTTATGTGATCATAATTTCTAACAACTAGGACCATGCTCCTCTCATCAATTATCCCTTCATTACAGTTCCTCACATAACATATAATAAAAATTGTAAATTACAGAAATGAATTGCTTCCGGGACGCACACAAAACCAACAATTCATACAACTCAAAATTACAAAAGTTACACCAATTACTGATCACATAACATAAAATAAACCTCTCTAGAAACTGAAGTTGCAACTTGTTGCGAGTAATCCTCCGATGGTCCTCATATATATTAGCTCTCAGTCACTTTTTGCTTAAGATCCTCTTGGTTAGTTACCTACCACAAAATGTAGTTGAACCAGATGAATGGTAAGACACATATACAGAACATACTACTGTAAATTTAATGTTCATGGCTAACCAACCTTATTAGATTAATTCTAATGTTCATGATGCAAAATTGCAAGGTTTTATTGAAGGTAGAAGCAAACAATTTTCACATCATGATAAAGATCATATATGAATTAACTTTATAAACTTTTATAAGTTCTTTGGAAACCAGAATTTCTAGACGATTACTAAAGTAAAATACTTACTTGAAGTTCCAATGCTTCCTCAACCCGATCTGCGATCGCTTCCATTGTAGGGCGTTCCTTTGAATTGAAACTGATGCACTGAAATGCAACTTCTCTAAAAGCATTAAATGAACGACTATCAATTTCATCTTTAATCAGGGGATCAACCAACAAGTCTGGTCTGTAATCATAGTATCGTCGGACCAGATTTATTAGAGGTTTTGGTTTACCATCTCCAAATCTTTTTCGGTGATGAGCTAACATTCCACTCAACAGTTCAAACATTACCACTCCAAATGAATAAACATCCGACTCTTTCTGAAGGACGCCACTTTCATGGTAAATAGGATCCATGTAAAAGTTGGTACCCGCAGCGCTTGTATAGACTTGAGTTTGTGGCTGATTTTTAGGACCAGACTTTGACAATCCAAAGTCACAAACTTTTGCTACGAAATTGTGATCCAATAACATGTTTGCACTCTTGACGTCTCTATGTATTACTCGGTTGTCCTCCCCAAGACCCGTGTGAAGATAGTCAAGTCCTCTTGCTGCCCCTAAGCAAATCTTCAGGCGACGTTCCCATGTCAAGAAGCGTCTCTTTTCCTTGTCTTGGAGATGACAGTCTAAGCTACCATTACTAGCATACTCATAAACTATAATCTTCTCCTTGCCTTCATCACAGTAACCAATGAAAGGGATGATGTTTTCATGGCTAAAACTGAAAATCAAATTCAGCTCGTTGCGGAACTCATACTCTCCTTGGTAACTTTCGGGTCGCAGACATTTGATGGCAACTGTGCGGTTTTGCCAACGTTCAAGGGGTTGGCCTTTGTAAACCACACCGAATCCACCATCTCCTATCCGGTTTTCTTGACCTTTCATTCCAATGGCCAAGTTAATGTCCCTCAATGGAATAAAGAAATCTTCTAGCTTTTGATATTGCAGGCTTCGTTCAGTAACAGAAGAAGGCGTTCTGTGGTTCTGCGAATAGAATCTGTTTAGATAATGCAAGTCTTTTTGAACCGAAATGTTTTAATTATGCTTGAAACTATAGAATACCCTGATTTGTGTTTCTTTGTTTGAAATATATATCATTTTCATGTCTCAAAATTTCAACATGAAAACACCAATGTATAAGAATTATTTAAAGCCGGAATGACATAAATTCTTTAGAAAACCAACATGACTGAGTTGAGTAGTTTCAACAATATTTTTATTGAATGTATATATTTTTTATTCAAGCAGACATAATTAAACTAGTCAACATATAATTAAATGAAGTCTTACTTGAATATACAATGCTTCCTCCAACCTCTTGATGATCTTATTCAACGAAGGGCGATCCTTTATGTTGTAACTAATGCATTTATATGCAATTTCTTTACAAATACGGAAAGAACGAACATCAATTTCATCACTTATTTGAGGATCAATAAACTTATCGAATCCATCACCATAGTAGCGTCGGACCAAAGCCATTAGACGTAGCTCTTCATCTCCATCGCACTTGGTATAAACCGACTTACCAGTCAATACTTCAAAGAGTACTAAGCTAAGTGAGTACACATTTGATTCTACCTTGGGGATGTAGCTTTCACGGTAGACGGGATCCATTTCTTGTCTGCCGACAAGTTTTTTATAAATAGTGTTATCTGGTTGATTTCTGGGGACTAAAAATAACGAACCAAGACCATGCTGATGGACTCCACGTACAATACCACCATGTTTAAATTGCCATTGTTGGAGTAACTCCAACGAATAAAACATTTTCAATGGCGTACAAGTTTATACACGGTGAAAAGGGGCATAATTTTCAGTGGGTATTGCAACGCGTGAAAGAGGTGATAGACGAAAGATACTACCCACGTGTTATTGTCACCGACAGAGATTTAGCATTGGTTGGGGCATGTAGTGCAGAATTTCCTACCGCTCACAAATTACTCTGTCGATGGCATATAGAGCAAAATTTGCTCAAGTTTATGAGAAACATATGCGGTGGGATAGATGAGTATGACTCCATTAAAAGGAGATGGGATTGGTTGGTTAAAGCTCCGACACGCCTCTTGTTCGAGTAACATTATGAGTGCCTACAATAACGCTTGGTCAACCATGGTGAGAAACTTCAATTAGTAAGCACCCGAATGACCTTTGATTAATTCATTGTTTTTTTTTCAGCTATCGCTGAGTATCTGGATAACTGGCTGCGAGATTACAGACACATGTTTGTCTCGTACATCACCGATGAATATCGCTCCTTCAGCCAGACAACAACGTGTAGAGTTGAGGCTCACTACGCGTTGTTGAAATTATATTTGGGCGGCACACAGTCCAATTTAGACAGGTTGTTGAGTGCAATCGATAAGATTGTATTTGCGCAAGAAAATGCGATAAAAGAGAGTTTTAATAGAAGCATCAGCGAGAAAATAAATAATTGTAATATACTACTATTTCAAGAATTGTGGTATAAAGTTTTTCACCATGCTTTCAAACTCATGCACAAAGAACTCCACCTGTCTATCACCGTAGAAGATTGTAGCCATAAGTTGTGTACAATTTACGGACTGCCATGCTTTCACGAGATGCAATACTATGTATATAATGGTAAGTAAATTTATAACTATCAAGTTGTTTTCCCCATTAATATCAGTGATTTATTTACGGGCGGCATCGTAATATACTACTTTTAATGATTTCAGGACGCCCCATTCCACTGGAAGAACTTAATATTTTTTGGAGAACCCTACATGTTCTGTGGCCTAATATCAATAGGCCACCACCTGAAGATGGCTCTTCCAGTGATGATGATGATGATGATCATGATGATACTTCGTTTAGAGATAATATTCGGCAATTCAAGAATGTTTTTACCAAAGCATCGTCGTTTGTCAAGAAAAATATGATAACGAAGTTGAGATCGATATACCAACCTGCATCTGATGACACACGGTAACCTGTTATTCAGAAAAATACCCATGGACATCCGAGCGCAAAGGACAAAATGGGCAAGGCTACACAAGTCCCGGACTTGAATGAAGTTCCAACCGTAGATCACCGAAGAAGCACCGCTACGATCTACACAAGTCCCGAACTTCAACAAAGAACCTGCCCGACATAGTTCTTTCACGGGTCCTAGTGATCAACCAAAAATAAGACACAGGTTGTACGATGGAGATGCAGAAAGCGAAATGCTTATGGGTATGCTTCCAGTCCTTTGGCATCCATACATAATCAGTATATATAATGTGGTGGGTGACGGAAATTGTGGGTTTCGGTGCATTGTCCATGGTGTTTGGGAACAACAACATTTGTGGCGCCAAGTTAGGCAGATGTTATTGCAACAGATGGACCTACATTAGCAGGTTTACATGGGTTTGTGGGGGCAAGTTGGTTTTAACGATCTTCGCCGTACAATAGACTGGTTCGGACATGGAAATGCACCGAATGATCGCTACATGGAAATGCCAAACATGGGTGGTTATTGCAGAACTGATTAGACGACCCGTTGCATTTATATCTTGGCGAGGTTGGAATATGTGTTTTCCGCTTCTCAGTGGTCCAGACTTCTCACAAAGAACTGACCCCCTTGTGATAGCCCGTGTGGGGGACGAAGTAGGTCATTACACTGTTCTGACGCTAGACGAACATTCTCCACTTCCGCATCTCCACCCACAATGGAGGAGGAACAGATCCGAAGCTGCATCCCAGTGGGAATCATTATATAGGCATCGACTACCAAATTAGTAAATAATATATACATACAAAACTTTGTAAATGATTAATGATTCATGTTGTAAATAATTATAAACATAGTGAATGATTCATGTTGTAAATAATTATAAACATAGTGATTGATTACTGATTTATGTTGTAAATAATTGATTAATGATTTATGTTGTAAACATAGTGATTGATTATTGATTTATGTTGTAAATGATTGATTACTATTTATATTTAAATTAATAATAACATTGTAAATGATACGTGTTTTATGTTGTAAATGATTGATTACTGATTTATGCAAATTCTTTTGTCAGGTGGGCCAAGGAAATCCTTTCTGGTGTCGATGTAATAGAGGATTTATTATAGAACGGAAATCCACGAAAGAAGGTAGTCTGGGCCGACCGTATTATGCATGTCCTCTTTCAGTGGTAAATAATCATACGTTTGCTTAGAGGTTTTATGTAAATAATTTGTTTGGTAAAAATACATTTCTTATTGTTTTCTTAACATGTAACAGCCAGGTGCATATGACTATGGGTGTCGATAGTTCAGTTGGAAAGATGAATTTAAAAGACGGTACTTTAGTCGAGCCTCATCTTCAACGCAGTGCTCAAACTGCGTTGCTAAAGATAATGAGATCAAGCTGTTGAAGACAAGAATAAAGACGCTGGAGATGGAGTTAGAATTGGCAAGGAATCCTGAGGATCACGCTTGTCAGTCGGGTGCAAGGCTCCATGATCTTTTAAACGATATGAATAATCTTCATATGTCGTAGATGTTGTTGTATTTAAATAATATGTTAACGTTGAAGTTTAATTTAATAATAACAGTTGTTGTTGCAGTTATTTAATGTGGTAATATTTAACGTGCTATTATACAAACAAAATAATTATACATATACAAAACATTATTAAACAAAAGTGTACAAAACATTATACATGTACAATACATTATTATAAACACACACTTATTTCTATTTATACAAAAAAAAAAAAAAAAAAAAAAAAAAAAAAAAAAAAAAAAGAGAAAAAAGGGAGGACAAAGTACCCCTAAAATACTAGAGAGGGTTAATCTAAAATTATAGTCACCGTCAAAATAACCCCACCCTATTTATTTGTTATTATTTTATTATTTTATTATATTTTTATGTGTAAAGTATATATGTATATATTTATTTGTGTAAAATATATTTATTTAGTTTTTTACGTTATATTTTTTATTGTGTATTTGTTATATTTTTATGTTACTTTTTATTCGGCTAATTTGTTTCCATTTAATTAAACAACAATAATAAACACGTTAAACATTAAAACACGAAACAAGTACACAACAAATGCTACTACTACAGAATCGAAATCTATTCCACATAGAAAAATGTCATTTATAAAGTCATAGATCCACTCGACTGACATGCGTAATCAACGGGATTTCTTGCCAATTCCAGTGATAGGTGTGCATTATTTTGTACAGATTACTCCATAACCAGCCTCTGGAAGTAGCGACCCTCTTGAAACAGCGTTAGCTTATCGTTAACGGATGCTTGAATACTTCTGGAAGCATAAGGTTGAATACAAAAATTGTCAGCGGTCTGTCAAGGTACCATCCTTAATGTCCGTTTGACCCATAATTATTGTCACATGTTGACTTGTGCATGATTTTTCTTTTAACTTTTACTACAGGTATTTTTACTTGTGTTATATATAACTTATTAATTCTTTGTATTTTTTTAAAACTCAACTGCATTTCTTTTTTTAATACTAGTGCACATACACAAAAAGGCGTATGGTTTGCAAACCAATTCTATATTAGTTATGTATACTTTATTAATATTTGGTATACACCATAATTAAATATTTGGTTGCCCTAAAGTACATCACGGTACATGTCCTTTAATGCCTCTGTTCCCTATCTATTTGTTCAATACAAATCTTTCTAATTTTGTTTAACAAAATCTTTATTTCTTCTTTTGGTCTATTCACTTCACATCTTTTATCTTAATCTTTCTGCTTTTGTTTAATAAAATGTCTGACAATATCCCACTGGATGTTCAACTAGATATCATCCGTAGGCTACCTTCTAAGTATATACTCTAGCTACGTACTGTTTGCAAGTTATAGAAGGCTAGTATAGATTGTGGAAGCTTCATCTTTAATTACGGTGATCGTCGTAATGATGCGTTTTTTTTTATGATAACATTCGATCAGGGTCACCAATGTTTTACGTTAGGTTTAGATGAAAAGCTAATCGCTACACCACTTCGTACAGATTTAAGGCTTTCATCTTTGATTGCAGTTGGCAATTCTAATGGTCTTTCGTGTTTTGTTTATGGTTCTAATCTAATGTCTGTTATTTGGAACCCGGCAAACAAAAAATCACTTGCAATATTTATCCCGTTTTACACGCATCAAGTGATTTTTTGATTGCCGGGTTCCAAATAACAGACATTAGATTAGAACCATTAACAAAACACGAAAGACCATTAGAATTGCGAACTGCAATCAAAGATGAAAGCCTTAAATCTGTACGAAGTGGCGTAGCGATTAACTTTTCATCTAAACTTAACATAAAACCTTGGTGACCCTGATCGAATGTTATCGTAAAAAAACACGCATCATTACGACGAACACCGTAATTAAAGATGAAGCTTCCACAATCTATACTAGCCTTCCATAACTTGCAAACAGTACGTAGCCGAAGTATAGACTTAGGAGGTAGCCTACGGATGATATCTAGCTGAACATCCAATGGGATATTGTCAGACATTTTGTTAAACAAAAGTAGAAAGATTGAGATAAAAGATGTGAAGTGAATAGACCAAAAGAAGAAAGAAAGATTTTGTTAAACAAAATTAGAAAGATTTGTATTGAAGAAAGAGATTGGGAACAGAGGCATTAAAGGACATGTACAGTGATGTACTTTAGGGCAACCAAATATTTAATTCTGGTGTATACCAAATATTAATAAAGTACACATAACCAATATAGAATTGGTTTGCAAACCATACGCCTTTTTGTGTATGTGCACTGGTATTAAAAAAAGAAATGCAGTTGAGCTTTAAAAAAATACAAAAAATTAATGATCCAGTTATATATAACACAAGTAAAAATACCTATAGTAAAAGTTGAAAGAAAAATCATGCACAAGTCAACATGTGACAATAATTATGGGTCAAACGGACATTAAGGATGGTACCTTGACAGACCGCTGACAATTTTTGTATTCAACCTTGTGCTTCCAGAAGTATTCAAGCATCCGTTCACAGTAAGCTAACGCTGTTTCAAGAGGGTCGTCTACTTCCAGAGGCTGGTTACGGAGCAATCAGTACAAAAAAATGCACACCCATACTCCGCAATCGGCATACAAGTGGACACTATGCACACCCTGAACGCCCCGAGCTAGTAACACCCCTTAAACACAAAAAACTAACATGTTTTGTTGGTTTCAAATCTACTCAAGCTATGCAACTCATCCCACGCATGCTATTAAATACTCTAACAAATATCTAGTTGAAGCTAATTTAAAACATAAAATGGTTAGTAAGACGGTAAGACCACACATCCCATTACGAAAGATTCTATAATCAATACGCATATAATTCATCAATAATTTATGTAACATTAATCTACTGGTTTGAAAAATTATTCACAAGCATAAGAAGATGTTGAACAAAGAATTTATAGAAGAAACACAACCTAATATTTAATAAATATAGAAATCAAAGTCCTTTTGTGGATTTTGGTAACTATGCAATTAAAATTTTAAAGTATGTTGTATATCACCAAAATTTTAACATTTTTCAAAAGAGCATCTAAATTTAATTTGATTTTACCTTATATTTGGACATGCTCTTAGAGAATTAGGTGTTGTAACAAGCTTACCCTCTTCATTCGGAGCCCACGGGTGGCACATCATTATTCGGAGATGAGAAATGAAAATTGTGTACCTGGTGCTAATGTCACCATTCCTTTGGAAGCTATCGATGAGGTAAGCTCTAGATTCGCTAATAACTTGTATGGTTATTTCATCGATAAGAGACTCGCTTTTCCGATAGTTGAAAATTACGTTAGAAATACATGGGCGAAGTTTGGTTTACAAAGGGTTATGCTTAATAATAGTTTTTTTCTGTTCCAATTTGAAACCAAAGAGGGTATGGAAAGGGTATTGGAAGGAGGTCCATGGTTGATACGATTGGTGCCTATCTTTTTGAATATTTGGACTCCGAACACTGAACTTACAAAAGATGATATAATTTTAGCTCCTGTTTGGGTTAAAATCCATAATATTCCGGTTGTTGCGTATTCTGAGCTTGGTCTTAGTTTGATTACAATGCAAATTGGTCGTCCTATCATGCTTGATTCCTACATGAGTACGATGTGCCTTAAGTCGTGGGGTCGTAATTCCTATGCTAGGGCCCTTGTGGAAGTGTCGTCAAAGGAAACCTTACTTGACTCTCTTGTGTTTGCGATCCCTTACCCTAATGGGTCAGACCATTCATTGGAAAAAATTGATATTGAATATGAGTGGAAGCCGCCAAGATGTGAAACTTGTAAAGTATTCGATCACAATGATGATGGATGTCCTAAGAGAGTGAAACCAGTTGTGAGAGATAAATCGTTGGTTGATGAAGAGGGTTTCGTTGAAGCTTATAAGATGAAAGGAAAAGGTAAGCTTCAGGGTACTAATCGTCAGGTTGATGGTATTCGTTTTCAAAAGCCTAAAGTTTCGTATTACTATAGGCCGTTACTAAGCCAAAGAATGGAGGAGCATCGATGTCTAAGCCTTCTGTCCAATCGAATACAGGTTCTCCAACGGTTAATGTAGGTTCTACTTCTTGTAACGAACCTACTACTGATCCTACTTGTATTTTTTTTGGGTAAAGGGGAGTAATCCTGCACCCTGGTAAATATTACTGATCCTACTTGTAGTACGGCTCATCCATGGATGACCAAGGTAAGAATAATAATTGGGTGGATGATATCAACCTGGTTGATTTGAAGAACAGTTTTGATGTGCTTATGGAACAAGATTCGATTTTGGAACCTATAATTGGCACTACGTGTACTCCTAAAGTTATCTCTAGTTCTTCCAAAACTACGCCTCCATCGCATATGGAGAACACTCCCATTGCTGACAAAATTGGGAAGCTTGAAAAGCTTATTATTGATGGGAAAGCTACCCTTGTGGATGATAATGGTAAACCTATTCCGGTGGCTGATGGTGAAAGGAAGGACAACCTATTCTCTAAGGTGGGTGAAGTAGTTAATCCAGATAGTGATGATGAGGTGTTTTAGCCAAATGATCCAATGGACAATTACTTTTCATCAGCAGGAGGACATAACGAGCTTGAAGGCTATTTTTCTGATGATTATGCGGCCCAGGTCTATAACTTACCTTGGCAATTTGAGGAATTTAACAATCAGTTTGATTTCAAGCTTCAAGGCCGTTCGCGGAAGTAATCTTTTATGTGGATTTGTTTATTTGTTTTGCATGTCTTTTTATGTTTCCAGTGGTTACTCTAGTTATTGGTAACTAGTTGTTCATTTATGGCATGTCATAAATGATCTAGTGGTTGTTTAAGCGGTTGCTTGAGGTTAATGTGACATTTCAGCCACATTCCATTGTACTTTAAACGATCTTTTGGTTAATATATTTTACCAAGGTGGAAGTTCCCTTTTACCCAAAAAAATAGTTGTACATGTCTGTATTGTATCCTATATATATGTCGTCTGTATTGGTATTGGTATTGGCTATTGGTTTCATCCGTGGTTCTGCATCTGGTTCCGCCTGGTTTTGACTGAATCTGTCTGAATTTTTAGTATTTTCACATAGGACTAGTGGTGTCGTGGTGGCGATATTAAGAACCTTGACTTAGTATTTGTTAATAGTCTTTTTTCTCTTTCAAACACGTTGTATAGTGAAACAAAGTCTCAAACAAACAAAATTACATATCATGTTTCATGGTCGATATACATATGCAAATAGAGGAATGTATTGTAGTCATAGCAGTGGTAACAAGTTGTATAGAAGGGGTTCACCATGTAATCATTAATCCAAAGGTCGCTATTTGATCGAGTTGTCTGTCGTGTATGTGTGTCTTAGAGTATTTGAGTTTCTAACTTAACTACTTTAGCACACCAATACATGACAGACTACTCGATTAAATAGCTATCTTTGATTTCCTTAAGGGGCATTAATGTTGTTCCGTGCATCTTTGTGGTATTAGAACAAAACTTCTATATTCTCTCTTTTGTTAACAACTACCACGTATAGTCATCGATTATAACCTTCTCAACCTTTTAAGGCTTTGCATATCGAGTCTATCATACATCTTTTCACTCTCGTCTTCTTCAAAAGGTTTGTCTTAATTATGATAAAGGTATCACCCCTTATTACTTTGTTCTCAATGTCAAAAGGTGTAAGAACAGTAACCAGTGACTTTTCCATCTCAACAATTTTGATTACTAACCACTCGGTAGTCCACAACTTTATGGATTTTTTTTTATAACTTTGTAACACATTCTTCTTAGCAACTCTATATATTAATGTTATCACTTCATCGGTAAATTTTCTACATAAACCACCTAATAGATACTAGTTTGGAGTACAAGCATCAAAGCCTCCAAAATCGTTAAGCATGATCAAAAGTACACCATGTACCTACAAAAATTAATAGAAAAAAAAAAGCAACACTATGGATAAATTCTAAATTAAACGAGAAAAATCAATTATGTGTGATTGTGTTAACAAACAAGAGTAAACATGTAGCTATCTAAAGACAAACAATAAGTATCAGCTACAACACTTTCTTCCGGATGTGATGCTGTCATAACATAGATGTTCACGCCATCTAGAAGAGTTCTCTCGAAAATGCTCCCACCGTGACAAGCTTCCACGTATATGAGCTTTGATTTATAAGAACCTTGTAGATGTTTTTCTTTAAGACGTTGATAAGGCCAGCAACTAAAATCCTAGCAGTATTGGGCATAGCAAGATGGCTTGAACCTCCATGACCGGAAAAGAAAATAAAAATACGGTCCTCGGGCTTGCTGTCCACTACCTTCCTGCTTCCGCCTTTGACTAAATTCTTTTTGCGAAGAAGAACACCATAGACATTAGATGGAGTGACGTGTATCCAATTATAGTCCTTGGGGACTCCGGCATACACATCACGGCCTTGTGGATGGTTAATAAGGGTACCCGGCCTCAGGTTGTCATGGTGATGGGCAATATCATCATACATAAAGACGATGATGTTCTCATCTTTCATCCCACCATTTTTAGAAGTTCGTAGGCATGGCAGACATCCGCCTGTGAATGAGGGATTAATTCCATGCATAACATTAAGTGACGGATTGTTTTTATAATGCAAACACATAACAAATGGGCCTAAACATGTGGGCGAATATAACAAATGTATCCTCTAACAAAACTAACCATATTATGAAGGTAGTCTAATCCACACATTGACATAATCCTCATTTTCCGATCATTCATTCTTAACAAAGTCTTTGATTGCATCCATAAGACAAAAATTCCAAAAATGATGTACTGAAATCATGAAATGCAAGACAACACGTTGTTTAACAAAAAAATAATGTATGAGAAAATGACAAAAATCACCTTTTTCCGAACTCTAATTCACAAAGTAACCATTTTCGGCGCAAAAGCGAAAATACTCATTTTTCTTGCACCGGGATAAACAGTTTTAACAATAACCTCAAAAGTTTAAGATTTAACTATTTAAGAGAGTAAACTGAGATTAAAAACTTACCTTCGTGTTGTAGGTTTTGTATGTGTTCAAGAGAAATTGATTTGTGTTATACTGAGAGACCAAACCACATCAACCAAAAAACATCAACGATTATAGGATACGATATGTATCTACCAAAATGATCAAATAACTCTTTTTATCAGATCTTCAAACATCTAATCATCCATTTCATAGACAACGTTCTTGACTAAAAAAGAACAAGTGCTTAACTATATATTGTGTTACACAGGTATAGAATGTGTAATGTATGTTCTTTTGGGGGAGCAAGTGAACTTATAATGGTGCATGCATGAGATGTGTTTTTGGTGCATGCGGTTAAGTTGGTGGTTGAAATTATTATTTTTTTTTCAAAAGGCCAGGTGGTTGGTGGTTGAAACCTTGCTTAATATAGTGTAGTTGATTCATTAAATCCCTTGAAACACAAGTCGTTTCTACTTGTGTTCAGCCTAAGCTTGTGTTTTGTGTCATGCCCTTTAAGTCAACAACATGGTTTAGTCGCTTTCGCGTACTTGAAAATTAAATTAAAGAGACTTGTTTTTTTTTAAAGATTTAATAGAACATGGTTATGTTGTTCAAGATTAATCAAAAGGGTCAAGAAAATCGAGCAAGTTTAAGATTAATCAAACTTGGTTTAGCCTAGGCTTGTGTTTTGTGTCATGCCTTTTGTGTTTTGTATCATGCCCTTTGTGTTTTGTGTCATGTCCTTTAAGTCAACAACATGGTTTAGTCGCTTTTGCGTACTTGAAAATTAAAGAGACCTGTTTTTTTTTTTTGTAGATTTAATAGAACATGGTTATGTTGTTCAAGATTAATCAAAAGGGTCAAGAATATCAAGCAAGTTCAAGATTAATCAAACTTGGTTTAGCCTAGGCTTGTGTTGTGTCTTTTCTTAGTTAACTCAACAACGGGCTTGCTGCATGCACGAACCAATACACGCAAAGGTCTGAATCTCTGTATCAGTCGATAGTATACCGAATTTATGGCCGACTACTTTTTCATGTAAGAAGAAGCAAGTCTTCAAGATACACAACAACATCAACTATGCATCTTTAATGGGCACTTTTTTTTTTTTTGGGTAAAGGGGAGTAATCCTGCACCCTGGTAAATATATTAACCAAAAAAACATTTAAGTACAATGGATATGAGTGAAATCCCATATCTCAGCCCGTTACATAGGCATAAAGCTTACATAACAAGATATTTCCTATTTTCTAAACAAGAAAACAAACCACTACTCAAATGATAACATATGACACAACGAAATAAAATTACTTCCTAGGACCTTGAAACTTTGTGCCATACATGGCATTAAAGGCATCCAAATTCCCCGGAAGATCACGAACCTGTTTAGCATAGTCATCGAAGTCATAGTCATCATACTCATCTTCAAACTCTTGGCCACCACCAAATATATTAGCAGACTCATCAAATGGGTTAGCAACAACCTCATCTTCAGAATCAGACACCTCAATCTCTCCCACTTTAGAAAAAGGGTTAACTCTCTTAGTAGCAGAGGTAGACGGAATAGGTTGACCATCATCATCCACAAGAGTAGCTTTCCCATCAATAATTAGCTTTTCAAGCTTACCAATTTTCTCAACTATGGGAGTAGAACCCACATCCATTGTTCCCATTGAATCACTCACAAGCGGAACATGTGATGTAGAACCAGTCTTAATCAACTCATCCTCATTAACCTCCATTGTACGACCAGTATCCACATCTGTATTGTCCATATTAAGTGCATCAAACTTATTAGACGTAGTGATCCTGGTTCCACTCGTACTAGCCACATCAGAAGCCATCTTCTTACTGACATTATCTTTCTTGGGTTCAGGAGGAGGCTTTTTGGGCCGATATTCAAAATGCTTGCCCACCACAGTTTTAGTAGAAACTCCTCGCCCCGGATTCGGCCCAACTTGCTTACCCTTCTTCTTATTGTTAACAGTCTGAAAACCATCACTTACGTTCTTATGAGGTTGAGCAGTCGGAATCACAACCTTAGGACAATCCACCAAAGTATGTCCAAATACCCGACATTTCTCACATCTAGGCGGTTTCCATTCATATTCAACACGGATCTTTTCAATAGTCGAACCCGTACCATCAAGTAAAGGAATCTCGACAGTGAGGCTGTCCCGAAGAACCTCATCCGACTTCACTTCAATCATACACCTAGCAAAACTACTACGGCCCCAAGATTCTTTGCACATTTGACTAGTAAAAGCATCTAACCTTTTGGGCGTACCAATCAATGTAGCAAGAAGACTTAGCCCGTCATCAGAAAACATAGCTAAAGGAACATCATGGAATTTAACCCACACCGGAATGTTAGTCAAATCCTCTTTAAGCAAGTTGGCGTTCAATGTCCATGGTTTAAGAATAATAGGAACATTACGAATCAATCAATGACCATTATCAAGAACATCATCGACGCCTTTTTTCGAATTAAACTTGAAGAAGAAGAATCCCTTAGCGTTCATCATAACCTTTTGTAAACCATACTTCGCCCACGTATTGCGAACATAATAGTCAACAACAGGAAAAGCAAGGCGTTGACCAAGGAAGTATCCGTAGAGAGTATTCTCAAACCTCATGTTCACCTCTTCCACCACTTTCATTGGGACTGAAAGGTCAACATCATCCTTCTTTTTGCTGCATTCTAACCTCCGAAAATTAGACACATGTTTCTGTGATTCATTAGAAGCAACACCCGCGTAAGAAACCGACTTACCTCCATTACCACAAGTAGTAACAACCTTGGTTGCATTAGGATCAGAAGTAACACTATGATTAGTACCATACATCTGGGATTGCATAGCGACATCAAAACTCGACGGAGGAGTATTTGCTGAATAAACTTTAGTACCATTCGAATTAGATTGAAGCCCAATCCCACTCGAATTTTTCACATCGGAAGATGAAGCCATCTTAGCAATATCACTGTCAATTTTATTCATTGCTTCATCAAATTTCTGATGCGCATTAGCAATCAGTTGCTCCACATTAGGCTGTTTTGAAACATTAGAGGCCGAATCAGAAGCAGGTGTATCATGGCTTGGCTCCAAATTATCCAAAACAATCTTATCCTTAACCTTATTCACGTTATCAGCCCCATCACATTCTATATGATCACCAAGAATCTCGTTCTGACCAGTACTCCCATCATCATTGCCTGTATTCAACCGTGCATCAAATTCATCATCCTTTAGCAACCCAACTTGATCGGCCAAGTTAGATGGTGCATCAATAGTTTGCGAACCACTAGTTTGATCGGCTAAACTAGTAGAAGACCCCACATCTCTAGTGCCTTTACGAGCACTATTCTTGTTGAAGAAACCTTTTTCCATCCCTCTTAAACCCTCAACCTACCAACCCAAATCACCCCAACCACGTACCAATCAACCAGCGAGCATGAAAGAACACGCAAAGAAGCAGAACCATGTTCAACAACGCCAAGAAAACCCTAGTTAATAACTAGGGTTTATAATCATGAAGAGCACTAAAGACTAACCCATAATCAATCAGTTGCACCAGCAGTAGTATAAGAGAAAAGAGACGATAATGCAAAGAACTGATCAAGGAAAGTACTGTATATTAATGATAAAGAAATTAAGCCTAGTATGATATGGATAGAATCTCAACGATTGAGTGATATTATAAAGAATTGCCTAACCAACCCACTATATGATCAATATTAAGAATTGATCAATAATATAAATTGGTAGGTTACAATAAACATAGATACCACGACAATGATTAATGAAGGTGAAGAATGATTGGATGATCGAATAATATCCTTCAAAAATTCGCCACAAAGAGAATCTCATCTTTAATGGGCACTTGAATTAGGAGCTCATGTAAACACAGCCTTTATTTGATTCTAGGTGTTTCAAATTTGAACTTTCTTTGCTGCCAAAAAAAATACTCGTATTAATACTATGTTCGAAATAAACCCACTATTCTACTAAGCCTTACCTATTGTCTTTCTTTTACTATGACTCTTTGCAAGTAATCTAGAGATGAAAAATCTACCTAGATGATACAAAGCCAAACACATATGCATCTAGAGGCGAAACCAGACTCGATCTCTACATACTCACCAACATGTATTGTACGAATATCACTCAAATCTAACAAAACATTTACAAGATTATATGAATCAGTTGACGTGTCATAGATAACAAGTTGATTGGGGTCCCACGTACATAAGAAATTCTTCATTTTTTAAAAAAATAATAGCCCCAAGAAGAGTAAGATCCAAAGCTAATGTAAATAAACATCTTTTCGACCATACAGATATTTCATTCATCACCCAAAGGTCGAATGTATCATTGATGCTAGATCTTGTTCCGTAAACAAAGGCATCCATCTATTAATCCTAGACGATTACTGTGATTATATGAACTTTGAAAGGTAGACGTATCTCAGAAAGCACCATCTCTTAAACATTGAGGGTGAGTAGCATGTTCTCTGTACGTGGAATCCAGATCCATTTATAAACGTATGCGTAATGTAAAAAATGACAAAGCTTGCTTTTCTCTTATAAACCTAACAATCTTTAACACATCTAAAGTTTCACCGTAGCCAATCCCATCCACACAGGTCGTGTGGTGGCGAATTGAGAGCCTTGACTTAGTAGTTGTTAATATTTTTTTTCGTTCAAACACGTTGTATAGCAAAACAAAGTTTCATACAAACAAATTTACGTATCATGTTTCATGGTCGATATACTAATAGAGGAATGCATTGTAGTCATAGCAGTCATAGCATCTAATTTAGTATTTAACTTAAGTTTAGAGGTATCTCCACAAGGTTTCAAATTACATTTGTCAAAAGAGAGAGTGATAGATGGTTGCAAGAGATAGCTAAAATATGATCAACCTGCTTTACGTAATTCTAGAAGGTGTTTGCCACGTAATTCAAAGATAGCTATTTATTCGAGTGGTCTGTCTTGTATCAGTGTCCTAAAGTATTTGAGTTTCTAACTCACATATTTTAGCACACCAATACATGACAGACACTCGATCAAATAGCAATCTTTAATTTTACTAAGGGGCATTGTTGTTCATCCCTGCATCTTCGTGGTATTAGAACAAAATTTTCATATTTTCTACTTTGTTTACAACTACCACATCACTCGATCATAGTCTCTCTCCGTCTAAATCGATCTCTCTGCAGCTCTCATCCGGTCATCCATCTGCGGAAAGACTCGCCTCAAAGCAGTAGACCTCCCCATCAACACACCGACATCACTCTCCACTCTCTCAAACCGCTCAACCGACACTCCCACGAGCTGACCCGTTACACACTTAAGTGCGTCCTCGTGTAAGTCCAGCTGGGTCGCCATTGCGGCTAAGTCATCGGGGGTGGGGCCAGCTGAAGCAGGGCAACGAGCTCTAACTCCAACACTAGAGAGTCAGGCTCCATCATCGGCTCATCATCATCAAAATCATCCTCCTCTTAAACACCCACAATCTCGTGAGGCTCATCTAACCAAGAAAGTTTACAAATCCAACAGATCCGTTAAATATTTAAAAAAATATAATAATAATAAAAAAATAATAATAGTAACTTTTAACATATTATAATCATATTTCACACGTACAACATATATCAAGAACAAATCATGGATCTTATAATACTTCTCAACTAATAATTTAAATAAAACGTAAGTACTTTCACGACAACAATATTAAATGGTGAAATGAAACTAAAATGAGGTGATATTACCATTATATTCCGAGACCACCTATTCCAACAATAATGGAAAATATTTTGTTTCTACGTCAAAAAATAGAAGCAGAAACAATTGATGATCTTCACCAACGATGTTCATCACCACCACAAGAACTTGGTATACTTCTGTTGGTGAGCTTTGAAGAGATATGATAATTATATGTGCTCTTTGAGGTAAACAAAGATATATGGAAATAAAGGGATGTGCAATTAATTTATGATGTTAGCTGTGTTTGTACAAAATTAATGTTGCTATAGGTCAGTTGGTGGTTTTAAATGTGCATTTCGAAAAGTCGCTGTCTATGGAATGCATGCAGAATGGTACAAGAACCACATGCGAGGTTATTTTTTAATACTCGATGGAGAATAAATGGGTGGGTTTTAATAAGGAAGTGGATGGGGAGTTTGATGTTTAGATTTAATGTTCATATGGCTTTTGATGATAGTTGGGTGTGGGATAGTTATTGTACTACTTTAATGAAGACTTTCACTTATATGTTAGAGCTCCTTGATATTGAAAAGCCATTAAGGGTTATTAAGCACGGTATCAGATTAGTATCGAATACGTATAAAATTGATGATAACGATTTTTTCTTGAGCATGAAAAGGGTACTGGTACCGTACCGGACGGGATTCGAGTACTGGAACCAGTACCGGTACTCAGTGCCGAGAAATCGGTACCTATCTAATTCTACCCGTTTTTTGTTAAACAACAAAAAAAATCCAAAAAAAATGCAACAAAAAATAAGACAAAACATGCATTTTCAAGTTATTCTTAACCACGATGTGGCACCAAAAGCAACCAACACTTAAATAAATAAATCACCAAGATAGTCGTAACTTACAAACGTTCCAAAACTTATAAAATAGGTTCGAGTTTATTTTTGAGAGGGTTTGTGAAGGATCTGTAGTTGCCGCAATAGGGTTTTCAGACGTTTGGTTTATCTCTTTATATTTTACATGACCATTGTTTGGTATCGAAGGGCCCAATGGATGTTTGGATAAGTTATTTAATTTAAAAACAAGACTACACAAATTCTCTGAGAATTTTTTCGGTACTTATTGCTTTAGTGTCGGTACCGTATTAATGACGCCGAATTTGTTTTAGCTCGATTCCTGGTACCGGTCCCGTACCATGTATAGAGACTCGGTACGGTTCCGGTTCGGTACCAGGATTCGTTCTAAATGCTCATCCCTAGTAGGGCTTCATGAAACGAAAATGAATTAAATAGATGTGAACTTAGTTAGTTTTGATATTCTAAAGTTGATGCTATAGGTAGTTCAGACAAAATTTTAATGGCGTGGGATAACATGTGGTTCGTTGATACAAATGCCATGGGAGATGAGATTTCCTAGCAATCGTAGCGAATTGGAAAGGTAAAGATTGTTTGGTTGGGTTGATTACTATTTATGCTCCTCAAGACATGAAGTATAAAAAATCTTTGGAACAAAACCTCTAATATAATAAACTCGATAGATGCCTCATGGTGTATTTTTGAGGATTATATTTTAACGAGGTTAGAAACAGAAAAACGTAATTTCTATTTTTAATAGAAAGAGGGCACAAAATTTTAATAACTTGGCAAGTGGAGAAAACTTGATTGATATACATTTGGTGGCAAATGTGGAAGATAATTAGTGACGATGGGTTAAAATTTAGTAAGATTAATCTGTTTTTGGCAAATGCTTATTTTTGTGATTTATGGGCGTCTTTAGTGGTGGTTGCTAGAGAGAGAAAACTTTTAGGACATTGCCCGCTTGTTCTTTACAATAAAATTATTGATTATGGTCTAAAGCCAATGCTTTGTTATTTGAATGGAAGACAATGAGTGTGAAAAATTGTAATGAAGTGTTGGGAAAAAACCGTTTATACTTTAAGCCCGGATGTGAGATTTAGAGTCAAGTTGATATATATATATATATATATATATATATATATATATATATATATATATATATATATATATATATATATATATATATATACTAGGCGAGTACCCGTGCCTAGCGGCATCAGTTTCTAGCGACAGCAATGTCTAGTTTTCGACAATAGTTTTAAGATGCGATTAATTTTACTTCGACAAACGGTATTTGTAGGGTTACATAATCTTGCTCGGAAAATGTTTTTTCGTGATTACGTGGTAGCGTTTAGTTATTGACAAAATCCGGTTGCATTGATATTTGTGTGTGTTTTCTATTGTATCCTCAAGTGAGGTTTACGACATTGTATATTATGCGCATAACGCTAGCGGCTAATAAATTATTTTAGAATCAATTTAGCAGGTGTCAAATTTTTCCTTGGGCACAACTTTTGTGTTAATTTAGGAAAGATGGTTAGGTGATTAGGATATTTTGTCTTCGATACATTGTTTCAACGCTTCTTTTATAGTGATACAAAAAAAGAATAAGATGGATAAGCTTAAAAATGAAGATGTTCAACTTTTGTAAATTTTATTAATAATATGTAAATTAAGAGCCATTTTTTTCCTATATGTAAAAAAAATATATTTATAAAAAGTTACATGTCATAATAACAATCATACAATTTTAAGTTCGGGCCATTCAATTAACTTTCAAGTTTAAAATGTATTTAATATATATATATATATATATATAGGGAAGAGATCCGGTAAGAAGAAAAACTAAAATAAGAAGAATAAGAAGAATTTCTAGCCACACATTTCAAATAAGGGAGAGATTTTCAAGGGGAGATGCATCTATTTTAATAGGTGCATCTGAAATGTGTGGTTGTGGTTTCTTCTTATCCTTCTCATTTTAATTTTTCTTCTTATTTGATCATAACTCTATATATATATATATATATATATATATATATATATATATATATATATATATATATATATATATATATATATATATATATATATATATATATATATATATATACCTATACTATAAATGAAACGCTTCAGGTTACTGTGGAGCTCCAAAAAGAGGACACGTCAGCAGCGAATAGTAAGCAACTATTTATAGAGTTTGCTTTGTAAGATAATCAGTAAAATTTATTTACTCATGCCCATTCATGTCTTCTAAATATATATTTTTTTTCTTCATATTTTCTCTCATCCTCTCCAATCTCCATCATATTATCACCTTCATTGGCTCCATTTGTTCTTGCCTTTCACTGATGACTGTAAACCTCTAACTTTTACTTAATATTGTTTTTGCTTCTACTTTTAACTATATTTTTAATTAACTTTTTCTTCTCTCTACAGACACGGCCAAGTGCCCAACAAGGATCTCCGATGAACGGATGAAATAAATTCATCGGGGCGACTTTGGTTATGTCTCGAGCGAGCACATTAATATCTTGATCTAACCATTTTAGTCACTGCATTTACTGCTCCGATCTTAAAAAATTGTGTACGTTACTTCTTATGCCTTGATTTTACTTAGAGATTTTATTGGTTTATGTACTTTCTACAAATACTTGATTTTGGGATTTTGTTTGGTTTAATTCTGATCAGATTATGGTGACATAGTTTTTGGTGATATGTTGTATGGATGCACAGTCCAAAGAAGGTATACAATTTCTTTTACAACCTTTTTAATCTTAAAACAATATTTATGGATTTTATGTTTTCATGACTTGATTATATTGTTTGTGCAAATAGATTTATTATGGGGTTCATCCAACAACAAAAGGTATATATGCTTCTTACTTTTTGATTTTGTTTCTATATGTGTATATGTGTGAGATGGTGTACATCCACTTTTCAAGAGCTCGAAGCTGGAGCTGCCAACATATTTACAATGTGTGCACGTATTTTATTCAAAGAGGCGATGCATGAGTAAATTTAATAACATGGTGGTGGCTGCTAGAGTGAAAGATGAAGATGGTGGTGGTACTGGTGTCACGAGTTCCTATCTATAGTAACAAGCAAAAGGTTATGCATGTTAGCACTTGCTTTTTTTATGAGCTCTTTTACTAACATTTTACATTATCTACATCTCTTTTTTCCCAACTACATGTTGCTACTCATGCTTGCTTGCTTCCATCTCCGGCTAAAGGCATTTGTGTGTTAGAACTCTTTGTTTTGGAGTCCATTTTGATAGTTTATGTTTTTATTTAATTACTTGTGTTTGTTGGTTTATTAAATGATTCTGTTCGTATTTTCCGAAAATATGAATGGATTCTTTGTTTTTGGTTTCACATTATAAATATTTGGTTGATAATTTTCCCAAAAGATTTTCATCAAAGTATAACCGTACTATTACTATTACTATTGGTGTGGTAGGTGGTTTGGTGGTGATAGTCAATGGAGTGTAATTGTTTCTGTAGTTGTGGGGATGGGGTGATAATATGATATGACTAATCTATAGACAACATTTGGAAGTATTGAAAGACTATTTATATGGTGTGAAGTGAGTGATCCGTACAAGATATCTACCATACCACAATTCATAGAAAATACGAGTATGTATTTACTTTGTTTGATTCAGACAATGTAAAAGTTTATATACGGTATAACCTTTGAAGCCAAATGCAAATTTTTATAAATAAGTTTGATATAGTATAAACATTCAAAGAAGTGTTTTTCTACAACCGGTCGCATAGCGTGGGCAAAGATGTTCTTGTTATAGTTTAATGAGCATGCAAGAAATATGTTTTTTTCTTCAAGGCAAAAAGTTATGTTATTGGTATAAAATTCGCTTGGAGATTAAATAAGATTGGTCATTTATGTTATGTGTATTAAGTGATATTAAAATGTATAACATGTCTAAGTTATGTACTTATATTGGCAATTCTACACTAGCTAGCTTTACAGAAAAAATATATATGAAAAAAAAAAGATAATCATGAACATGGGTTGGTTGTCTTGCTTGTCATGACTTTTTTTCTTCATGAATAGATGAAAGAGTATGGCGTTTACTATTTAAGTGACAAGAGTGGTTAATGTGAGTAAAAAATGATAGGTTAAGGAATTATAGACTTGTAGCCAAAGTGTAATTAAATTTCAACTCAGCTAAATCTGATGTGATGTAAAAATTTAACAACTATATATGTAGTACATAAATTTAGATTTTAGTTAAAAAATGAAATAAAGCAAGATTATAGTTGTATATCAACATATGTTTAAGTATTTCAAAGAACTTAGAGTTAGAATAAAAAAAACTATGAAGTATTAGCACAACATACATTAGTACATCATTGTTTCGTTCAAATGCTATTCGCAATACCTTTTTTGGTACATATAAGTAGTTAGGACATTTTTAACGAAAGGTGGAGATTATGTATATTTTGTTTAAAAAAGTAAAAACTCTTTAGTATTGGACAAATGAATTTCTTTCACAAAACCTTAAGAATACGCTTTTGAGGAAAAAAAGGTGATATCTATTTTTAACATGTATACATTCTCGGAAACCTCAAATATAAACTCCATGGGCCGTGCTAAGCACGGCTTACTATACTTCCTAGTATATATATATATATACATTTTTTACTAAAATATTGAGTTACATATGAAAGAATGGAAAGTAATTGCAATCCATGGTTATTACAATATCCATGACTATTACAAGAATAAAGGTACTAACAATAACACTTGACATGAACATCTAATTTTATCCTTAAACAAAACACATGATCTTTGCACTTTTGAAGGAGCTAAAATATAAAATGATCCCGCTATCTTTCATGTTCAATAATGAGGCCCAATATATGCCAGCAGCCCATTGATAGATGCCAATTTTTCATAGAAGTGTTTATTTCAGGTGAAATAACTATCTAGACCTACGAATAGATACATCTCCAATTCTCCATAGCTTAAAAAACTTATTGCATTTTTGTTTTCTTTTTCTCATTTGTTTCTTTCTTTTGATAGCCCTTTTCAGTCAAACTTTTTCAAAAGCTGGAAACTTTGTATCCCTTTTAGATTGAGCTACGGAACCCAAGAGTTTCAGAAGATGCAGGGGTTTGTTGATGTTGACTTAAAGATCTTTTAGCTTAAATTGCGCACACTTTTGTGTCTGAGCGGGAGTAACAAGATATTCAAATTTTGAATTTTTGGTATGCGTTAGATTGTGAATTTCAAAAATCAACTTAACAAATAATATTACACATGAAACTCATGTAAAAACAATCTTCATGCTATGTGGTGGAAAATTCAACAAATAAATTTGCAAACTCGATCATCAAACATGAACACAACTCTGGTTATTTTAAAGCTAGCCAAAATACACATGAAACTTGTGTAAAAACTATTTTCGGTGATGAATTGTGCAAGCACAAGGACCAAAATGATGACCATCAGGTCCATGCTCAAAACCCACGTAAGTATCATCCACGTCAAACACATCAAGATTAAGTATCACAAGCATAAAAACATAGATTCAAAAAAATAATAAAAGAACCACATGCTTGATCCAACAAAACTAATAGAAAACAAAATACAGCAAAAGGCTATAAGAAAGTTATATCTCATATAAATCAACCTAAAAAAACAGATCTTGTCTCCATGAGTTATATATTTGGACCAATGAGTGATTTTCTTACTTCTGCTCCTCTTTAAAAAAAAATTGTTCAAAGTGATAAAGTAAGATTATGAACACGATGTGAGACTGGCTTCTAAAATGTTCTCTATAAGTTGGATCTGATTTTGTGAAAATAAAAAGAAAATAACTAAGTACGTAGTATTATCTTACATACTTTTGAAAGTACCTGTTTTATTAAACAATTTTCTAAAATACTATGCTTCCCAAAAAAACCTCCAATAAAGACATAGATTTTATAACAAAACTTACAATATTTTACACAATAAATATTACCAACAAAATTTAAAACTGAACGATACACTTCCGGGTCACAGCAAGTTTAGTTGGCAGCGGGCACCAACAGTTTCCGGCGGCCACATCAGCGATGACGACAGGCGGTGGCTGAAATAAAATATGCCAAAACTATTATAGAAACTCAGATCTACAACAAAGATATGCATATCTATTAAAAAAGTTCAATCTACAACAAAACTCCTCGAAACATGAAAAAACCTTTTGTGATGTGGAAGTTTCTGTGATGGTATGGGTATCGGAAAAAGGGTCACGGTGATGTTGGAGTGAACCCAGTCGGTGGCAAAAGTTTCCGGCAACAGCAAAGGCGGGGTAACAGCATATCTGAAAAAAAAAAAAAAAAAAAAAAAAAAAAAAAGTCAAATATGTTAGGATAGCTCAAGTCCATAAAAAATAATCTAGATCTAGAAAAATATTTGATAAAAAACCTTCAAAACTCGAAAAAAAATAAAAAAAACATAGATCTATAAAAACAATAAAATAAAAACATCAAAATGTCGGGGATGTAGAGCTTCCGGTGGTAGTCTCTTTGGTGGCTGTTTTGTTGGTGGCTGCTTCGTCGATGTTAATAAGGGTGGGTGGCGGTGGTGTGGTGGTGTTGTTGGATGATATAGGAGAAAGAGATGGTGGTGTTGGTGGCTGATTCGTTGGGGGTCGACTAATTTGAAGAGCTGATGTGGTGGTTTTGGATGATACAGGAGAAAGAGATGGTATGTTGGTGTTTTTTTTTATGTGTTGTTGTGTGGTAAATATGAAAGTAAATGGGAAAGTGGTGTTTGTGCAGGTATTTATTTGTGCAGTGGGTCTTTTTGTTTGTAAATGTTTTAGGGTTGTATGTTGGTTTGGTGTGTGTAAATTTAGGCTTGGATGTAGGTTTGGATGGCTGAATCTTAAAGTTGAAGGGTTGGGTTTTGGTCGGGGATATTGGTGCATTTTAAAGGAGTAAGATATATATATATATATATATATATATATATATATATATATATATATATATATATCTTTTTGAATGTAAAATGAATAAAAAGGTGAAGTGATCGTGTTTTTTGATTGTGTGTCATAGAAATGTTATAAAATAGAGTGTTTTTGGTTGTGTTATATAGAAATTGTTTACGTATGCTACGTATTGGGGGTTTGGGGTGGTCGATCATTTGGTTTTCCACGTTTACCGGAGTCACGAGTTGGGGTAACGCTCATGATCCCACTCGGTTTGTTTGTGTCAATTACCCAAGAGGATAATGAATTTGATAGATAGAGAGACGAGATTGTAGAAGAGAGAGTGACTAAGATTTGGTTTAAGTTCTATGACTAGTTTGTATGTGAATATAAGTATTTGGTGGATCGGATATGATCGATGATTCGTGACATAGAATTAAGCGTAATAAAGGCTCCAACCACGCGTTCCTCCCCCTTCTCCCAGATGACGCGCTGCCATTATTATTACGCCACTACCACCATGACATTGGTGTGGTGGGTTTTTGAGGAGACGTTGGTGGTGCACACCACCGACTTGGGAGAAGGTGGTGCGCACGAGGGACTTATGAGAAGGCGGTGGTGTTATTTTTGTGTGTGTTTGGTGGTGAAGTTGATGGTCATTTACTACACCGTTTGGTGGTAGAGTTAACGGTGGAATAAAAACTGATTTAGTGTTGAGTTGACGATGATAATAATGACCATCAATCACACAGTCTAAGGATAACACAATTCTAATTATTTGTTACATGTGAATTGAATAAGGATAACATAACTACACTTTTACTAGTTAAAGTAAGATAGTTAACTAGCGGTCAAATGTGTCTATTTCAAAACATGTTTTACGTTTTAGACTCTCTGAATAGTTAAAAACTATTTTAATCTTTAAATAATAGTAAATTAACTACTGTCACGATGATCTCTTATTGGTAAGAGTTGTTTATATGGGATATGAATAAATTTCGTTTTCTAATATCATGTTTACCTTTTGTATTGAGTTACTTTTTGTTCTATACATAAGCCCAGCCCCTTTGACTAATTTAATGATAGTATGTTTAGAATATGAACCAAGACATGCGAGCAAAGGTCTGAATCTTTATGTCAATTAAAAGTCCATCGAATTTATGGCCAATAACTTCTTCAAGGACAAAGTTTCATCTTTGTATAAACTTCTTCATGGCCAACTACTTCTTCATGTAAGATTGTAAGAAGTCATCAATATACACAACTAACACCAACTATGTATATTTAATGGACATTTAAATTCGGAGCCCATGTACAACAACCAAACGTAGGCTTAACTTAAAATTTTAGGTGTTTTAAATTTGATTTTCTTTTGTTGCCAAAGTATATTTGAAAAAACCCTAGAGAAGGTTTTAAGACAACCAAAACAATGAAATGAAGATATTACTATAAGATATGGTGGGTTGTATTAATGAGAATAGTACGTAATCGATCTAGAGGCGAAAAATCTACCTAGCTAGAGGATATTAAGCCAAACACACTATGCATCTAGAGGCGAAACTAGATTCGATCTCTACATACACACTACCATGTATTGTACTAACATCATTCAAATCTAACAAAACGTTTACGAGTGTACATGAATCACTTGATGTGTCATAGATAACAAGTCGATTGGGATCCCACATAAGAAATTCTTCGTTATTCAAAAACAAATAACCGTAAGAAGTAACATCCAAAGCTAATGTAAATAAACATCTATTCAATCAGATTTTACGTTCATCACCCAAAGGTCGAATTAGGTATCATCACCCAAAGATCGTATTCTGCAAACAAAGGCATCCATCTATTAATCCCACACGACTATTGTGATTATATGAAATTTAAAAAGGTGGATATATCTCAGAATGTGTCATCATATCTCTTTAACATTGAGGACGATTAGCGTTTGGAATCCACAATCTTCAAGACATCTACGACGATTTCACCGTAGCCAATTCCATACACATTGGTCTAGTGGTGTCGTGGTGGCGATATTGAGAACCATGAATTACTATTTGTTAATAGTTTTTTTTTTTTTTTTTTTTTTTTTTTTCCAACACGTTGTATAGTGAAACAAAGTCTCAAACAAGCACATTTACATTCATGTTTCATGGTCGATATACATATGCAAATAGAGGAATGTATTATAGTCATAGCAGTCATAACACGTTGTATAGAAGGGGTTCACCATGCAATCCAAAGGTCGCTATTTAATCGAGTCGTCTGCCTTTTATCAATGTCTTAAAGTGAGTTTCTAACTTAAATACTTTAGTACACCAATACATGACAGAATACTCGATTAAATAGCGATCTTCGAATTTCCTTAAGGGTCACCAATGCTGTTTTGTGGTATTAGATCGAACAAAACTTCAACATTCTCTCTTTTGTTTACAACTACCACGTATGGTCATCGATTATAACCTTCTCGACCTTTAAGGCTTTGCATATCGAGTCAATCATACATTTTTTCAATCTCGTCTTCTTCTAAAGGTTCGTCATTAAATTATGATAAAGGTATCACCCTTATTACTTTGTTCTCAATGCCAAAAGATGTAAGAAGTAACCGTTACTTTTCCATCTCAGCAATTGAGATTACTAACCACTCGGTGGTCCGAAACTTTATGTTTTTTTTAAACTGTTTTACACATTTTTCTTAGCAACTCTATATACTAATGTTCTCACTTCATCCGTAAATTTTCTACATAAACCACCTAATAGATACTAGTTAGGAGTACAAGCATCAAAGCCTCCAAAATCGTTAAGCATGGTCAAAAGTACACCATGTACCTACAAAAATTAATAGAAAAAAAAACAACACTATGGATAAATTCTAACTTAAACCAGAAAAATCAATTATGTGTGATTGTGTTAACAAACATGAGTAAACATGAAGCTATCTAGAGACAAACAATAAGTTTCATCTACAACACTTTCTTCTCGATGTGATGTTGTCATAACAAAGATGTTCAGGTAATCTAGCAGATTGCTCTCGAGAATGCTCCCACCATGACAAGCTTCCATGTATATGAGCATTGATCTATAAGAACCCTGTAAATGTTTTTTTCTTCAAGACGTTGATAAGGCCAGCAACTAAAATCCTAGCAGTATTGGGCATAGCAAGATGGCCTAAACCTCCATGACCGGAAAAGAAAATAAAAATACAGTCCCCAGGCTTGCTGTCCACTACCTTCCTGCTTCCGCTTTTGACTAAACTCTTATCGCCAAGAAGAACAACATAGACATTAGATGGAGTGACGTGTATCCAGTTATAGTCCTTGGCTACTCCGGCATGCATATAGTGGCCTTGTGGATGGTTAATAAGGGTACCCGGCCTCGGGTTGTCAGGGTGATGGGCAATATCATCGTACATAAAGACGATTATGTTCTCATCTTTCAGCCCACCATTTTTTAGATCGAGGTTGCTAGGCATGGTAGACATCTGCCTGTGAAAGAGGGATTAATTCCCATGCATAACATTAAGTCAAGTATTGTTTATATAATGCAAACATATAACAAATGTATCCTCTAACAAAACTAACCGTATTATGAAGGTTGTCTAATCCACACGGTGACATAATCCTCATTTTCCAATCATTCATTCTTAACAAAGTCTTTGATTGCATCCATAAGACAAAATTTCGAAAAATGGAAGTACTGAAATCACGAAATGCAAGACAACACGTTGTTTAACAAAAAAATAATGTACGGGAAAATGACGAAAATCACCTTTTTCCAAATCTAATTCACAAAGCAACCATTTCTCGGCGCAAAAGCGAAAATACTCATTTTTCTCGCGCTGGGATAAACAGTTTCAACAATAACCTCAAAAGTTTAAGATTTAACTATTTAAGAGAGTAAGCTGAGATTAAAAACTGACCTTAGTGTTATAGGTTTTGTATGTGTTCAAGAGAAATTGTTTTGTGTTACACTGAGAGACCAAAAAACATCAAAGATTATAAGGATAGGATTTATATCTTCCAAAATGATCAAATAACTCTTTTTTATCACATCTTCAAACATCTAATCATCCATTTCATAGTTAAACTAGTTCTTGACTAAAAAAGAACAACTGCTTAACTATATATTGTGTTACACAAGTATGGAATGTGTAATGTATGTTCTTTGGGGGGAGCAAGTGAACTTATAATGTTGCATGCATGAGATGTGTTTTTGGTACATGCGGTTAAGTTGGTGGTTGAAACTTTTTTTTTCTTCCGAAAGGCCAGGTGGTTGGTGGTTGAAACTTTGCTTAATGTAGTGTAGTTGAATTCATTAAATCCCTAGAAACACAAGTAGTTTTCTACTTGTGTTCAACCTAAGCTTGTGTTTTGTGTCATGCCTTTTGTGTTTTGTGTCATGCCCTTTGTGTTTTGTGTCATGTCCTTTAAGTCAACAACATGGTTTAGTCGCTTTCGCGTACTTGAAAGCACATAGAAAATTAAAGAGACTTGTTTTTTTCGTAGATTTAATAAAACATGGTTATGCTGTTCAAGATTAATCAAAAGGGTCAAGAAAATCGAGCAAGTTCAAGATTAATTAAACTTGGTTTAGCCTAGGCTTGTGTTGTATCGTTTCTTAGTTAAGTCAACAACATGGTTTAGTCGCTTTCGCGTACTTGAAAGCACATAGAAAATTAGAAGACACTTGTTTTTTCGTAGGTTTAATAAAAGATGGTTATGTTGTTAAAGATTAACCAAAAGGGTCAAGAATTTCAAGCAAGTACTCCACTTCTGATTTCTGTTGGTCACGTTTTTTAGTTGGGTGATGGTTATTGACGAAGAGCGGTGGGTGGAGTTTTCGTTATGTCAAAGAAAGAACAAGAAGATGGGTGTTTAACGTATTTCACGGTTTTACGAACCTATCGAGAATTTGATAAGTTTGTAAACTTAGTTTTTTTTTTTTGGGTTTTATAAGGTTATACACTTGAGCTTATAAAGTCGATAAGTTCAAGTGGATATGTTCAAAAGTCCAAAAACGAGTTTACGAGCCTATCAAAGTTTCAATAAGTTTATAAGCAGTAAAATAAGCTTTACACAAACACCCAAAAAGTTTAGATGACGTGACGCGCAAATAACATTAAATGAGCGACTACGTTTAGTCAGTTGAGCTAGGTTGTGATAAAGGTGGCTACGGGCTTGCTGCATGCGCGAATCAATATACAAAAGGTCTCAATCTCTATGTCAATCGATAGTATACAGAATTTATGGCCAGCTCGATCCTCTATCCTTTTGAGAATCATCGGCCTTAACTTTCTTAAATCTACTCTTGGATTTGATTGGTAGTGTCGGGTAATTCCAATCAACCCGTGCATCATAATCGCGCTATACCCTAGTCTATAATGCCTCATAGCTGCCATATATTAATCAGACGCTTTTAGAAATGCAAATAGGATAAACCTGTCCATCTCGGGCATACACAGGGTGAAAGAAATATATCCACTAGGTTTTTAGTGTTTCTCTTGTGGCTCATTTGGTTCTAGGCTTATGTTTCATAAGCTCACTTTTTGTTGACTTATTTTGAAACTTTTTGGCTCATATAAGTTTATTATTTCATAATAAACTTATAAACATGAACACTTAAACAAACAGATTGTCGTGGTTTCTTATATTGGTTTATATGTATTTTTTCTTTGTTTTGTTTTGGTAAAAGGTCAAAGACCCGGTAAATATATTATTTTGTTTTTAAGCATATATGCAGGTAAGGAGTTGCTTATTTCATATAATTTCAACATTGTTCATTTAGTCTCCTAAATGGTAAAGGAATAATGTTGTCCGGTTACCCGGGAAGGGCGAGTCTTTGACTCAGATGGCCTAACCCGTGACTGTCTCACACCAGATATATACTCCATATAAGCAGAATCCCAAACACTTTCACTACACCAAATTGAAGGTTTGGGGACGCCCAAAATATTTGGGTAGACATTGTCGTCCCAAATTGAAGATGGGTCCCACACATTTTCAACAAAAAGAGCAGTAAACAAAGAGCTTTTGGCCCACACAGTTTGGGACGACAATGTCGTCCAATTTTGTAATTATTTTATTTTTTAGTATTTAAAATCTTTATAAATAACTTTTCACGAAAATTGAATACATCCCGCCATTATTTTTGGACCCGCCAAACACTTTGGGACGACATTGTCGTCCCAAACTGTAAATCTATTTTTTTTTTAAACTTTATAAACCAGTTTTTAATTAAATTATTTAATTTTAAAAAATTATTTTTATTTAATTTAAATAATTTTATTTAATATAAAATTAAAATTAAATACTTTATATTTATAATTAAATACTTTAATTTAAAATTAAATACATTTATAGAATTAAAAAAAATATTTACCGCCAATAGTTTCCCGCCATTATTTTTACCGCCAATAGTTTCCCGCCTTTATTTTTCCCGCAAAGTTTTCCTTATATATCCCGACAAAACATAAATAACCCAATCGTCAATTCCCACAAAACACACGTAAAAATATAATGGCTGATTACACGCCGGAAAAAGAGTGGTCACTGGTTTTGTCGTCGATATATCTCTTTACTCGAGTTATTGATACGTATGGGTCAGGAATTTATGATGAATATGGTTCTTATAAGAACGTAGACCCGTTGATGAGAGACCGCATTCTAGAATGGTTAAGGAAAGAGCGATTCTACAGGGTGTATTTGGACTGTGAAGCTAATGGTGTTGGAGGAGAAAACACGCTGGAAGCTGAAGCAATGTGGGAGCAGTTCGTCAAGCAAAGGAAGAAAAAAGATGAAGCTGAAAAAAGCCCGTTCTATTACACATTTGATGATGCGGGAAATAGGGTAACAAATCTTGAAGCATTGTTTGAACAGTTCGTCAAGCAAAGGAAGGGAAAAGATGGTGCAGGTTCTAGCAGAACGGGAAGTAGCAGGGAAAATAATTGAATGGCCGAGTTGTTTCGTTTGATCTGTTTCGTTTTGTTGTCAAGTTGTTTCGTTTGAGTTGTTTTGTATGTCGTGTGTAGCATATGGTCTATGTCGTGTTGTGTATCATATCGTTTGAGTTGTTTCGTTTGCTTGCCGAGTTGTTTCGTTTGATCTGTTTCGTTTTGTTGTCAAGTTGTTTCTTTATTCATGTGTAATTTAGTATTGGAAAAGGGGTGTTTGGAAACCATAATCTTGTTAACTTAGAACACTTTACAAATCCAGCATGTGCTTTGATTTATAAAAATACTTTACGGATACATACTACAAGAACAACAACAACAACAACAACTGCCAGAACAACAACTATAACACCTATACTTGGTCGTTTAACATGATACGTATGCCATAGCACCTATACTTGGTCGTTTAACATGATACGTATGCCATAGCACCTATACTTGGTCGTTTAACATAATACGTATGCCATAGCACCTATACTTGGTCGTTTAACATGATACGTATACCATAGCACCTATACATGGTCGTTTAACATGATACGTATGCCATAGCACCTATACTTGGTCGTTTAACATGATACGTATGCTATAGCACCTATACTTGGTCGTTTAACATGATACCTATACTTGGTCGTTTAACATGATACGTATACCATAGCACCTATACTTGGTCGTTTAACATGATACGTATACCATAGCACCTATACTTGGTCGTTTAACATGATACGTATACCATAACACCTATACTTGGTCGTTTAACATGATACGTATGCCATAGCACCTATACTTGGTCGTTTAACATGATACCTATACTTGGTCGTTTAACATGATACGTATACCATAGCACCTATACTTGGTCGTTTAACATGATACGTATACCATAGAACCTATACCTGGTCGTTTAACATGATACGTATACCATAGCACCTATACCTGGTCGTTTAACATGATACGTATACCATAGCACCTATACTTGGTCGTTTAACATGATACGTATACCATAGCCCCTATACCTGGTCGTTTAACATGATACGTATACCATAGCACCTATACCTGGTCGTTTAACATGATACGTATACCATAGCACCTATACCTGGTCGTTTAACATGATACGTATCCATAGCATCTATACTTGGTCGTTTAACATGATACGTATGCCATAGCACCTATACTTGGTCGTTTAACATGATACGTATGCCATAGCACATATACTTGGTCGTTTAACATGATACGTATGCCATAGCACCTATACTTGGTCGTTTAACATGATACGTATACCATAGCACCTATATCAATTCATCCGTTTTAACATGTCATGTATAACGACATCATCTTGACTCGTTCGTTTAACATTTCGGGCGTTTTAATTTATATAAGAAATTTATAATTAATTTTAAATCATTTTCAACCAATTTAAATATTTTTTAACTAATTTAAATTATTTTTAAATTATTTAAATTTCTTATAACAAATTTAAATTATTTTTAAATTATTTAAATTTTTTGTTACTAATTTAAATTATTTTTAATTTATTTAAACTTTTTATAACTAATTTAATTAATTTTAAAATTATTAAAATTTTTATAATAAATTTAATTTATTTATTTATTATTAAATATTCTAAACATATTTTAATATACAAAAGATAAAGAAAAAAAAAAACAACAAAAAGGGACGACAATGTCGTACCCTTTTTTTGACCAAAATTTCCTTGAAAATTTAAACAACGCGCCAAATATTTGGGGTAAAAAAAAGCAAAAAGGGACGACAATGTCGTCCCGTTTTGGTCGTCCCAAATTTACATCAATAATTGATACAGATCTACTTCTCTTCTCTCTCAACACTTAGTTAAAAAAAAAAAAAAAAAAAATACCCCCACCACAAACAGCACGTAAAAACCGAAAAAAAAACCATAAAAATCCCAAAAAATGGCTATTTTCTTCAATTCGACACCACCAAAACACTGCTATCACTCGTAACCATCAATTACACACGCACCACTGTGCACAATTTGTATAATTTTTGTTATTTTGTAACATTTAAAGGTATTTTTTTTTGTTAAAATTTGGTTTGTTAATTTAATTTCTTTAATTATGGTTTGATTAACTATGGTTTTATGTTGTGTTTGTGTTGGTTAGATGGTCCACCGCAGCAGCAACTCACCACCGTGAACCACCGTCGCAGCTCCACCACCAACAACCGCAGCAGCCGCAGCTCCACCACCACCACCTTTTGTGTTGGTAAGTGACTTTTTTTATTTTTTTATTTTGTTAATGTGTTTTGGTACGACAATGTCGTGCCTTAAGTTTTTATTAATTCTTTTGGTACGACAATGTGTTTTGGGACGACAATAGTTTGTTTAACTATGGTTTTATGTGTAGTGTTTGGGAAAGCCGGGACCGTCGGGGTGTTTAGGACAGCCGGGACCGTGGACAGCCGGGACAGCCGAATGTTATTGAATTTTTCGAATGTTATCGTGGATTTATGTTAACTTTATAATTTTGAGACATGTTAGCTTTATAAGCTTGTGACTTGTTAGTTTGAGACATGTTATTTAGGAAATTTGCGCCTTGTATAGTTTAAGAGTAGTTTACTTTGTATCATATTTGTTGAATGGTATCGTGGAATTGTGGAATGTTATTCGATCCGTTTAGTAATTTGGTATTGTATCATATTGTCGAATTGGTATTGTGGATTGTGATTAATTACAGGTTGTATTTGTTTTGGTAGATTTTTTCCGGAAAAAAAATCTGGAAAAACTGCATTTGCTGCATTTTTTTGCCCACCCAGAATTACTAGGGACGACAATGTCGTCCCTAATATACAAAAGAATTGTCGTCCCATTTTGTATTCTGTATTCAAAATTACGTTTTATTATTATTTTAAAAAGATAAATAAAAAAATAAAATAAAATTTGCACAGGGATTTGAAGCCTAGCAATCTTCTTCTGAACGCCAATTGTGATCTGAAAATATGTGATTTTGGATTAGCTCGTGTTACATCTGAAACTGATTTCATGACAGAGTATGTCGTTACAAGATGGTACCGTGCACCAGAGCTGCTGTTAAACTCTTCTGATTATACTGCTGCCATTGATGTATGGTCAGTTGACTGTATCTTTATGGAATTGATGGACCGCAAGCCCTTATTTCCTGGTAGAGACCATGTACACCAGCTAAGATTGCTTATGGAGGTATTTAACATTTTCTTAAAACGAGCTGCATAGCTTTTTTTGGCAAGTAATGAATAATCATAATTATGTATTTGACCTTTAAAATCATTTTGACCTTGCAGCTGATTGGAACTCCATCAGAAGCTGAATTAGGATTTCTGAATGAAAATGCAAAAAGATACATTCGACAACTAAATCATTATCAACGACAATCGTTCAATGAAAAGTTTCCTCAAGTTCATCCTGCTGCCATTGATCTTATCGAAAAGATGTTGACTTTTGATCCTAGGCAGAGAATCACAGGTGAGTAGATTGCTATATGCTCTCTTGCATGCTATATTTATTTTACGCCACACTCGATAAAGGTTTTGCTTCAAACATGATGTTAACTCTGTTTGCATATGCCTATAGTCTTCATGATTTGTTGATACCTTAATATGTTGTCGCTTGCACTTCTTTCTTGAGTTTTTGTTGGAGTAAATTACTTTTACGGTTTCTGTGGTTGCTTCACTTGACGGTATTGGTCACTTGCCGATACAGATTAGTGATATGGTCCCTGGAACACTTTACTTTTATATTTGGTTCCTTGCCCTTCATTTTTTAGGACCAAAAGTGAGATTAGTTACATACTTGAGGTACCAAAAGTGAAATTAAGTACATACTTATGGGACCAAATGTGAAAGCAAACTAGGGATCGTATTTCTTTTGTGTATGGGCGAGGGATCACTTCGTTATTTTGAGCGAATCACCATTTATGTATTCTAATTTCTAACGATACCTTAATTAGTATTAAACCACATTTTGCTTGTTTTATCATGTACTATCTTTCAAAAATAAATTTAACCTATGTAAATTTTTGGTTTCAGTTGAAGACGCACTTGCACATCCGTATCTAACATCACTGCACGACATCAGTGACGAGCCTGTGTGCATGACACCCTTTAACTTCGACTTTGAACATCATGCCCCAACCGAGGAACAGATGAAGGAGATGATATATAGGGAGGCTCTTGCTTTCAATCCCGAGTACCAGAATCTGTGATCGAGGAGTACTTGGGTGTTTGTTTGTTGTGTGGTTTTATTAGTGTGGTAATTTGTGATTTGATAAATTTTACTATCTGTTTGTTGTATATAATTATACAATCTCATCTAAAACCTGAAGTTGAATCTTTTGGTTAGGTCATGGCAAGTGGCAACCAAATACCATTTAGATGCCGTTGTCGTATGTTGTTTTATGATCAAATATTATTGAAACAGCCGACTTTTATATCTTTATGTTTTGTTTCTTCTTGAATTTGCTTGAGCATTAGTCTCGGGCTCTTGGCGCAAATGCTAATAATGATTCAAGCTTATGAAGTAGTATTATTTTTTCAAGTCTATCATTATTATCCTAGCTTGTCAGCAAATGTTTCTTTGGACCATATTTCTGTCGTCGCCGTTTGAACTTATATATAACAAGCTTTAGCTTTTGTTTCGTATTTTCTGTCTTGGGACCTTGATTTTGATCGTTCTTTTCTTTCCGCTGTCACTGCTTGAACGCAAGTAATTAAGGATGAGTGTATAGTTTTTCAGTTTTTGCGTGATTATAGTTCGTTAGATTTCAATGTGTAACAGTACCAGTGGAATAAAAGTAACACAACATTTCAGTGAACAACAAATCTTCACAAATGCTTGCCAAGTTCGACTTTGAAGTCGCAACTATTTGTGTGGTGAGTAATTTTAGTACCGGTAAACCAAAAGCATCGTGCTTCAAATTTGCATCGTACGCGTATTCTTCTTTGGATGTGAAGGTGAACATAAATGGTGCTTTCTTTAGAACTGTTGCGTATTACAAACACGTTTCATAGGTGATCGGTTTTTTCAGTTCACATAAATACCTTATCACGAGTTAACCATGATTCCTGACATTTTGGCTAACTATTCCACGAGGCTTAAGCCCACCACCACAAAAACTTAAACCGCTTAAGATTCGGGTTTTGTAACCCCAGATATAGAAAAACAGAATGTAACACACGAACTTCTACGAGGTTGGCCGCTACTATAGTTCACGTTTCTATTCTTAACTGAATTAAAACATCAGACGAATTTGGGATCCCTTTCGCTATTGGAGTAACTGATGGATCCTCTGCAACAATTCCCGAAAGTGATAGCAACGATACATTAGAGTTGGAGATTGGACTCACTTCTCGTATAATTGAAAGGCTGTGCCGGAGTTGTGTTCAAACATTTTGTCCAACAAGTACATTTGTTTTTACTACTTTTTGAGGCGACGTTCAGATGCTCAAATCTCTTAACGCACTAGATGAGGAAGGAGTGTCTTAATGTCTCTTAATATCTTCTCACTCTTTACTCATATTTTTTTATAGTGTTCTTTTGTTTTTTCATGTATATTTATTTTTTTTATTTTTTTATTATTTTATTATTTTTATTTTTATTTTTTCTTTTTGTATGATATGTTTTCTCAACTTTTTTTTTATTACTCACATTACGTTAAAGATAATTACCCTTTTCTTTTTGCTGAACAAACAATGTTCAAAATAATAATGATGATGATGCTAAAAACATAACTATTTTGTGAAATTAAATTGCGACACGTGTAATTTGAACACGAGCATAAATTTTTCATTAAAAAATATATTAACTATTATTGACAACGTTAAGTATATTATGAATTGTTTTTTTCGCCATTTTATGATTGTAAAGTAAATGATAATAATAATTTGTAAAATAATGAAGATGTTTCACCACCTGAGAGTACAACACATAAACAAAATTAGGCAAAAATGCATATATATCCCTCCCAAAGTGAATAATTGCATATATATCCTTTGTACAAGTTTTTTATGCACATTTTACAATGGTTTTAATGCATGCTTTGGATATATATGCAATTTTGCATTTTTGGAAGGATATATATGCAAAAGCCCCAAAAAAATTATATGACTACTTTACAAAATTAAATTGCGACACAATGTCCTTAAATGTTTTGTTCAAGACATTTTATTCTCACGTGACTAAACTAATTTAATTTTATGACTCAAATGCTCCATGTAATGTTTAAACACGTTTATGTTTGGTAAGAATAAAGCTAATTTGTACTTATATCATTTAAACATTAAAACCAGAAAGCAAACTATATTATTTCATTCAGACTCAGACATTCACACATCATATTCAAATAAGTTTCAAAGTAATTTAATAAACAAACAACACATTCATTCCCAAAAGCTATATTATATGATACAATTACAATGCATGTTAACTAGGGCTGAGCGTCGGTCCAAAACCGACCCGAACCGACAAAACCGAAAACCGAAAACCATAAAAAACCTAAACCGAAACCGAACCGAATATGGTCGGTTCGGTTCGGTTTAGTGTCAGGTCCGTCGGTTCGGTCCGGTTTACGTGTGTTTGTGCATGTTTTTTGTCGGTTTTGGGTCGGACAGAACCGAACCGAAACCGAAAATTGTAAAAAACCGAAACCGAAACCGAACCGAAGGGTTGTCGGGTCGGTTCGGTCGGTTTTGTCGGTCCGGTTCGGTTTTGAACCTTCCATGCTCAGCCCTAATGTTAACGATTTGGCTTTAATTTCGTATTTTACAAGAATATGTTTTTAAAACTTCGACATTTTTGTTGTTCTATCGTTTACTTAGCCTCGATGCAATGGAGTGAGCATCACCTTCTATTTTTGGGGGTAAAAGGTGTTTAATACACCCGGAAAAGTGAGCCATCACCTTTGGCACCCAATCCTCACGTGTTATCCCATTGTGACACTCCAATGTCACGCGTGAGCACCAGGGAAAAAAGGGACGAAAGGTGAGCATGGTGACCACTTGGCTATTGCGCAAAATATATGTTCCATGAATGTTTTTATTGTTATTTATTTGATTGAGTGTGAGTGGGGTATTTTGTGAAGCATCTTTGTATAAATTAGGTGACCATGATGGGTGAAAGGTGAAAGAGTAGTGATATGTTGAATCATGATGTAGCGCCGAGGTGGAAAGTGGACTTTAGCATTTGACATACATTCAGAAACTTTGATCACATGTCACGAACTCAACATAAATATATTTAGAATTCAAAAATTATAAGGAGCTTTAATTTACATTCAGACCTAAGAGTTGATAACTAGTAACATCATAATGAGCTCCAAATCGCCTTTTTATGTTCTTCTCCTAAATCTGTTTTCTACAATTAAAGGAATTATCTATCAAGATGATAATCGGTTGCACTGACTAAACATTTTCAACAAAATATAGTTGCATGTTTTCTTACAAAATATGATAAAAGTTCATGTTTTCTTACAAAATATGATAATTTGTGAAATGAATATACTTAGGCAGTGAAGTAAGAGTACTTGATGACCACCCAACTAGTGAGGGTGGCCATTAAAGCAAAGACTATCATGGGCATCCCGCTCTATAGGAGCAACGGCCTCCACACCGAGGCTTGTTAAACACCCAGTTATGCCCAAGCCATATTCCGCCAAAGACACCGAGGGCCAATGCCACTTGGGTGAGCGAAGTAGTAGTGGTCACACCCAACGAAATTGGCTTGCGGGTTCTTCTACAACACGGCATCTGTGACAGTATCAATGAACTTCCCCGGATTGTCGTTGACAATTGAGGAAGCTACGAGCGTCCCTGGCAGAATCACTAACTGACCTGTAATATACGTAGTATAAAACAAGATTAGAAAGAAACATTGAAAAGTAACATGTGGAAGAAACTTTCATTAAATTTTAAGCCAAAAAAAGAGTGGTTAAAGAAAATATTAAATACCAGGTAGGGGCTAGAGAACTAATGTGAGTTTTTAGCTTCTTTGTATTTATTTGTAACATTCATTACTTGGCAAAAACTGGATACTGATATTGAAAATGTTAGTTCAATCCTCTTGACTTTCTTATGTCCTGTTTCATTCTTAGGTTCTGGATGCTCATATAGCAGCGGGGGTGGAGCGGGATTCAGCTTGAGTAACGAACTTGAAAGAAAACTCCTAAGGCCCTCGAACACTACCGTGACACGCTGAAAATGGGGGCCTATGATGCGATGTTGAGGATAGGATGTATGACAAATTGCTTTAAATTTTTCTTTTTGTTTTTCCGAAACGTTTTTTTAGGTGAATTCAATCTTATTGTTTTCTAAATCAGCAATTTCAGCGGTTTGAAAATGTGTATTATTTAACGGTTGTGTGATGATGGGGTGATTACCTTTGGGGAGATGCGTACGGTTCAGTTGAAAATGGCCTATGAAGACGACTCAATGGGAGCAACGAAAGCTCTTTTAACTGAAGCGGACTTCAACGAAAGCTCCATTGTTGGTGACATACAGATTTTCTTTGGTTAACTGGTCGACCACCAAGTTTCCAAAAGAGCCCTAGGAGCACAAACAATATTAAAATGGCATTTATTTCATTAAAACACAACTAGTTCTCATGCATAAAGGGGAAGTGTGCGAACTTGACTACTTATACAAGTATACAACAACAACAACAATAATGCCTAATCTCGTATACACAAGGTATGGGAGAGGTAGAGTGTACACAGATTATACCCCTACTTTAGAGTAAACCCGAAAGTAGGGAGAATGATTCTAAGAAAACCTCCCGCAAAAGTAAGTATCATACAATCTAATATATACTTAAACCACATTTTGTTTCTTCATAAAATTAATTCTTTAAAATCAAAGAAAATAAAATATCAAAGAACTAACCTTATATATGATTTTGGAAGAAAATTTAGACTAATTAATATGCAATCAAATGCCACAAAGCATGCATGCAGATGAAAATGGAAAGAAAAAAAAAGTTTGTAAGTCCAACATACCGGATCTATCAAAGATTTAAAAAAAAAAAAAAAAAAAAAAAAAAAAAAAAAAAACAAAACAAAAACAAAAACAAAAACTTTAAACACATTACAATCATATCAGACACACAACATATATCAAGAAAAAATCATGGATCTTATAATACTTCTCAAGTAATAATTTTGAAACAAAACATAAGCACTTTCACGACAATATATGATATTAAAAGGTGAACTGAAACTAAAATAAGGTGATTTTTGTACCTTAATATTCCGAGACCACCTATTCCAACAAAGAGAGAAAATACTTTTTGTTTGTGCATCAAAAAATAAAAGCACAAACAATAAATGATCTTCTTTGCAAGACCACCTGCCAACAATGCTCATCACCACCACCAGATGAATTTGGTATACTTGTATTGGTGAGTTTAAGATGGAGATGTAAATGACAAAGGATTACTTTATATTGAAACAGTGGGTAGGTAGCCTATCAATGCAAGCTGGAGTATATGTGCAGTTATAAATGGTTTTCTTTTCAAAATTGTTTGCAAATATGGGTTACTTTATTTGTTAGGACCACATTTATTTCCAATTATCTGATGCTTCAAATTTATATTTTTTTCATTTACATCCCTTGAATTCACACAAAAGTTTAGACAAAAGGAATTCTTCTACAGCGCTCAAGGCTCAAGCCCAAGGGCTTGCTTCAAATCAAGGCTCCGCACATGTACAAGGCTCACAAAAAGTGCGGCTAGGAGAGCGACGGATTTTGAAACTTTTTTTTCGAATTTAACATTCATTAACCTCATATGTTGATGAGAACTAACTTAGAAACTAACTAAATCAAGGAATTTGAGTGTTTGCGTGTTCAATTCAAGTGTCTACACATATAAAACCCTTCTTCTATTTTAAGCATGAGATAATGATATCTCATCATTCTATAAATCTTGATACATTCATTGATATTTTGGGCTTGAATTTGAACTTTGTCAGATAAATTAAGTATTTTAGTGTTATTTAAGTCGTCATTAATATGTAAGTTGTCTCAAAAACTATTAAAAATATCTTCAGTTCAATCCGCCTCATTTCATGAAGCCCGCACCTCGTCTCAAGGCTCCATAAGCCCTTTGCGCCTTAGTGCCCTTTGCGCTTTAGTGCGCCTTGAGCCTTTCAAAACATATCTAACAACATGGTTGTTAAGATCCCGATCGTGATCCAAGGATATTATGATTTTATGATACTACAAAGCAAATATGATCCAATGTTACTTTTCTCCGACCACAAGTTAAAAAACTACAAATTTAGGTATTAAGTTTTGTAGAATATGAAAAACAAAATGTTAATTGTATTAAACATTTCGTAATCATAAGTTTTGCCTACATTTTCATTTGGGTAAAAGGGTTATAAGGCCTACATTTTCATGATATATAGTAATACGTAGATATGTATAATTATACGTAAATATATATAATTTTACAATGCCTATTAAGAAAATGACATTATACGTAGTATCTTAAGATCTTAAGATCCCGATCCGATCTTATGATCACGATTTTCCAAAGACAAAAACGATCCTAAGTATGATCCCGATCTTAAAAACTTTGCATAACAGTACGTCTAAAACTTGTTGGTGAGAGCCATAAATTTTGCAAGAGATTCGCGCGGCATGGAGCCATTAATTTATAAGAGATTGTGTCATATATTTATTCTGCCATGCATAAATACGACATCATTAACTTAAATTCACTAGCAATGTAGACAGAAATGATGGGCTTCGTCTTCGCATGGTTTTCTACCCATATCATCTTCTAAAGTACTATATTGAGGGAACAACTCACAAGACATGTTCTCATTCCCTCACTATGATTAATTTGGAGTACTCTATTACGTATTGTTATGGAAACAAAAGCAACATATCTTAAACACTTAAAGACATGTAACTCGTAGAGTTACATTATCTTCTCCGATTGGAAACTGAAATGTGTGTCTTAGTAAGGTTACAATTAAGAGCATGATCAACTTTTTGGTAGCCATATTATTCAATGATGCCACGTCCAAAACCGGCTTGTCGTATATATAACATCATCGGAACATCTAATACATCATCCATTTCATAGTTAAACAAGTGCTTAACTAATGGACCGAGATTTACTCATGAACCCTTATATATTTGTATGATTAAAGATAGACATAAAATGTGGAGTGTGTGTTCTTTTTTGGGGAGCAATTGAACTTATTACATTATGCATGAGATGTGTTTAAGGTGCAACTAACTAAGTTGGTAGTTCTAATTTTGTTTAATGTCGAGTAGTTGGGGATATTAAACCCTAGAAAGACAAGTCGTTTTCTCATCCTTAAAAGTGTGTTCAGCCTAGGAGCTAGGTTTATGTCATGTCTTTTCTAAGCCAACAACATGGTTTTGTTGGGTTTTATTTGAAAGCAAAAAGATAATTAGAAGTGTCTTGTTTTCTAGAAAGTTTATTAAAACATGGTTTTGTTGTTAAAGATTAACCAAAAGGGTTGAGAATTTCAAGCAAGAACTCCACTTTTTATTTGGGTGGTGGTTATCGACGAAGAGTGGTGGGTTGTGGTTGTGATTGTGTGTAGTGGGTGGAAGATTCGTTATGTAAAAGAAAGAATCAGAAGATGGGTGTTTGTCATATATATTTGACGGGTTCATGAACTGGTTGAAAATTTGATAAGCTTAAAACCTTTTTTTTTTCCTTCTTTTTCTTTGTGTGTGTATATTAAGCTATACATGCACTTGAGGTTATAAAGTCGACAAGTTCAAGTGTATATGTTTAAAAGTCCAAAAATGAGTTTACGAGCCTATCAAAGCTTTAATAAATTTATAAGCCGTAAAATAAGTTTTACACAAACACCCAACAAGTTTAGAGTTTTATGATTGGTTTGAATGTGGATATAGTTATTTGGTGGATCAGTTGAGAATAATGATTCTTGAAATACAGTAAAACCTCTATAAATTAATAGTGTTGGGACCGGGATATTTTATTAATTTAACGAGATATTATTATATCGATAAATTAATAATTATTAATATAAAGAGTATTTACGTATGACCATTAAATTTTAAAGTCTAATATACTAGCTAGTTACAAAGTATACTCATTAGAGACGAAATAAACTTGAAAAACAAGTTTCAATTAACATTTTATGAATTAACATTCACACTTTATGAAAATAAAATTAAAACTTTTTGTTGCAATATGAGAAGACAACGCACCAACTCTTTAATGTGATAAGGAGATTGTAAGATAAACTCAATATAGATTTGAAGTTCAACAAAAAACAAGTGACTATGGATTCATTTTTTACTAAACAATCTTAGGATTTTGAGTGTATCTCTCTCTCAAACACACACACACACACACACACACACATATATACATATATATGAAATTTTTAGTAATTATTAATTTATAGTTTCGTTGGGACTAATATATACACTGGGGTTTCAAAAAAAATATCATCTTATTATTTTATCGATTGGGGTCTAAATTTGTACTAGTCCCAAGTTGGGACCGGACAAATTATTAATTTTATCGAGGTTATTAATTTATCGAGTATTAATTTATAGAGGTTTTACTGTAACACAAAAAGACGAGCATATTTGATAATATGTTTGGAATATCTTGCACCTTAATTGAAAGATTAACCTTATAATTTATATTTATGTTGAGCAACATCGATCTGGCGAGACATCTTGGAAATAGCCAGGGATCGCGAAGAGGGTGTGAGTGATGGTACGTGGATGATGTGATGCTCAAATAACAGTAAACGAATAGATTTTGATGAGTAAGGACTACGTACACTTAGTCAGCTGAGCTAGGTTGTGATAAAGGTGGCTAGGGGCTTGCTGCATGCGTTAACCAATACACGCAAAGAAAGTTGAAAACATACGGTAAGATTTGAATTTGAGAATTTGATTCGAGCAGGACTCAAAAATCTCGATACATTTATATGAGTAGTGTATCTACATATAATCCCTTAAAAATCTATAATACATATAAAGAACATATATATCACATAAAAGCTCAAAAAGCTCGATAATAACTTGAATCGAGCCTATATAAGCTCGAGCTTGATTCGTTAATCATTTCAAGCTCATTTTATGAGCTCTAGCTTGAGCTCGAAGCTCGATAAAGCTCGGCTCGAACGAGATCGAGTCAAGTTCGAGCTTGAGTTACATGAAGAAACTCGACCTGTTTACACCCTAGGTACATTAAACGAACATCTTTGACTCCTTTGGTATGAGCTATGCATCATTTCAATGTAATCAATATTTACTTTTGATGGAAAAAAAAGAACACACACAAGTGTAAGAGGATATAAGATAATATTTTTTGTTGATCATTACACACAAAGTGAGAGGATACATATAAGGATTACACATGAGCTATTTTGGGTAAATTGCTAATCACCCACTAATCAAGCTAATCACTTGCTAATCACATTTAATAGACAGCTAATGTACAACTAACACTCCCTCGCAGTTCAAGCGGCAAAATCGCGAAAGCTTGGACTGAAAAACATAATAAAACATTAAAGGAATAACGAGTTGATGAAGACAGCCGAAAGCCTGCGGAAGCAAATACGCAACAAACCGGATAAACCAAAGTATCCGAACTAAACAGGTTAGACCAAAGTATCATGACCAAATGGGATAAACCAGAGTATCCCTTATAAAAGAGGATAAACCAAAGTATCCTGACCAAACGAGATAACCCAAAGTATCCCTTACAACTAAAAGAAACAGGATAACCCAAAGTATCCCCTACAACTAAAATAAAGGAAATGACAACTAGGACTCATGCACTAACATCAAAACAAAATATGAAAAAACGAAAGTTGGTTTTAAAACTTCAACCACCAAAGAACTTTCCAAAAAACGGGACGTGTTTTTCCATAGAAAAACATAAAGATCCACAATTTTTTGTTTCATAGTTGATTGAGGTGGGTTTTCGTTATTACTTGATATTTGAAGATGAAATATGACAGAGGTTAAGGTTTAAAGGGAGCCTTTCGAACATCCGGCATGTAGCCGGCGGCGAAAGAGTTTAGGTTTAAGGTTAGAGATTTAGGATCGTATGGATGATACCATGTAAGAGGATATAGGATAATATTGTTTGTTGATCATTACACATAAAATGAGAGGATACATATCAGGATTACACATGAGCTATTTTGGATACATATCACTTGCTAATCACATTTAATAGACAACTAATGTATAACCTACAACAAGAAGACATGATTTTATGATAATATGTTTGTAATATCAACCACCTAGAGAAAGTAAAGATGCCTGCTGGATGAGTTAACCAATACACGCAAAGGTCTGAATATCTTATGGAATTTATGGCCAACTACTTGTACTTGTTCATGAGGAGGGTAAGAAGATGTCATCAAGATACACAACAACACCAACTATGTATCTTTAATGGACACATAAATTAGAAGCTCATGTACAATAACCAAACACATCCTTTACTTAATTTCAGGCGATTCAAATTTGAACTTTCTTTGCTGCCAAAAAAAATACTCGTATTAATGTTATGTTCGAAATAAATCCCACAATTCAACTAAGCCATGCCTATTTCTTTTACTAATACCCTTTGCAAGTAATCTAGAGGCGAAAAATCTACCTAAATGATATTAAGCCAAACATATATGCATCTAGAGGCGAGACTAGACTCGATCTCTACATATACTCTACCCATGTATTGTACTAATATCACTCAAATCTAACAAAACGTTTACGAGTGTCTATGAATCACTTGATGTGTCATAGATGTTAGGATCGGACACGACACATACAAACACAATTAACTGCCACAACTAAGAACACAAGGATTTAAGGTGGTTCGGTCTAATCTGACCTACATCCACACACTGGTTAACTAGGAGTATTTATTTCTGCTGTGTTGTGTGTTGTTTACAAATATAGATCAATCTCTTAAATAGAGATTGAGATGATAACTGGTCAAATAAACACACCGTAAATTATGGCTGTCCATTACGGCTGTCAATTACGGTTGTCCATCAATCACGAGGAACATAGTCGACTGAAAAACTTGGCTTCCTGTTTTTCTAGCACTACCTTTTTGACCAGCCTAATAAATGGCTTCACACTCAACAATCTCCCACTTGAAGCCACGGAACAATCTTCACCTGTACTTCAACTGTGTATCTTTATTTCTGTAAAACTTTAGCTCATTCCTAGTTACCCTTACCTTCTCTTCAATTAACCTGAAGGCCAGTTGAAGCTCCCGTTAGCTCCAACACATCATTCATGACTGAAACTGTCACTGACCCATTCTTTGTCCCTATAGGCTTTCACTGACACGAACTGCCCGATCCTAGAACATCCTGAGAACAAACACTCTCCGAATAAATCAGATAATCAACTGGAGAGACTTTGACGGCTGGAACACTGGTTCTCTTAACCCACTGTTGTCTGGTAACTCTGGCTGAAGCACAACCTGTGCTCCCACTACCATGAATGCCCCTGACTGGTTTTACTGAACCTTTTCTAGCACGTTCAACTTGAATCTGACCTGTGACTCTGGGTTTGCCATCTGCAAAGCAAACCTTCTTTTGCCCACGAGACTCTGTGAACCGGACTTTGGTCTTCTTCTGAACCGAGACGGTTACTACCTCAGACGGTAAACTGACCACATACAGCGAGCCTTGTTTCTTTCCTCGAGCTACGACTAGATTTCCCTTCATAACCTTCCACTTCCCGTTCCTGAACTTAACCTCATGTCCATGTTCATCCAACTGCCCAACAGAAATCAACTGTTTCTTTAGACTTGGAATTACCCGAACATCCTTCAAAGTCCATAGACCGACTGGAGTCTTCAGATCCAAGTCACCTATGCTCGTCACATCAAGAACCTCATCATTCGCCAGTCTTACCTTACCAAAGTACATTTCTTTCAGATTCCGCAGTGCTTCACGGCTGTGGGTAGCGTGAAATGAAGCACCCGAATCCATAACCCAGGAATCCACATTGCTCTCCATACTACAGACCAAAACATCATCATCTGAATTGTCTACTGCAACATTAACTTCTTTCTTGTCTTTTGGACATTGATTCCTGAAATGTCCAACGTATTTACAGTTCCAACAAGTCACATCATTTCGAGTCCTCGACTGACTTCTTCTCCTGTTCCCACTCTCACTACCTCTGTTATTTCTTCTACCCCTGACCGCATTCAATTGTTCACTTGATGATTCCTCGGAATTTTTTCGTCTGACGTCTTCACCTAGAATTAAATCCCGAATTCCCTCAAAAGTAAGACCTTTCGATCCTGATGAACTAGTAATGGCTGTAATTGTTCCGGACCAACTGTCTGGTAATGATGATAACAGTAGTAAAGCTTGAACTTCATCCCCGAAATTTATTCACACTGACCCAATTTTGGATAAAATCGAGTTTAAATTATTGATGTGCACTGTAACTGAACTTCCTTCCCTCATCCTCGTGTTGACTAGCTCCCGAATCAGGAAGACTATATTTGCTGCCGACGGCTTCTCGTACATATTAGACAATGCCTCCATGATTCCCTTTGCCGAGGTCTCCTTCAGAATGTTGAACGCAACATCCTTTGACAACGCTAGTCTAATAAATGCCTTGGCCTTTTTATCCAAAGTCTCCCACTCTGCCCGTGTCATCGCCTCCGGCTTTTCACCTAAAACTGCGTCCAAATCTTTCTGCGCAAGCAAATCTTCAATTTGCATCTTCCACCAACCAAAGTCCTTCCCATCAAACTTCTCAATCTGAAACTTACTGCTTTATGCCATTTTAACAAACAAATTACCAAATTGCTACAAACCAAATAGATTCGTACTGCTAAATGGCAATTATATGAGCGGAAGCAATGAAATAGAGAAACACGAGACTTATCTGTTTCAAGTGTTAAATGGAGATGAACTTGTGCAAAGATCTTGATTAAAATATGAAGGACTTCTTTTGTCAAAGTAGAAGACTGTGGGCACTTTAAAAAAAATGACTCCTTTTTTCTTTTTTTTAAATAAAAGATTCGGTCTTTTATTTTCTCCAAGAAAAAAAAAAATACAGCACGCTTCCTGGTCTTTTTCTTCATTAAAAAAAAATGTCGGTTGTCTTCCCAAAAAAATCACGCCTCCTTTTTTTTTCTTTAAAAGAAGATCACGCCTGATCCTTTTCTTCAAACAAAAGAATGATCGGTGGTCTTTTCTTCCCAAAAAAAACACGCTGGTGGTGGTGGCTGGTGGTAAACCGACGGTTTCTGTGGAGGTGGCGCTGCTGGCGCTGAAAGCCCTAGCGAGCAACCTTGGTCTTGATGGCGACCAACCCTGGTCTTGATTTCTGTGGAGGTGGCGCTGGTGGATCAACGGCTTCTGATGGAGCTGATGGTGATGGCGACCAACCCTGGTCTCGATATCTTCTAACAGGTAACCTCCTTCACCTTCTCTGTTCGTATGTGTCAGTCAAGAGCCAAAGCTCTGATACCAGTTGTTAGGATCGGACACGACACATACAAACACAATTAACTGCCACAATTAAGAACACAAGGATTTAAGGTGGTTCGGTCTAATCTAACCTACGTCCACACACTGGGTAACTAGGAGTATTTATTTCTGTGTGTTGTGTGACAAATACAGATCAATCTCTTAAATAGAGATTGAGATGATAACTGGTCAAATAAACACACCGTAAATTATGGCTGTCCATTACGGCTGTCAATTACGGCTATCCATCAATCACGAGGAACATGGTCGGCTGAAAAACTTGGCTTCCTATTTTTCTAGCACTACCTTTTTGACCAGCCTAGTAAATGGCTTCACACTCAACAATAGATAACAAGTCGATTGGGATCCCATATAAGAAGTTCTTCATTATTCAAAAACAAATAGCACCGAGAATTAAGATCCAAAGCTAATGTAAATAAACATCTTTTCGACCAAACAAATTTTTCGTTCATCACCCAAAGGTCGAATTAGGTATCATCGCCTAAAGATCGTATTCTGCAAACGAAGGCATTCATCTATATAATCCCACACGACTATTGCGATTATATGAAATTTTAAAAGGTAGATGTATCTCAGAATGTGCCATCTTTTTAACATTGAGGATGATTAGCGTTCTCTTTACGTGGAATCAGATACAAATATCCATTTATAAACGTACGCATAATGTAAAAAATGACAAAGCTTGCTCTCTTCTTAGGACCTAGCAATCTTCAAGTCATCTACGACGGATTCACCATAGCCAAATCCATACACATAGGTCTTGTGGTGGCGATATTGAGAGCCTTGACTTAGTATTTGTTAATAGTCTTTTTTTTTTTCTTTTTTTTTTTCAAAACACGTGTTTATTAGAACAAAGTTTCATATAAACAAAGTTACATATCATTTTTCATGGGTTATATACAAATAGAGGAATGTATTGTAGCCATATCAATTATAACATCTAATATAGTACTAAACTTAAATTTAGAGGTATCTCCACAAGGTTTCAAAGTACATTTGTGAGAAGAGAGAGTGATCGATGGTTGCAAGAGATAAGTGAAGCATGATCAACCTGCTTGGAGATACATAATTCTAGAAGGGGTTTGCCACGTAATTCAAAGATAGCTATTTATTCGAGTGGTCTTTCTTTTATCCGTGTCCTAATGTAATTGAGTTTCTAACTCACATATTTTAGCACACCAATACATGACATACCACTCGATTAAATAGCGATATTTGATTTTACTTAAAGGGCATTGTTGTTCCCTGCATGTTCGTGGTATTAGAACTAAACATTCATATTCTCTCTTTGTTACAACCACCACGTATAGTCTTCAATTATAACCTTCTCTGTCTTTTAAGGCTTTGCATATCGAGTCTATCATACATCTTTTCACTCTTGGCTTCTTCAGAAAGTTCGTCATTAAGTTATGATAAAGGTATCACCCGACCTTCTTACTTTCTTCTCAATGCTAAAAGAAGTAACAACAGTAACCAATGACTTTTCCATCTCAACAACATAAGATTACTAACCACTATGGTTCACATTTTTTTTAATTATTTATTTATTTATTTTTCTATATCTTTCTAACACATTCTTAGACTATGTTTATGAGTTGGAACCCAATTCAAAGAACATACATACAAAATAATAATTTTTTAATTTTAGCATCCAATCTTTTCTTCCGATCTAAATCATCCATCAACTCAAGAGCCCAATCTACCACATGTCAATGTTTTAATGGCTATTTGTTTGTTTGTTTTTTTTTCTTTAAATACTTAATATTTTATAAATAAGATTGATTGGTTGTATGTATTGGTTGAATTGGGTTGTTGATAAATGGTAAAAATATATAGATTGCTTGTATCTATTGATTGTGTAGATGGATGAAAAACAAAATAATATTTAAATAAAAAATTAGGTTGTGATAGATTGTTGATAAACAAAATCTTAGCAACTCTGTCTACTAATAAACTCACTTCATCAGTAACATCTTCTACATACACCGCTTGATATATACTAGCTAGGATTACAAGCATCAAAGCCTCCAAGATCGTTAAGCATGATCACACATACACCGTCTATCTATGAAAAAAAACACCATGGATAAATTTCAACATAAAACAGAAAAATCAGTGATGTGTGATTGTGTTATCAAACCCGAGTAAACATGGAACTATCTAAAGACAACGTCCTGCAAAAGGAAAACGAACAATTAAGAAAAGGTACATTTACTTGCACGAATTCTATCCTACCTTTACCTCTCTAGTTTTCTCGCAGATGGAAAAGATTTTGGTTCTAGTGAAGTGTTGAAAACATGCAGAACGGGTTTAGATGATGTTATATTTTCTTTTTAAATTAAAAAAGAAATAATGCATGGAGCTGCATATAATCAACTTTCCTTTCATATACGAGTACATTGTTTAAACCTCTGCACTTATATATCAAAGTCACAACAGAAAGATATCCTTGGAATGTTATTGTTTTGGATGATGCACCATTCCTGGCTGTACTCGACCTCATTCAAGCTGAACTCGATGTTATCATGAGAGGTGAATATGACGTGACCTGTGGACATCATTATGCTAAATTCGTGCCGTAACGGTGAGAACACACCAGGATTGGTACATAGCTCGTGATTATCATAGGCGATTGGCTGCTGTCAACTCGTTGGATTTACTCTGACACTTACTACGTGAGAGTAATTCCAACTGATAATCACGAGCTCTGTGCCAATCACGATGGTTCTCACCGTTAAAACTCTCGACTAAAAAAGGACAAGTGCTTAACTGTATAATGTGTTACATAGATATAGAATGTGTAATGTGCGTTCTTTTTCGGGGTGCAAGTGAATTTATAATGGTGCATGAGATGTATTTTCCAGGTGCAACTAAGTTGGTAGTTGAAAGTTTGTTTAATCACTACTACAATTTCAACTTTCTGCGTCGGAGACTTTTAGAGACCACATATGTGGTCGCTATATAAGGAATAGGGCCCACATTTTCAACGCAATTTTTCTTTGAATCTTACCATCTGGGTCCCACTTAAATGGCGACCACATATGTGGTCGCTACATTATTTTCACTTTGTTTGGTTAAAATTAATTCTAAACACATTTAAAAAAATAAAATTTTAAGAGGAAAAATACTTAGAGACCACAATTGTAGTCGCTAAATTAATATTTTTAATAAAACTTATTTAATTTTTTATCAAATACTTTTTATTAAGTTATAAAAGTTACAAGTAAAAAAAAATAATGTGTAAATTATTTAGAGACCACATATGTGGTCGCTAAATAAAAAAATTAAATTAAAGAGATTAAAATTATATAAATAAGATTAAAATTATATAAAAAAGATTAAATAAAAACTATTTTTGATTTTAAAATACCCGGCGACCACATATGTGGTCGCTAGATAATTTAACAATTAATTTATTTTAATTTTATTTAAGTACTTTGTTTTATTTAGCACCAAATTTGTTGCATGACGATATCATCTCAACTTGTCCGTTTAACATCTCAACTATTGCATAAAGTGACGGGAAATTTTGGCAAAAAATCTGTTGCATGGCGATATCATCTTAACTCGTTCGTTTAACATCATATATATAATGATATCATCTTGACTCGTCCATTTAATATATTATGTATATCAATACCATCTCGACTCGTCCGTTTAACATCTTATGCATAATGATATCATATCGACTCATCCATTTAACATGTTATGTATAACGATATCTTCTCGAATCATCCGTTTCGCAAATGATGTACATCAATATCATATCGACTCATCCGTTTAACATATCATGTATAACGATATCATCTCGACTCATCCATTTAACATCTCATGTATAACCATATTATTTCGACTCGTTCATTTAACATGTCTCGTATAACCGTATCATCTCGACTCACCCGTTTTACATCTCATGTATAACGATATCATCTCGTCTCATACGTTTAATAAATGTATATCAATAACATCTCGACTCATTCGTTTAACATCTCATGTATAACCATATCATCTCGACTCTTCCGTTAAACATCTCATGTATAACGATATCATATCGGCTCATCCGTTTAACATATGATGTATATCAATATCATCTCGACTCATTCGTCTAGCATCTCATGTATAACGATGTCATCTCAACTCATCCATTTAACATCTCATGCATAACTACATTATCTCGACTCATCCGTTTAACATGTCTCGTATACGCGTATCATCTCGGCTCATCCGTTTAACATCTCATGTATAACGATATCATCTCCACTCATCCGTTTACCATATGATGTATATCAATATCATCTCGACTTAGACGTAACTTGTTAAACGAACGAGTCGAGGTGATATGGTTATACATAACATGTTAAACGAATGAGACGATATGATATGGTTATACATCACATGTTAAACGAACGAGTCGAGATGATATGGTTATACATCACATGTTAAAAGAACGAGTCGAGGTGATATGGTTATACGTCACATGTTAAACGAATGAGTCGAGATGATATGGTTATATGTCACATGTTAAACGAACGAGTCGAGATGATATGGTTATATGTCACATGTTAAACGAACGAGTCGGGATGATATGGTTATACATCACATGTTAAAAGAACGAGTCGAGGTGATATGGTTATACGTCACATGTTAAACGAACGAGTCGAGATGATATGGTTATACGTCACATGTTAAACGAACGAGTCGATATGATATGGTTATACATCACATGTTAAAACGAACGAGTAGAGGTGATATGGTTATACGTCACATGTTAAACGAATGAGTCGATGTGATATGCAATTTTCCAACACTAAATTACATATAATCGAAGGAATAATATCACAATTAACAAACACGAAGGTAAACACTAATTACAATAATTAACGCTAATCAAACGCTAAGCCGGGTAACTTTTTTATTTTATTTATTCCCGATTCTTGTAGTGTGTATAACGATATTATCTCGACTCATCCGTTTAAAAACACATTAAATTTTTTTTAAAAAAAAGGAAATTAACTTAGAGACCACATATGTGGTCGCTAAATGAGGCGCTAAAAATTTTCACCAAAAAAATTTTGTTCCCTCCAATACATCTCCAATAATTTTTACAAAAAATTAAACACACTAAATTTTTTTTAAAAAAAAGGAAAAATAACTTAGAGACCACATATGTGGTCTCAAGATTGCTAAACGACAAATGTCATCCACTATAATCTCTTTATACAATAGACTGAATAAAAAATAAAAAATAAAAAAAACCTAGAGACCACTTTTGTAGTCGCAACTTTTCACATATCTACTCTCCCACCTCAATTATTAACCTAAGTCTTTATTAAAAATAGTACCAAATCCACTTTTCACATATCTACTTTTCACATATCTCTATCCATCTTTCTCTCTCGCAGCTGAACCCATCAAAATGGAAGACATATTTTTTTTAGTTTTATTTAATTTTATTTAAAGGTATGATTCTTTTTTAATTTTGGTTTGTTGATTTTCGCTAATTTTGGTTATTTAATTATAGTTGTTTTTCTGTTTTGTTTGTGTTTGGTTAGCGTCATTGCCGGACCACCGACCACCGCAGCAGCACGGCAGCCGGACCACCGACCACCGCAGCAGCACGACAGCCGGACCACTGCAGCACCACCTCTTCTCTTCCTCTCTTTTTCAGCCGTGAACTGCTCCGGGACCTAAAGGTACTATAAAGATGTATTTTTTTTTTTTTTTTTTTTTCCATTTTGGGTTCATCCATTTTCTTGGTCTTGTGTACTCTAAAAAACTTTGCTGATAAATCCCAAAAGGTACTATAAAGGTGTATTGCATTTAATCTGTGAAAGTAAAGCTGTGAATTATTGTATGCTTAACGTATTTGAACCAAGATATAAACGACAGGACATATATTGAATTAGGATATAATTATAATTAGCTTTTCGTTAATAGTAAAACTGATTAAAAGTTCTAACCATAATGTGATAAAAGTTCTAACCATGACATGAATAATTGTTAGACTTTTGTTAATGATTTTAGGAATTTAGTGATTAATTTCGGAAAGTCCCCGTCCGAAGTGAATCATCCTATAGAAAACTCGTCCGAAATTAATTTATTAGAATATTTATGTGCATATGCTTATTTATTACGTCATTACAATGCAGTTATGACAATTAATAAGAGTTGGACCACTATATCCCATCGTAATTCTCAAGATTTTTTAGATGGTCTTTTTGAATTCCTAGAGCATTGTAAGACATTGTTAGACCCAACCGGAGAGATTGCATGCCCATGTAATATGTGTGGTAACTCGAAAACGGGTTCTATCCAAACTCTTTGGAGCCATATATCTGAATACGGGTTTGATTCAACTTATACCACTTGGGATAAACACGGTGAACAACATCCGCCACCTCCTCCAATAGTACACAACACACCACAACCACCTTCACCTGAATACAATGAAATGGCTGCGTTCATCAATGATATTCGTTCGGATAATGAGCCAACAGAACCAACTCAAACAACGGGTCCTCACCCAACTCAAACAGTAGGTCCCGACCGCGTCAACGAGTTCGAAAAGTTATTTGGTAGGGCCACTGATAAGTTATACCCAGATTGTGATTGGATGACTTCATTAGACTTTATGTCAAAAATGTCGCACGCGAAGGTCTTAGGTAAAACAACGGATACCGGGTTTAACTTGATACTAAAAGTGCTCCAACAAGCATTCCCCATTAAAAAAGGATTCAATCTCCCGTTGTCATACTATGAAATGAAGAAGACATTCAAAACCATCGGGTTAGGATATGAATCGATCCATGCTTGTATAAATGATTGTTGTTTATTTTGGGGGCAAACGAACAAAAATTTGAATAACTGTCCAATTTGCGGAGCGAGTAGATGGAAAGATCTGAAGACAAAGGTGAAGAAAGTTGCCAACAAGATAGTGCGTTACTTTCCTTTGACACCTAGACTACAACGTATGTACAGCTCGGAACACACCGCCAAGGACATGACTTGGCACGCTGCTGGAAAGTCTAAGGATGGAAAGATGTATCACCCGGTTGATGGAAAAGCATGGAAAAATTTTGACATAATACATTCTACTTTTGCAAAAGAACCTAGAAACGTCCGATTAGGGTTGGCGGCTGATGGTTTTAATCCATTTGGTATGTTGAGTCAAAATTACAGCATGTGGCCGGTCATACTAACAACATACAACACCCCCCCGTGGGTATGTATGAAAGAAACTTCGTTCATGTTGACAATGTTAATTCCTGGCCCTAAAACAGTGGGAAAGGACATTGATGTTTTCTTGCAACCTTTGATTGCTGAACTACATACTTTATGGAAAGACGGAGTCCTAACCAAAGACGCTGCTACAGGTACTCATTTCATAATGAAAGCCGCGCTTTTATGGACCATCAATGATTTTCCTGCTCGAAGCAGTTTGTCTGGGTGGACTGGGCAAGGCTACTATGCATGCCCCACGTGTAATAAGGACACTCCATCAATTCGTGTGCGGGATAAACAAGCTTATGTTGGTCATAGAAAATGGTTACGCGTGAGCCATCAATGGAGGAAAAACCATCATGCATCCAAATTCAATGGTAAGGTTGAAAAAGATCGCGCTCCAAGTTTTACCAAAGCTGAAATCGAGGAACAACTTAGTAGATTACCAATTCGTGTCCCAGGGAAACATCCGAGTAACAAGCAAAAAAAACCAAATCGGAAGGTCGAATTGAATTGGTTTAAAAAATCTATTTTCTACAAGTTGGAATATTGGCATACTCTTGAACTAAAACACAATTTGGATGTCATGCACATCGAAAAGAATGTGCTTGAGAGTTTGCTAGGTACTTTATTAATGAATGACCATTCAAAAGACACGATTAAGGCAAGGCAAGACTTGAAAGATAAGGGCATTCGACGGGAGTTGTGGCTCGTTGATAATGGAAAAGGGAAGTTATTTAATGAAGTTGAATTTTGATTACTTGTATTTCTATGACTCATCACGTATATTTGTAGGTTCGGGCCAACGCGGTCCCACAAGAAACAAGCAACTAAAGAAGGCCGTGAAAAAAAACAAGAATAAGCCGTTAGAGCTCCAATTCGAGTATAAGGACCAGAAGACCTTCAAAGCAGTGGGCGACCATGCACACCACTTGTACAACTATATCGGGGAACTTCTTCGTGACTTTCCGTGTAATTACGATACATGGGAGAAACTTCCCAATGTGCATAAAACCGTGTTAATACCCGCCATCAAGGTCTTGTTTATTTTATTTCTATATTTATTATTATCGACTGTTTTTTTATTTTTTATTTTTTTTATTTCTATATTTATTATTATTGATTGTTTTTTTTATTTATTTTTTATTTCTATATTTATTATTATTGACTGTTTTGATATGTGTTTTTTATTAAAATGTGTAAATGTATTTGCAGGGGTATTTCAACTTGCAACCCTGTTTAGACGACGAGACCATAATAAAAATTGGTAGCGATGTGCGCACAGTGGGATCACTCGTTGGGGCCGGGCTAGAATCCAGTTTCAAGAAACAATGGAAAGACAGGAAAAACAAGCTCAAAACAGAAGGTTTTTCATCATTTGATTCGATCCAGGAGGCAAGGGAGGCGCCCGCGCCTGGTGATTGGAAGAGATCGCGGGAGGAATGGGAGCAACACATCGACTTCTGGGCTGATCCAAAACGGATGGCTACGGCGAAAAAGAATGCTGAAAACCGGGCAAAAAATAAAACCCCAACCTATCAAGGCTCTAAGTCGTTCGCTCAAGGACGACACGAATATGTAAGATTCTTTATAATTTTTATTTTTTTATAATATATAGTTTGTTATTTATTTGTTTTATATTGTTTATATATAGATGCAGACAAGGGGGGAGGGGGAGGTATATCAAGACCTTATCAGCCACTGGAAGGATACACATAGCAAAGATGGGGTGTTTGAATACAAGGAATCTGAGATGTTTTATGTAAGAATTCTTTTTTCCTAACACACTACACACGTACTTATAATGTGTCATGCTAAAGGAAATACTAATTTACAATTGCTTTTTTCTTGTTCTATTGAACTACACAGAATCAAATGATAGCTATGCAACAACAAGTCAATGACCAAGTCATCCCACCTTTAACCAATGAAGAAATCATTGATACGGTCATTGGCAGCAACGATCGTGGTCACAATGCGGGTAGAGGAAGGAATGTACCCGGCATTGGCTCAAGTCATCACACACGTTCGAGCCAAGATTATATGACCCGGGAGACTTGGAGTGCTGAACGAGAAGTGCTGATACAACGAGCTCAAAAGGCAGAAGATTTAGCTAAGGAGGCACGAAACGAGGCTTCAAGTGTTAAAAAAATGTTTACACAGTTTATGGCGCACTTCAACTCACAAGCAGGTAGTTCCTCAAGCTTGACCCCGTTTATTCCCTGCCCGCCTAATTCCAGCCCGCCTATTTCCAGCCCGCCTATTTCCAACCCGTCTACTGACCGCCACCATTCACTTGCTGACGTTAACCCTGACCCGAATCTGTACCAACATATGATGAATCCTGGTGGCTGTTATAGACCAGTTATGGGTGATGAAGAAAGTGGCGATGATGAATAGGGATTTAAGTATGTTATTTGTATTGACATCGTTTTATTATTAGTAATAGCTTAATTAGGATTGTTATTTGCGAATATTATGACTTCGTTTTATTGTTTTTGGATTGATAAATAGATGGATGAAGTTTGAAAACTTTTGCAACATGGTTTTGGGTCATTTACAGGTTCTGTTTAGGTAGATTTTTTCCGGAAAAAAATCTGGAAAAGAAGCTACCGCTGCTACTTTTTTTTTGCATACCTGCATATATCGCGACCACATATGTGGTCGCTATATCAATATCAAATATACTATTTAAAAATGTTTAATTAATAATGAAAGTGAGTATTTTTTCTGATTTACTTGAAAAGAAGATTTAATTACCTTGAGACCACATATGTGGTCGCTAGATGATAATGAGTTTTGTTATATTTTGTATTTAATTTAAATGTATCCCCCACAATTTTTATTATTCAATTTATAATAAATACTTTGCGACCACATATGTGGTCACTACTTTGTTTTGACCAACTGACTAAAACTTTAGTTGAATGTTTTGTGGGCCCCGAACATGGTCGCTAGATGCATGGTTTTCATGGTCGCAATGAAACATAGCGTCGAGACCTTTGCGTCCATCACATTGCGACTATATGTAGACGCAAAGTGACTTAGTGACCACATTTTGGCTATCTAGAGACCACATTTGTGGTAGCAGTAGCTGAAATTGTAGTAGTGAATGTCGAGTAGTAGGGGATCATTAAATCCCTAGAAAGACAAGTCGTTTTCTCATCCTTAAAATTGTGTTGAGCCTAGGAGCTATGCTTATGTCATGTCTCTTCTAAGCCAACAAAATGGTAAGAAAGACAAGTCGTTTTCTCATCCTTAAAAGTGTGTTCAGCCTAAGAGCTAGGTTTATGTCATGTCTTTTCTAAGCCAACAAGATGGTTTTGTCACTTTGGGTTTTACTTGAAAGCAAAAAGATAATTAGAAGAGTCTTGTTTTCTAGAAGGTTTATTAAAACATGGTTATGATGTTAAAGATCAACCAAAAGGGTTAAGAATTTCGAGCAAGTACTCCACTTTTGATATGGGTGGGTGGTTATCGATGAAGAGCGGTGGGTTGTAGTGGTTGTGATTGTGTGTAGTGGGTGGAAGATTCGTTATGTGAAAGAAATAACCAGAAGATGGGTGTTTGTCATACTCCCTCCGTCCCAAATTTTAAGTCCAGTTTGACTTTTCAAAGTCTTTTTCTTCCGACTTTGACTGTAATTATTTTTTTTCGTGTTATATAATACTTGATGAAAAATATATGAATGGATTTGTGTTTCAAATGTATGTTCATTGGTATACTTTTCATCAAGTATTATATAACACGAAAAAAAATAATTACAGTCAAAGTCGGAAGAAAAAGACTTTGAAAAGTCAAACTGGACTTAAAATTTGGGACGGAGGGAGTATATATTTGACGGGTTTATGAGCTTGTTGAAAATTTGATAAGCTTAAAAACTTATTTTTTATTTTCTTTTTTTGTGTGTGTTTATTAGGCTATACATGCACTAGAGCTTATAAAGTTGACAAGTTCGAGTGTTTATGTTTAAAAGTCCAAAAATGAGTTTACGACCCTATCAAAGTTTCAATAAATTTATAAGCCGTAAAATAAGCTTTACACAAACACCCAACAAGTTTAGAGTTTTATGATTAGTTTATATGTGGATATAAATATTTCGTGGATCAGTTGAGAATAATGATTCTTGAAATAACAAAAAATACAAGCATTTTTGATAATATGTTTGGAATATCATACACCTAAATTGAAATATTAACCTTATACTTTTTTAATCAATATTTAAGTTGAGCAACATCGATTTGGCGAGACATCTTGGAAATAGCGAGGATCGCGAAGAGGGTGTGAGTGATAAGTGAGTTATAGTACGTGGATGATGTGACGCTCAAATAACAGTAAATGAATAGGTTTTGATGAGTAAAGACTACGTACACTTAGTTGGAATAAATAGGTTTTGATGAGTAACGACCACGTACACTTAGTTGGTTTTGATGAGTTAGGACTACGTACACTTAGTTAGCTGAGGTAGGTTGTGATAAAGGTGGCTAGGGGCTTGTTGCATGCGCTAACCAATACACGCAAAGAAAATTGAAAATATATGATACGATTTAAATCCGACTTGAGCTCGACTCAAAAATCTCGATACATTTATATGAGTAGTGTATTTACATAAAATCCCTTAAAATATACATAATACATATAAAGAACATATATATCACATAAAAGCTCTAAAAGCTCGATAATAACATCTCGATTCATCAAACATTTCAAGCTTATTTTATGGACTCGAGTTTGAGCTAGAAGCTCGATAAAGCTCGGCTCGAATGAGGTCGAGTCAAGTTCAAGCTCGAATTACACAAAAAAACTTGACCCGTTTACACCCTAGGTACATTAAGCAAACATCTTTGACTCCTTTGCTATGAGCTATGCATCATTTCAATGTAATCAATCTTTACTTTTGATGGGAGAAAAAAGCACACACATGAAGACAAGATTTTATGATAATATGCTGTAAAGAGGCCTGCTGCATGCGTGAACCAATACACGCAAAGGTCTGAATATTTCATCTCGATTAATAGCTTATCGAATTTATGGCCAACTACTTGTTCATGAAGAGGGTTAGAAGATGTCATCAATATACACAACACAACCCACCATTGTATCTTTAATGGACACTTAAATTAGGAGCTCTGTACAACAACCAAACATTGCCTTTATTTAATTCTGGATGTTTCAAATTTAATTTTTGAAAAGACCCTAGAGAAGGTTTTAAGATAACCATGCAAAACAATGAAATGAAGCTATTAAAGATCCTATGGTGGGTTGGATTAATGAGAATAGTAATCGATCTAGAGGCGAACAATCTACCTAGCTATAGGATATTAAGCCAAACACACTATGCATCTAGAGGCGAAACTAGATTCGATCTCTACATACTCACTACCATACATTGTACTAACATCACTCAAATCTAACAAAAAGTTTAGGAGTGTATACGCATCACTTGATGTGTCATAGATAACAAGTCGATTGGGATCCCACATAAGAAATTCTTCGTTATTCAAAAACCCGAGAAGTAAGATCCAAATCTAATGTAAATAAACATCTTTTCGACCATACAAATATTTCATTCATAACCCAAAGGTCGAATGTATCATTGATGCTAGATCTTGTTCCGTAAAAAAAGGCATCCATCTATGAATCCTAGATGATTATTTTGATTATATGAACTTTTAAAAGGTAGACGTATCTCAAAAATCACCATTTCCTAAACATTGAGGGCGAGTAGCATGTTCTCTGTACGTGGAATCCGATAAAAAGGTCCGTTTACCAACGTATGCGTAATGTAAAAAACGATAAAGCTTTCTTTTCTCATATAAATCTAACAAACCCAGTGTGGTGGCGATATTGAGAGCCTTGACTTGGTATTTGTCAAGTTTTTTCTTTTTCATTCAAACATGTCGTACAGCAAAACAAAGTTTCAAACAAACAAATTTACGTATCATGTTTCACGGTCGATATAAAAGTAGAGGAATGCATTGTGGTCATAGCAGTCATAGCATCTGATTTAGTATTAAACTTAAATTTAGAAGTATCTCCACAAGGTTTCAAAATATATTTCTCAGAAGAGAAAGTGATAGATGGTTGCAAGAGATAGCTGAAATATGATCAACCTGCTTTACACAATTCTTGAAGGCGTTTGCCACTTAATTCAAAGATAGCTATTTATTCGAGTGGTCGGCCTTGTATCAGTGTCCTAAAGTATTTGAGTTTCTAACTTACATATTTTAGCACACCAATACATGACAGACCACTCGATTAAATGGCAATCTTTAATTTTACTTAGGGGCATTGTTGTTCCCAGCATCTTCATGGTATTAGAACAAAACTTTCATATTCTCTATTTTGTTTGCAACTATCACGTATAGTCTTCGATTATAACCTTCTCTATCTTTTAAAATATACGTTCATAATGCATATATATCACATTCTCAAACCAGATTTTCACTTGTTCTTCAAAGACGGAGAAACCAATCGATTCAATGCCTTTAAGATGTCTCTTTATCACCCGAAGTTCGTGTTTGGTTGGGTTAACATTGTACCGATAGCGAAAAAGAAGACGCTTGACGCCAGTCTAGCCCGGTCTAAGAAAGATGTGTTCGAAAATATAACTCTGCTTAATAGACTTGGTAATTCCCCATTAAGAAATAATTTGGGCTTTCTTGGACGTTTCACCCTAAACGCATATCTTTTGCTCCTCTTGCTACTTCCTTCCCCATTTGCTTCAAATGCTTTTTTCAAGGAGCGAGGCCATCAAGGATCGACCTGTAAATATAAAACATGATTAGAAAGGAACATTAAAAAGTAACATGTGGAAGAAAAATTTCATAAATCTTAAGCCAAAAAGGAATGGTTAATTAAAGAAAAAATTAAATACAAGTGGGGGGCGGCACCGCGGGGTTGTCACTCGAACGGCAGTGTCATTTGTTAGAGGATAGAGCAACATATCCACAATGACCTTAGGAGCAAACAATAAAAAATTTGATTTTTAAGGGAAGGACAAACCGTGAAACCTTGCTTCTCATAGCAACTAATTGCGTCTACGTTGCTTTCCTCGACACGAAGAATGGCCCTTCGCATGCCTGTTCAGATTTACAAATTTATTCACAAGTTTCAATAAAAAAGCACAAGAAAATCCCTATATTAACTAATGTAACCTTGATTTTTAGGAATCAAGATGGCATCACGGAGCAGCTTAGAAGCAACCCATGTTCATCCTTTGACCGCACCCATTGTAATGTAGGCGCAAATGCACGATTGATCATTATCAACCTTCAATAAAAAATTTAGGTGTAAGAATGGCAGTTCTAAAATAGTTACTATGTTTTGGCTAGTCATAAATAAGCTAAAGAAATTATACAATCTAAGCTCACCTAGTTGTGGGTTGAGACTTGAGAGCTACTGTTTCTAATATACTTAGACTACTTTTTTTTTCTTCATAAATTCAGTTCTTTTAAATCAAAGTAAACTAACTATCAAAGAACTAACATTTCGATTTTGGAAGAAAATTTAGACTAATATACTTGAACTACTTCTTTTTCTTCATAAGTTCAGATGATAAATGGGAATAAATTAAAGAAAAACCCAAGAACATTAAAAACACTTTTAACATATTATAATCATATTTCACCCGTGCAACATATATCAAGAACAAATCATGGATCTTATAATACTTCTCAAGTAATAATTTAAACAAAACGTAAGTACTTTTTCGGCAACAATATTAAATGGTGAAATGAAACTAAAATGAGGTGATATTACCTTTATATTCCGAGACCACCTATTCCAACAACAACGGAAAATATTTTTTGTTTCTGCGTCAAAAAATAGAAGCAGAAACAATTTATGAACTTCACCAACGATGTTCATCACCACCACAAGAACTTGGTATACTTCTGTTTATGAGGTTTTAAGAGATATGGTAATTATATGTGCCCTTTGAGGTGACGAAAGATATATGGAAATAAAGAGATGTGCAATGAATTTATGATGTTAGCTGCGCTTGTACAACATTAATGTTGCAATAGAGGTCAGTTGGTTGTTTTAAATGAATTTATGGAATGCATGCAGAATGGTACAAGAACACATGGAATGCGAGGTTTATATTTGAATACTGTGGGTCTTAAGAAGGAATTGGATGGGGAGTTTGATGTTTAGATTTAATGTTCATATGCGGCTTTTGATGATAGTTGGGCGTGGGATAGTTATTGTACTACTTTAATGAAGACTTTCACTTAAGGGTATCGTGTATGTTTGGCACGAGCTTTTTAGGAACATGTTAGCTTTTTGTTACAAAAATAATCTTATTTAAGTTAAGGAACTTCGTTTGGATACATTAACTTTAAGCTTTTATTTCAAACAAATAGCTCTTAAATGAAAAGCTGATTCATGAAGCTTTTTAAATATCTTTAAGCTGTTAAAACTTTAAATTACTGATATACCCTCCAAACATTTGTATACAATTATAGGTATGTCATTTTACATTTTATAATTACATTTAACAACTAACTTACCAAACACTTTTATTGAAAAAAAAGATACTAGCTCATGTTAACAGCTTACAGCTTACAATTTACAGTTTACAGCTTATAGCACACAACTTACAGCTAGTTTTGCCAAACATACCTTAATGTTAGAGCTTGTTGATATTGAAAAACCGTTAGTAGTAGGGTTTCATGAAACGAAAATGAATTAAATAGATGAGAACTTAGTTAGTTTTGATATTCTAAAGTTGATGCTATAGGTAGTTCGAACAGAATTTTAATGGCGTGGGATAACATGTGGTTCGCTGATACAAATGCCATGGGAGATGAGGTTTCCTAGCGGCCGTAGGGAAATGGTAAGGTGACGATGGTTTGGTTGGGTTGTTTAATATTTATGCTCCTCAAGACATGAAGTATAAAAAATCTTTGGAACAAAACCACTAGTATAATAAACTCGATAGATGACTCACGGTGTATTTTTGAGGATTTAAGCGAGGTTAGAAATAGTGATGAAAGATGTAATTCTATTTTTAATAGAAAGAGGGCATAAAGTTTTAATAACTTGATAAGTGCAGAAAGCTTGATTGATATACCTTTGGTGGCAAATGTGCAAGATAATTAGTGACGATGTTTGTTTTTTTTTTTTTTTTTTTTTAGGGGATCACCCTGGTAAATATATTACTCCAAAAAACGTTTAAGTAAAATTTGCATTGTTTCAGTTTTTGGCAAATGCTCATTTTTGTGATTTATGGACGTCTTTAGTGGTGGTTGCTAGAGAGAGAAATTTTTTTGAACATTGCCCGCTTGTTCTTTACGATAAAATTATTGATTATAGTCCAAAGCCTGTGTTTTGTTATTTGGATGAAAGACAATGAGTGTGAAAAATTGTAACGGAGTGTTGGGAAAGAACCGTTATTCTTTAAGCCCACATGTTAGATTTAAAGACAAGTTGAAAATTGTTAGAAAATGTTTTTTTATTTTATTTTTTCTTTTTGAATGTAAAATGAATAAAAAAGTGAAGCGATCATGTTTTTTGATTGTGTGTCATAAGAATGTTATAAACGAGAGTGTATTTTGGTTGTGTGTTATAGAAATTGTTTACGTATGGTACGTATTGGGGGTTTGGGGTGATCGATCTTTTGGTTTCTCACGTTCGGTAAGGACCCCAAAATGTGAGCGGAGTCACGAGTTGGGATAGCGCTCCCGAGCCGACTCAGTTGGTTTGTGTCAGTTACCCAAGAGGATAATCGATTTGATAGATAGAGAGACGAGTTTGTGGAAGAGAGAGTGACTAAGATTTGGTTTAAGTTTTATGATCAGTTTGTATGTGAATATAAGTTTTTGGTGGATCAGATATGATTGATGATTCGTGACATAAAATTAAGCGTAATAGAGGCTCCAACCACACGTTCCTCCCCTTCTCCCAAATGACGTGATGTCATTATTATTATGTTACCCCCACAATGACGTTGGTGTGGTGGGTTTTTGAGGAGATGTTGGTGGTGCACACCACCGACTTGGGAGAAGGTGGTACGCACGTGTGACTTATGTGAAGGTGTGGTGTTATTTTGTGTGTGTTTGGTGGTGAAGTTGATAGTCATTTACTACACCATTTTGGTGGTAGGGTTGACGGTCAAATAAAAACTGATGTAGCATTGAGTTGACGATGTTAATAATGACCATCAATCACACAGTCTAAGGATAACACAATTGTAATTATTTGTTACATGTGAATTGAATAAGGATAACGTAACTATAATTTTACTAGTTAAAGTAGGATAGTTAACTAGCGGTCAAATGTGTCTATTTCGAAACATGTTTTACATTTTAGACTCTCTGAATAGTTATTTAAATCTTTCAATAATACTACCTCCGTCCCAAATTATAAGTCCAGTTTGACTTTTTGACTCAAACTTTGACCTTAAATATTTTTGTTTGTATTATATAATACTTGATGCAAAATATATAAATGGATTGTTTTTTAAATGTATTTTCATTTGGTATAATTTTCATCAAGTGTCATATAATACAAACAAAAATATTTAAGGTCAAAGTTCGAGTCAAAAAGTCAAATTGTACTTAAATTTTGGGATGGAGGGAGTAGTAAATTAACTACTGTTACGATGATCTCTTAATGGTAAGAGTTGTTTATATGGGATATGAATACATTTCGTTTTCTAATATCATGTTTACCTTTTGTATTGAGTTACTTTTTGTTCTATGTTATACACAAGCCCAACACCTTTGACTAATTTAATGATAATATGTTTAGAATATGAACCAGTACATGCGTGCAAAGGTATGAATCTTTATGTCAATTAAAAGTCCAGTTGGTGCCCCACTAAGCCAGGAAAGTTGTCGGAGCTATTCCTTGTGGGATGGACAATGCCTGATGCTAAAAGGCACTCGGGATCAGGGTGTTCCCACCAATCTATACCTTTTTGTGGAAAAGTCCATCGAATTTATGGCCAATAACTTCTTCAAAGACAAAGTTTCATCTTTGTTGAATAAACTTCTTCATGGCCAACTACTTCTTCATGTAAGAAGTCATCAATATACACAACAACACCAACTATGTATATTTAATGGACACTTAAATTCGGGCCCATGTACAACAACCAAACGTAGGCTTAACTTAAATTTTTAGGTGTTTTAAATTTGATTTTCTTTTGCTGCCAAAGTATATTTGAAAAAGCCCTAGAGAAGGTTTTAAGACAACCAAAACAATGAAATGAAGATATATAAGATATGGTGGGTTGTATTAATGAGAATGGTACGTAATCGATCTAGAGGCGAAAAATCTATCTAGCTAGAGAATATTAAGCCAAACACACTATGCATCTAGAGGCGAAACTAGATTCGATCACTACATACACACTACCATGTATTGTACTAACATCACTCAAATCTAACAAAACATTTACGAGTGTACATGAATCGCTTGATGTGTCATAGATAACAAGTCGATTGGGATCCCACATAAGAAATTCTTCGTTATTCAAAAACGAATAGCCCCAAGAAGTAAGATCCAAAGCTAATGTAAATAAACATCTTTTCGACCAAACATATTTTACGTTCATCACCCAAAGGTCGAATTAGGTATCATCACCCACAGATCGTATTCTTTAAAAAAAGGCGTCCATCTATTAATCCCACACGACTATTGTGATTATCTGAAATTTTAAAAGGTAAACGCATGTATCTCATAATGTTCCATTATATCTCTTTAACATTGAGGACGATTAGTGTTTGGAATCTGAATATTCGATACAAATATGCATTTATAGACGTACGCATAATGTAAAATAACGACAAAGCTTTACATTTCTCTTTAAACCTACCATCTTCAAGGCATCTATGATGATTTCACCGTAGCCAAATCCATACACATAGTGTTAACTTGGAATATTATCCTACTCATCATTAGTTGTCAAATGAAGATTAGCATTATCCTTATCATTAGTTGTCAAATGAAGATTAGTATTATCCTTATCATTAGTTGTGAATAGTTGTACATGTCTGTATTGTATCCTATATATATGTCGTCTGTATTAGTATTGGTATTGGCTATTGGTTTCACACGTGGTTCACCATCTGATTCCGCCTAATTTTGACTGAATCTGAATCTGTCTGAATCTGATAATACAATTTTTCAGTATTATCACATAGGTCTAGTGGTGCCTTGGTGGCGATATTAAGAACCTTGACTTAGCATTTGTTAATAGTCTTTTTTTCTCTTTCAAACACGTTGTATAGCGAAACAAAGTCTCAAACAAACAAATTTACATATCATGTTGTTGGAATATATGGTCAAAGTGTTGAATGACAATTGATGGTGTCATCAAACATACTAATGTGAATTAAAAAAATAAAATTAATGTATGATTAATTTTAATTCATGAGACATTAGTAAGATTAATTTTTGGTAATTAATGTCACTATTTTCTTTCATCTTTATTCCCTATAAATTGTGTTCTCTTCTTTCATCTTTCGACACACCCAAAAACACATAACTAATTCCTCTCCTTTTGTTGTTGATCTCGATGTTGATTCATTTTGTATCGGTTTGTAATAGAGGGAAGGCACATATTGGTTCGCCTTGATAACTCGTTTGTGCTAACGAGGTTATCCGTTGTTGTTGTATCATGGGAGATAGACGTTGACGATTCTCAAACACCGTGGAGATGACGAATCTGTCTTAAGGAAACTGTGAGCATCACAGGCCTCAACATTTTCCTTATTTGTGTTCTTTGAGTCTATACACGCAAAAGGTATACGGTATCATTCTCTACACTTTTATGTTTTCATGTTACAGTTTATTTGTCTCTTATAGCAATTCACTCAACATATACAACAATCTTAAGACAGATTGAATTGCTATTAGAGACTAGTAATAATATATATATATATATATATATATATATATATATATATATATATATATATATATATATATATATATATATATATATATATATATATATATATATATATATATATATATATAGTGTGAGGTTATTGTGAGAACCAAAAAAATTGCGAGAACTGCGAGAACCATCCTTAGCCATTGATCAAAATAATCTACGGTTGAAAATAAAATGGCATTATTGTAAATACATTCAAATAAAAATGATATAATTTAATAGTCTGAAAGGCAATAATGGAACTTCATATCATAACCAATCACCAAAATATAGGGCCGGTTACAATTTTATTTTACTATCCCTGCCACAACCAACACTTTACTCTCTCTCCATTTTTCCAGATCTGATAAGCTTTTATTTTTCTTCACAAAATCGTCAGAAAAAAATCAATTATATATGTTTTGAAATACATGTATCGATTATGATGATGCTACTGGTTCTTGGTGTTTCATTTCGTTTCGGATCTCGCGTATCGGCGCATCGGAGGTTGCAAAACAAAATTGGTTTTTGATGCTCGTAATTTCAAAGGTAATTTACTTTATGTTTTAATTAATCAATGTTATTGTTTTCTTATTTTTGGTCTGTTTGCTTTGATGGTGTTTCGGATATGTGACCGGTTATGTTTCGGATTCGGGTTTTGTTTTACATGTGTTGTTGTAGTTTTGATTGATGATTGTTGATCATTTTTTTGTCTTCGTTCACTTTATCCGACCAATATCCGATTCATAAAAAAGGTTAGTGGTAAGATTGTATGTTAGTTTTATTTTTAATGGGACGAATGAGGAGTAGATCAACATATTTAATAAAGATCTTCTTTCGGTTAGTTGTTTTTTTTAGAACTCGTGATATAGGGGAAATGAATTTGGTTGCTGTGTAGTCTTGATATGTGTATGAACTTGTTTTTGATCTTTCAATGGCTTTTTCTAGTTGTTTATTGATTTTTTTTTCACTTTGTTGATTTTATTTTATTTTATTTTTTTTCATTAAAGGTTTCTTGTGGTTATCTAAATTTATTGATTTTTTATTATTTATGAATTAATTTTTTTATTAGTGTAGATGGGGGCTTGTAAAAATTTTGTGATATTTATTGTGAAGGTGTTAATGGATTTGATTTAGCATTGATAATTTGTTAAGCTAGAAATGTACTAGTATGTACAAGTATTTTCTTTCTTTATTTGATTTTAACTATGTCGAAGACCTAACATATATATGCACATATAGACTTCCAGCAACCGCTGAATGCAAGGTTATGATATCACATATAGACTTCTAGTAAATAGGTTTTACTGTATTAAATAAGGTGTGTGCGGCAAAATATTATGTGTACGTTTTTTTTTCAAGGTATAATTTACAATCCTTTGCGTTTTAAATCTTTTTTAAAATGATGAAATGTGGGCTTTTTTCGTCAAGTGGTTTTATGGCTAATACAATATCAATAAAAGGAGCGTGCATATGTGTTATTGAGAGTGCATATGTGTTTTCGTTGTTTCTGGTGAATTTTGATGCCTTTCTATGCATATGTGTTTTTACAGTTTATGAGTTTAAATGTATTGAAAGTGCGTATATGTATTTTGTGTTTAATTCATATTTAAGGGTGCACATGTGTTTTGTGTTTTAAGGCTTTACTAATTTATCAAAATGGTCTTTTGTGAACAAGTCAGAAATACAGTATGCATATGTGTTTTGTTACATGTTATGATTAAATAATTCGTTTATTAATTGGTTGTTGTTACATGTGCGAGTATGATGAGCGATATTAATAGTGCACATGTGTTTTGTTACATGTTATGATTAAATAATTCGTTTATTAATTGGTTGTTGTTACAGGTGCGAGTATGATGAACGATATTAAGAGTGCACATGTGTTTTGTACATACTATCTCGCAAGAAAATAGTTAAGATAAAGAAGTAAAGGGTAAAGACACATGCGCATGAAGTTGCGAGAAGATCAGTAGACACGGCTATACATTGAAGAAACTTTAATTTATTTTTTAGTTTTAGAATTTTTTATTTGAATTGTATATGACATGATTTATTATTTTGTAAATAATGTTTTTGTTTTAAAAATGTATTACATGTAAAATATTTATGTTTGTCATTCAATGCACTTGTGTAAATATTTTTGGCCAAAACACATTAGAGGTGTAAGCAAAACACATGTGCACACACGTATGCAAAACACATATGCAAAAACGGAATATACAATTATCATATAATGCAAAACACATGTGCACACAATGTTTAACAAAAATGTGCACTCAATTTAAAAAAAAAAAAAAAAAAAAAAAAATCCTAGAACTACGGGAGCTAAAAAAAGGTTTTTTGTAAAAAAAAAATCAAATATAAAAAAAAGTAATTTTACCATTATACCCTTTTGAATTAAATAATAAAAATTAATATAGGAAAAAATCTGATTGGTTGATGCTGGTTCTCGCAGTTCTCGCAATTTATTTGGTTCTGAAAATAACCCTTCCCTATATATATATATATATATATATATATATATATATATATATATATATATATATATATATATATATATATATATATATATATATATATATATATATATATATATATATAATAATAGATAAACCAACGATTTGAAAACTTATAATACTGTTTTGTTGAGGCTGGTTGTCATGGAAGAAACAATAATAAATGATATTACCTCGTTAACCTCATCTACATATTAAGATACCCAATATATAGTTAGTACGAGTAGCAAATAACCAACTATTCTGTAAAACAAGGAGACGTTCATAAAATTAACGATATAATATTGATTGGTACTTATTTGATGTTTTGAAAATCATGTTTTAATTTAGTATGCTGGTTGGTTTGTGTTTGTCAAACTGATGATATGTTTGGTGCAATTTGCAATCAAAATTTCTTCTAATCTAATAAGCATCTGAACAACTGTGATTGTCATTTTCGTTGTGTTTGTCTATGGTGTAGTGTGTATTACATATTCGCTTATTGTATCACAATTTGTGATTTATAATGAAAAAAAAATTAGAAAAAAAAAAATATATGAATAGAAGTGACGTACCTATGCTAAGTAAAAAGTAAAGATAGTTGGTGTTAATGTTCGAATGAGACATGTAATTTTATGGTTAACTAAAAGTGCTTAACTTTTCATTTGCATTAAACTAATACCGGCTTGATTGTATATTAAGAGGCCATGAATAAGGAAATAATGAGATTCGTATCATTTATTAATTAAGCTTTATTACTATTGACCGTTATCAAAGCATGTATAGTTTTATTTGTTAAATGTATTAATATTCATGATTATGAGTCAATGATTACATGTGAAGGGTTACGGAAAAAGAACCGTTTTGGCCTTGCTATTTTGATTGCTAATAATTGATTTATGGATATTAGTATGAGTTTATATGTCTTGTTTAGAAAGAGCATGTCAACCTATCCTGATAGTTAATATTTTAGTTAACTATTATGAACTTATTTGTGTCAAAAAGATTGATATAAAAACTTTATTTGCTTAGAAATGTTTTATGATTATTATGACACTAATATGTAAAGGAACTTAGTGCTCACCTTTTCGGACCTATTAAATATGGTAGTGATTTCAAGGAACATGAAGTATAGTTTTTGAAATCTTGTTTAGGATTAAACAATTTTCGGGTTGTTTGTAAAAATCTGTGAATCAACATTTTTGTTGAACAATGGAGTGCTCAAAGCATGTTGGTCAAAATCTTGTCATGATACTGGTTTGTGTAACTAGTATTGGTTTTTATGACTAAATATTGGGATTAAACTCATTCTTGCGGAATATGAATTTTGGTGTTATTTGGAATCCAGAATAATTGTTGTCACAGCTACACAGTCGCGAAAAAATGATTTGTTCGCGGTTTCCATTTTCGCACAACAACTCATTTTGGACAGTTTGTTGTCCCAAATGTGCAGCCGTGAAAACATAAGTTTTTCACATGGTAAATGAACACGTTTCTGCCCCAAATTTTTGATAGCGCTTAGCCACAACCTAATTTTTGATTTCTGGAAAGTTAGAACCTAAATGGGTGGACTGTTTGGTCACATATTTACTTTTGGTACGATGGTTCTTTTTGGACAGCTTTGCTGTTAGAACTGAGCTGTCGTGAAAAAAAATGCATTTATTTATTTATTTATTTATTATTATTATTATTATTATTATTATTATTATTATTATTATTATTATTATTATTATTATTATTATTATTATTATTATTATTATTATTTTCATAATAAATGAATACTAGAACCTAACTTTTTACGTTAGGTGGCTAAGACCTTAAACTTGATTTGTAGAAAGTTTGAGCTTAAATTGATAAGCCATTCAATCGCAATTTCTATTTTGATATAGAAATTCATTTTGGACAAGTTGATGTCTCATGTGCGTTGTTGCGAGAAAATGTGTTTTTCTCATACTAAACAAATTGAGTTTTGCACCAATTTTTTCTTTTTTACCGTGATGAGGTAAATATCTTAAACTTGATTTTTAGAAAGAAAAAAGAAAAAATTGAGCATAAACAGAAGAATCATTTGATCACAGTTTGTATTTTAATACAAAATTTTTTGTGGGGCATACATTTGATTTGTTTAGTACAACATTTTTTGGGTGTTCAAATACAAAATTATCTGATATTTTGTACAATGTTCAACGCAAAATTGTTTGTTTCATTTGGTGCAAAATATTTTTGGCAAAGTAGTGCCTATTTAAAGTTGTTTGGTGCGGTTTGGTACAACTAATTTTGTAACATGAGAATATACAAGTCACTCGATTTTGTATCGAGTATTGAAAGTTTGGATGTTTCAAATATTCTGTTGTGAATATTGTTGCGAATAATCAAACTACTTGTTATTCTAGAAAGATGAGTAATCGTTAAGACTTATTATAACTCATATTGCTAATAATCGAACGGTTATCATATGTAAGAAATGGCTATGTGTTAAATATAACCATGTAGGACATTGTGAAATGTCAAGAAAAAACACACATATAGATGACAACGAATTACGTTGGTTTATGTAACTAACTTGAACTGTGTGATTGTCATCGAATGTGAGCTATTATCCATTCGCTAAGTTGGACATATTTTGATTGTGTAAAATGATTACACATTGATTTTATGTGATTATAATCACATAATAAATTGTGATAATCATATAATGATAAGAGATTAAATATGATTATATATAATCACAAGTGAATTGGAATGACATGTTATAAGTGTAGGACTTACAAATATAACTTATGGGATCCTCCTAAAACATGTGTGGTTTAAGGTGGTGATTTGTCTAAAAGAAGAATGTTAGTAGATGAAACTATGAGTAATCAGAATGATGCATCTTCTGTCATAAGCTTGATTCCTTGGTCTATAGCATGCTAGATTTGGAATCTGTTAATTATGATATGGAAAATAGTTAACATGAGACATTCAAAAAGTTTGCATACACTAGTATGAAACTTGTGAAATGACAAATTACTAAGGATCTTGATGTCATATCCATGTGAGAAAAAATCTTATAAACAAAATTAATATATTGAAAGAAAGAACCTTTCTACAAAATTCTTGAGATAAATTCCATGTGGGGGATTCCGGCCTAGCTAGAGTTCAAAAGAGTGTCAACAAACATGAAGTTCTTGCCTAGTTGGAATACTCAAGAATTACCTAGAGCATGATATACAAAGATATTATGTCGATACGACAACTACTCGCAGCATGGGTTATTCCCAATGACAATATGAAGTCATAGAATAACTTTACGGATCCGCTTGAAAAAAGCTAAATGTGAAAGTTAGTTAGCAAGTCGTGAAGAGGAATGTGACTAAAGCCCTTGAAAAGTTTATATGAAGGAAAACCTAACCCAGCTGACTGGAGATCCCAAGTTCAATAGGACAACCTACTTGTATAAACTGAGGTCACTGTGGGGGAGTAATAAACTCCACATTTATTTAAGGGAGTTAGTAAAATTCCTAGTCCATTCCTATAACAGTGAAAATATGAGGTTAAGCATATGGCTTCTAATGATTAATCTAGAATCACCTATGTAAGACAGAAGTGGGGTCGCTTCTAAGGGAATTGTGGGGGCACAATTCTTAACAGCTCTCGCAGAATCAAGCTAATGTTCATGACCATAACGAACATAACTATGAGAACCAAAATGTGTCAAGGAGATATTTGTGTGAATATATATTGTCGTCTCCACAAACAGCGGGCAGTTCAAAGACATCAAGTTCTACTGGCTGCTAGGAGACTAAGTATATTTCACGAGGGAAGGTTCAAAGGGTAACACTTACATATCCTATGCAAATATCAACTGCAAAACTCTATTACAACTTTGAGTCGTTGAAATTTGTTTCCCGTTATCAATTTCATTCATGTGGGGGATTGTTGGAATATATGGTCAAAGTGTTGAATGACAATTGATAGTGTTGAATGACAATTGATAGTGTCATCAAACATACTAATGTAAATTAAAAAATAAAATTAATGTATGATTAATTTTAATTCATGAGACATTAGTAAGATTAATTTTTGGTAATTAATGTGACTATTTTCCTTCATCTTTATTCCCTATAAATTGTGTTCTCTTCTTTCATCTTTCGACACACCCTAAAACACATGACTAATTCCTCTCCTTTTGTTGTTGATCTCGATGTTGATTCATTTTGTATCGGTTTGTAATAGAGGGAAGGCACATATTGGTTCGCCTTGATAACTCGTTTGTGCTAACGAGGTTATCCGTTGTTGTTGTATCCTGGGAGATAGACGTTCACGATTCTCAAGCACCGTGGAAAGGACGAATCTGTCTTAAGAAAACTGTGAGCATCACAGGCCTCAACATTTTCCTTATTTGTGTTCTTTGAGTCTATACAAGCAAAAGGTTTACGGTATCATTCTCTACACTTTTATGTTTTCATGTTACGATTTATTTGTCTCTTATAGCAATTCACTCAACATATACAACACATGTTTCATGGTCGATATACATGTGCAAATAGAGGAATGTATTATAGTCATAGCGGTCAAAACAAGTTGTATAGAAGGGGTTTACCTTGTAATCCAAAGGTGGCTATTTAATCGAGTCGTATTTCTTGTATTTGTGTCTTAGAGTATTTGGGTTTCTAACTTAAATACTTTAGCACACCGATACATGACAGACTACTCGATTAAATAACGATCTTTGATTTCCTTAAGGGGCATTAATGTTGTTCCCTGCATCTTTGTGGTATTAGAACAAAACTTCAATATTCTCTCTTTTGTTATAACTACCACGTATAGTCATCGATTATAACCTTCTCGACCTTTTAAGGCTTTGCATATCGAGTCTATCATACATCTTTTCACTCTCGTCTTCTTCTAAAGGTCCTTCTTAAAGGTTCGTCTCAATGCTAAAAGGTGTAAGAACAGTAACCATTGACTCTTCCATCTCTACAATTGAGATTACTAACTACTCGGTGGTCCACAACCTTTTTTTTTTTTTTTTTTTTTTTTTTTTTTTTTTTTTTAACTTTTTAATACATTCTTTTTAGTAACTTTATTTACAAATGTTCTCGCCTCATCGGTAAAATTTCTACATAAACCACCTAATATATACTAGCTAGGAACTCCGTAGATATGTTTTCTTCAATACGTTGATAAGGTTAGCAGCTAAAGTCCTAGCAGTATTGGGCATAGCAAGATGGCCTGAACCTCCATGACCGGAAAAGAAAATAAAAATATGGTCCTCAAATCCGCCTCTGACAAAACTCTTATCGCGAAGAAGAACAACATAGACATTAGATGTAGTGACGTGTATCCGGTTAAAGTCCTTGGCAACTCCGGCATACACATCGCGGCCTTGTGGATGGTTAATAAGGGTACCCGACCTCGGGTTGTCAGGGTGATGGGCAATATCATCGTACATAAAGGCGATTATGTTCTCATCTTTCAGCCCACTATTTTTAGAGGCCATGACGGGTGTAAGTGATGATGGGAAGTCAGGGAAAGTGATCATAATAGATATGGTACTAGATGAAAACCATGATCGACATGAGATAACAGAAACCAAGTTGATTTTCGACATCTTGATGATGGTTTTGCTTACGGGGAGAGAAAGGACTAAGATCGAGTGGGAGAAACTTTTCGTGGAAGCTGGTTTTAGTCGATATAAAATAACTCCCATCTTTGGCTTGAGGTCTCTCGTGGAGGTTTTTCCTTAGATGTTACAACATTCCAAACTTGGTTTGTGAGTAAGTTGGTTGTGTTTGGAAAAATAATTTGATGTCACAGTTGTTTTCATTTCATTTTCTTTTGGAAACCTTGTATAATTAAGAGTTGCGGTGGCATCCAAAAACAAGAACTTCAGAGCATCACCACACTCACCGTAACCAACCCGCGACAAGGTACACAATTACACACACTAAAAAATTCCGGCATAATTTCGCCATTTCAAACACAAAAACACACACTAAAAAACACCTTAACGGAAAACCAATCGCTTTTGTACTAAATTTGATAGATATATATATCATTTTATTTCAATAAACACACACACACATACACACACTGTTTTTTGATCTATTTTAATTTTTTTGTTTCAGCCGGTTGCTTATTGGATTTGGAGTGTCACGTTATAACTTGCTCTGCTGTGCCCTCTGGTTTGAAGGTAATTCTAATCCATGTTAATTTACGTAAGTGTGGATTTAGGAAATTTTATATGAGTTTTGGTTTTAGTTTTGTAGATTTTTTATGATGACGTGTATTTTATGTAATTTTATTTAATATATTTATCATTTTAAATCTAGATCTATAATATTTATTACTGTATTTGTTTGTTAAAATGTTATCCGGATATTTTACTTTTTTTTATATTATTTATTTTAGGCATATTTTATACGTATTTTTTTTAAGAAAATAGAAAGTAGAAAATAGAAAATTCATAGGTGGGGTCCTGAGATTAGTGTATTTCTTTACTCAATGTCCTTTTGTGAGTAAATTAAATACAAGTTAGTTAGTAGTGGGTGTTTGGGGTTTAAATAAATACTGTAGTTTTCAGGGTGTTTAGGTAAGCTTGGTTTTGCTTATCGCAAGAGTGTTATTGCATTTAAGAATGTTAAATGCCGATAATGCTCATTTTAGAAATACACTATGTTTACTATATGTTGAATCGTGTTAGGCTAGGACTATGGCCAGCTTTCTAAGAGGACTCAAAAGGACTCTCATGATCACGTTGAGGTTGCATTCTCTCTTTGATGTATTCAAGCCGTGAGATATCATATTTTTGACAAGTCTCCTGACATTTAGACAAAAAATCCACAGGAGGACGACGGATACTGGAACATACTTGGTCACCCCTGCACCACGTGCAGGCGACTACATGGTAATAAAATTCACTTGAATCTGAGTTTTGATTATAATGCCTTCATTTTCATAAAGATGTGATGTTCTTTTATAACTGCTGACAATATTTTGACTCAAAATAACATATTGTCTGCAGTTATAAAAGAACATCACATCTTTATGAAAATGAAGGCATTATAATCAAAATTCAGATTCAAGTGAATTTTATTACCATGTAGTCGCCTGCACGTGGTGCAGGGGTGACCAAGTATGTTCCAATATCCGTCGTCCTCCTGTGGAATTTTTGTTTAAATATCAGGAAACTTGTCAAAAATATGAAATCTCATGGCTTGAATACATCAAAGAGAGAATGCAACCTCAACGTGATCATGAGAGTCCTTTTGAGTCCTCTTAGAAATCTGGCCATAGTCCTAGCCTAACACGATTCAACATATAGTAAACATAGTGTAATACTAAAATGAGCATCATCGGCATTTAACATTCTTAAATGCAATAACACTCTTGCGATAAGCAAAACCAAGCTTACCCAAACACCCTGAAAACTACAGTATTTATTTAAACCCCAAACACCCACTACTAACTAACTTGTATTTAATTTAAACACAAAAGGACATTGAGTAAAGAAATACACTAATCTCAGGACCTCACCTATGAATTTTCTATTTTCTACTTTCTATTTTCTTAAAAAAAATAATTATAAAATATGCCTAAAATAAATAATATAAAAAAAAGTAAAATATCCGGATAACATTTAAACAAACAAATACAGTAATAAATATTATAGATCTAGATTTAAAATGATAAATATACTAAATAAAATTACATAAAATACACGTCATCATAAAAAATCTACAAAACTAAAACCAAAACTCATATAAAATTTCCTAAATCCACACTTACGTAAATTAACATGGATTAGAATTACCTTCAAACCAGAGGGCACATCAGAGCAAGTTATAACGTGACACTCCAAATCCAATAAGCAACCGGCTGAAACAAAAAAATTAAAATAGATAAAAAAAATTGTATGTGTGTGTGTGTTTATTGAAATAAAATGATATATATATATATATATATATATATATATATATATATATATATATATATATATATATATATATATATATATATACCAAATTTAGTACAAAAGCGATTGGTTTTCCGTTAAGGTGTTTTTTAGTGTGTGTTTTTGTGTGCGAAATGGCGAAATTATGCCGGAATTTTTTAGTGTGTGTAATTGTGTACCTTGCTGCGGGTTGGTTACGGTGAGTGTGGTGATGCTCTGAAAGGTGTCTCCATCTTATGCTTGTTACCTTTTTCGTCTTTTAACAAAAACCCCTTCTACTTTTATTTACTTTCACCCTTTTTTTTTTTTTTTTTTTTTTTTTTTTTTTTTTTTTTACTTGTCTTACTAATAAAAATACCGTATTTAAGTAAGTAACCAAAAATACCATAATCGCGCAAAACAACATTGTATAGCAGCAAATAATTATACGTGTGAACTTATGGTTTTGGTTTAACCCTTAATGCAACACTTAATTATATGTTTTTGGATGCCACCGCAACTCTTAATTATACAAGGTTTCCAAAAGAAAATGAAATGAAAACAATAGTGACATCAAATTATTTTTCCAAACACAACCAACTTACTCACAAACCAAGTTTGGAATGTTGTAACATCTAAGGAAAAACCTCCATGAGAGACCTCAAGCCAAAGATGGGAGTTATTTTATATCGACTAAAACCAGCTTCCACGAAAAGTTTCTCCCACTCGATCTTAGTCCTTTCTCTCCCCGTAAGCAAGACCATCATCAAGATGTCGAAAACCAAATTTATTCTCTAACAAAACTAACCATATTATGAAAGTAGTCTAATCCACACGTTGACATAATCCTCATTTTTCAATCATTCATTCTTAACAAAGTCTCTCCATAAGACAAAAATTCCAAAAATGGAATTACTGAAATCATGAAATGCAAGACAACATGTTGTTTAACAAAACAATAATGTACCAGAAAATGACGAAAATCATCCTTTTCCAAACTATAATTCACAAAGTAACTATTTCTCGGCGCAAAAGCGAAAATACTCGTTTTTCTCACACGGGGATAAACAGTTTTAACAATAACCTCAAAAGTTTAAGATTTAACTATTTAAGAGAGTAAACTGAGATTAAAAACTTACCTTCATGTTGTAGGTTTTGTATGTGTTCAAGAGAAATTGATTTGTGTTATACTGAGAGACCAAACCACATCAACCAAAAAACATCAACGACTATAGGATAGGATATGTATCTACCAAAATGATCAAATAACTCTTTTTATAACATCTTCAAACATCTAATCATCCATTTCATAGACAACGTTCTTGACTAAAAAAGAACAAGTGCTTAACTATATATTGTGTTACACAGGTATAGAATGTGTAATGTATGTTCTTTTGGGGGAGCAAGTGAACTTATAATGGTGCATGCATGAGATGTGTTTTTGGTGCATGCGGTTAAGTTGGTGGTTGAATTTTTTTTTTTTTTTTTTTTTTTTTTTTCAAAAGGCCAGGTGGTTGGTGGTTGAAACCTTGCATTAAATCCCTTGAAACACAAGTCGTTTCTACTTGTGTTCAGCCTAAGCTTGTGTTTTGTGTCATGCCCTTTGTGTTTTCTGTCATGTCCTTTAAGTCAACAACATGGTTTAGTCGCTTTCGCGTACTTGAAAATTAAAGAGACTTGTTTTTTTATAGATTTAATAGATCATGGTTATGTTGTTCAAGATTAATCAAAAGGGTCAAGAAAATCGAGCAAGTTCAAGATTAATCAAACTTGGTTTAGCCTAGGCTTGTGTTTTGTGTTTTGTGTCATGCCTTATGTGTTTTGTATCATGCCCTTTGTGTTTTGTGTCATGTCCTTTAAGTCAACAACATGGTTTAGTAGCTTTCGCGTACTTGAAAATTAAAGAGACTTGTTTTTTTTTTTGTAGATTTAATAGAACATGGTTATGTTGTTCAAGATTTATCAAAAGGTTCAAGAAAATCGAGCAAGTTCAAGATTAATCAAACTTGGTTTAGCCTAGGCTTGTGTTGTGTCTTTTCTTAGTTAACTCAACAACGGGCTTGCTGCATGCACGAACCAATACACGCAAAGGTCTGAATCTTTGTATAAGTCGATAGTATACCGAATTTATGGCCAACTACTTTTTCATGTAAGAAGAAGCAAGTCTTCAAGATACACAACAACATCAACTATGCATCTTTAATGGGCACTTGAATTAGGAGCTCATGTAAACACAGCCTTTATTTGATTCTAGGTGTTTCAAATTTGAACTTTCTTTGCTGCCAAAAAAATACTCGTATTAATACTATGTTCGAAATAAACCCACTATTCCACTAAGCCTTATGTTGACGTATGTGTCCGGACGACACGTGCCGGACCGAAGAACCTCCATCACTCCGGAGGTCATTGCCGGAAGGTGGTTCTCGGATATTACGGGATTATCCCACCTAACCCAGATATTACGGGATTGTGTCTCCACGTGACCTGACACCAAAGCTTGGCTATAAATAGCCAACCCCATCTCCCACATAAAGCAGGTTCTACACTCTCTCTCTACATTTTACTTCATCTCTCTACAAACAAAACACAATGCATACACAATTACACCTACTAAATCCTTTATAACGGAGGATCTGACTAGACCGTCGGAGGGTGGTTCCCGGGGCTTCGGCCTCGGGACCCCTTCTAACGGGTTCTTTCATGTTTGACAGTATGCTTTCAAGATCGGGACAAGAACGGATGGCACGTGAGAGCCGTCAAGATTGACCCGGCGGAAAAATGCTTCAACATTTGGCGCCATCCGTGGGACCCGTCATTCACTCTACCGTAGCTAAGGATGATAAGTCTCGTTTCGGACTTACTGCTTCGGAGGTGGTTCTTCCATCTTCCCTTCGGTATGACTCCAACCGGAGGTGGTTCGTCCATCATCCCTTAAGAGGATATTGATAATCTCCTGCAACCCGTCGGAATAGTATGATGCTCTTAATATAAGGTGGTTCTTCCATCATATAAGGACCGGTATGAATGACATGTACGGGGTCGTTTGGTGTTATCTCCTTCGGTATTTTGCCCTCCGTCTACCCTTCGGGATGAGGGATGAAGAAGATAGGCCGGAGTAACCTGTAGGCGGTTCTCCCATCGTTAAAGTACTAGTGTGGAAGACATGTAGGGGGTTGTTCCAGCGACCTACTATGGATGGGTCGCATTATCAGTCCGGTGGCCGTTCGGTGTCAACGTCCGACATGAATATCAAGTATAGACGGGCGGTATGAATCGTCCGGTTTGATTTCCTCCGGTCAAGTTGTTCTAATACACTGTCTTGTTCGAATACACTGTCTCGTTCAGTCACATGGTCTTGTCCGGATGTTATGACGTCCAGAGCTTTGTTTCTGGGGAAAAAGATGGGTTTACGATCGAGTTGTCACACTCTAAATGGCGGGGAAGCTTGCTTGTCTGATTCGGTTTCCAGAAAACAGGTTTACTCTTGTTTTGCATCAACCTCATTGCGGTGAGTATCTAACTTTCTTTATGCACTCTCCTGATTACCCATATGCGTTTAACCCGAAATGAATTTTTATATGTTTGGATATCTTAAAGTAAAACTTGAAACTGGGCAATATTATGTCTTCACAAGATTTGATTATTGCATGGCATGTTGTAGCATGGGTAGATCTTGTATTCACGATTAACCAATTAGCGTGTAGAATATTGAGAGTTTGGGATTATAGAATGGAAGATGCATGGTACCATTGATTTAGTTTTGTATAAATTTAATAACAACAAAATCTTTGGGAAGATTACATTGTGGATTTGCTATGCTTGTCTGTAAGTTATGCAATGTACTTTTTGTAGATGTACAACTGCATATACAACTCTATATTTAACTTGCTATGCCTATCTACAAATACATGCATAAGGTACTTGTTACCTTTGACTTTAGAGTAAGCATGGGAAATGAAAGTCTAATATAAATAGCTATTGTTCATGCCTAGTTGACAGTGACTACACAAGTAATGTTACAATATCTTTTATTTTAGATGAATAATAAGTAAACTGTTTATAGAGTGAATAAAGGTTTTCCGATGCCCATCCACTTTATTGAATAAAGCTAAGGCTATTAATAGGCCTTACCAGAAAAATGTTCTATCCTAAAGAAACGGTAATATTAGGCGTTCCTAAACGTATATAGACCAAACGTACATAATCAGGCCCGGTTTTGGACAGGGGCGGGCTGGGCTGACGCCCAGGGCCCAAACATTCTTTGGGGCACCAATTTTCTAAAAGTCCAATTCCAAAATATACTTATAAGGCCCACCTATGAAACTCATTAAAAAGGCCCAATGCTTAGTTTATTAATGCTTAGTTTATTAGTTTATTAATAAAAGTGACACTGCCTTTTCATTTATCACATCTCGATCAATGTGACTTTGTTAAGGTGGCATTATAAGGTCTTTGTTTGAGGATTGTTTTGTTCAGGGTTCCATGGTTCTTAAATTATTTGATTTATATGTTATTTGGTAGCAGTATTACTAATGATGTCAAATATGTTTGATTTAAAGACTATTTATTGGCATTTGTTATGAGATATAAGAATTTTGCCTCCTAAAAACAAGAATGTGTATATGGAAAGAGCAAAAAGTAGAATAAAAGTTATCGCAGTCTTAGAAAAAATCGTTTTTAAAGGGCATTTTTTTAGTCATGGCACAGGGCCACTAAAATCCACGAGACGGCCCTGTACATAATACCCTGTTAAACTAATACCAAGTCAACCCATCAAGATCACCCAACAAAAGAGCGAATGCATGTTGTAAAAGAAAAGAGACTTGAAGTAGGTAAGCACTCCTCTAGCTTCTTCGATAATTAGAACTTCGAGAAACTTATAATAATCTCTCATGTTAGGTTTTTCACCCTTGCTTTTTATCTTTGAGAATTGAGGCAGTCATTAAATTTTTATATAACGCAGTTACACGGGCATGAGTATATTTGTTGATCGTAATAGCTTTTTCTGTCTACAATGGTGATTTGAAACTTAGTTAGGATCAAACTCACATGTGGTTTAATAAATGTACTCTGGTTTAAACCTCATCACATGCATGGCTTTGGTGAATTTGTGGCGCATGAGGATATAATATGTATACATGTTTGTGGTTATGGGACCCGACTTTGTAAAAACTTGCGAACCACATGATTGATTGAAGTGCCAGATAAACTATAAGAGTTGGGTTGTATGACTTACATGTAACAAAATATGGTACAAATGAGAAATGAGTAGTATGGATAAGCACATCTAAGATGTCTCTTTTAAGAAGAGACATAACATTTTTCCTTTTTGAAAACTATAAACCTCACATGCAAAAATACCCGACGAATGCTTTCTTGAGGGTGGAGAGTTGAAATACTCTCTACCTACAAAGCTAGACAACTCATTGAGAGTTGAAATAGACTTGTGACTTCACATCGCATTGGATATCCTTGGGAAAAACGTTTGTAGGACTATGTCCTACTCTGAATGCTTTCTTAAATTTTTAATGTATAATATTTCTCCTCAAACATACTTTTGATTTTTTACTATATATATATATATAAAAAAAAGAAGAATCTTTAAAGAACTCAAAAGATGCTAGCTCCATTTTTGCGTATGTTGAGATAAATTCATAAACATATAACCAAATATTTGTATTCTTCAAGATGTGTATATTTCTAAAAGATATTTTTGTAAGAATAAGAATTATACATGCTTGTTGTCATATTGCTTTCATTATCTTTTGGACTACGATAATAAAATCGTCAAAGCTGTTAGTACTTAGTAGCACAAGTTACATGCTTTCAAGCATGTTTTACATCTTAACATGCATTCAAAATATATATGTGAAAACGCCTGATAGTATTATTTACTTATTACCTGTAAAATACATACGTTATAGAGGTTTACAACTTGATCATGCACATTAACAAGTGTTTTCTTTCGCAACAGTATTATAAAAATTTATTGTGACATATACAAGTCGGTACGTATACCCCGATACACTAATTATGTACCATGATACAGTAAGATGCTTGGGCAACAGGTAAAAATGATAATGCCTAATGGTCTATTACTTTTTGGGCAAGCCGCTATTCGTTTTGTGCTTTATACATATCACGGCAGTTTTAACTGGGCTTATAATATTTCTTGGTCAAATATTGCGCTTGTATGCTAGTCTAGTGGGATGTCACTGAAAGTAGACTAAGGTAAGTGATGGGCCTCTTTTATGCCAACTCATATGTAGAAATATTGACTATTTAAAAAGCATTTGCAATTTTCATCAACACAAAGACGTAAGAAGCCTACTCGACATCACGATCACTCTCACAGGCTATCACAAAAATTCAAACTTCAAAGAAAAATATATTTGTTCATGGAGAACTAGCACAACATACTTGAATGATTTTTTCACACATCATTTTACATCACTATTAGAATATTGTGGGAGCACTTTATGGAAGATAAATGTGCAGACTAAAACACATCATATTAAATTACTTGAATAATATTGGGACAGTATGATAGAGATCGTTAATGACAAGGTCTGGTCACTGGATTTGTCATAGCTATTAAATTACCAGTTATTTTCTGCCTATGACATCCGGATCATTAATTGTCCGGCCGATAAACCTTCGTCTATTGTCGGTACATATGACAATTGCTTTTGCCCTTACATATTAGGCTTCAAGTGTTAACATTCTTAACTGCTTTTTACCGGAAAACAAGTTGCTCGACATAATCCTATATTCAGGATCAAATGTGTTTTTTGCCACGGCCCAATCTTATGAAACTGAAAGGACTATATAAATGCTTTTATTACGTGATAAACGGACATACACCTAAAAGTTTTGCTAAAAACATTGCTTTTCACCTCTGAAAGTTTTTGTCTTTCAGCCACCATAAATCACACGAGTGTCTTGAAATATGAAAGGAAAATTAAAAGATCTTATCCGGATATTTAAGTAATATGGTGGTACAGATTTAAAATATTAAGACAACAATGTTTGATCAATGTCTTAAAGTATTGTGACATAATAGCCAAATCCGAAGAAACACCGCATGTTTGATAATTCACATCCATGGGTAAGCATTGTTGTTATTTGTTAATAATGTTGTACTTGAGTTCAACGGTACTAGTGAGTTATAGCACCGCTGAACTGGGGGGAGTGTATAGTGGTATGGCACCTTCCGTCGGTTGCGTTACGGTTTCGTTGTGACCTATTTTGTATTAATACATGTGAAATATTTTATTTGTCATAATTAACGGGAGAAAGCAAAAGCTTTCATGTTTTATTTGGCAGAATTAGCAAGCATGAGATAATGACTTTGTGGGTATCAAAGTGTGATCGAAGAAAGCAATAAACACCAGGTTTGATACTTAACATCCATGGATAATATTGTCATTATCGGTTGACCAAGTTATCTAATACCATGTTCTATTTAAGTTTAATAATACTAATGAGATATAGTACTGTGTGAAGTTCCACGTTCGTAACAAGTACAAGGATAGAAAACCAAAGATAAAAATTAAATTCCCGAGCAACACAGTCGGATGCCCGAGAAACATCTTTCGGATGCCCGGATAAAATTTCGGATGCCCGAGTGCACGTCACTGCAGATGCCCGAGCAACATCAGTTGGATGCCCGAATGAAATGAAATTTCGGATGCCCGAGTGCAAAGTCACAACGGATGCCTGGATGTTACGACATTCTGGATGCCCGAATGCAAAGACATTACGGATGCCAGGATGTGACGACATTTCGGATGCCCGAGGAACATCAGTCGGATGCCCGAGCAACACCTTTCGGATGCCCAAGTGCAAAGCATTTTGGATGCCCGAGTACAAAATGATCTCGGAAGCCCTTGTACAAAATGATCTTGGGAACTCCGTAGATAAACTAAAAGCGGCTGGTGTGTCGATGTCTACTCCGTAGATAAACTAAAAGCGGCCGGTGTGTCGATGTCTACTCCGGAAGACCTTGGTGTAAGCGTCTCAAACATATAAACTTGTACCTCCAGAGCTATGCAAGTAGCAACGGTAAAAAAAAAAAAAAAAAAAAAAAAAAAAAAAAAAAAAAAAAAAAGCAAGTGTTTGGTGTACATTTATGATCCAAACTTAAATCAAACATACAAGCTTATACCTCCGGAGCTATATGAGTAACAATTGTAATAAAACACAAGTGTCTGGTATAGGTTTGTGATTAATAAACAAATGATATATGACGGCGCATCACAAAATAATGATTATGGTAGAAAAGCTATGTTTTATTTGTGCAGGAAACAAAGGGATGATGGAAAAGACATGTCTCGCTTTCGGATCTAACGATGTTTAAGTATAACATCATTGACCATAGGTCAACAATACTATACTGGGGGGACATGACGGCATATGTGGTCTAATAGACCAAACTCGCTTTATGAAGCAACGGCTTATATGCCACTTAGTAAGGTCATTGAATGGAAGGCATATCCGAATGATAAAGACCGAAAGGTCATAAGGTACTCTTTAAGTATTACATCATTAGTCTTTTACTAATAATGCAATACTGGGGGGACATGTTGATGTATGTGTCCAAAGGACACGCGTTAGAGGAAAGAAGATATATTGGTGTCAAAGGGCACATGCCGAAAGGGAACACAGGACACGTGCCGAGAGGCAGATACGATACTTATCTGAACGACGTGGGCCGAAAGGCTTCAAGACACTCTCTAAGTATTGCACCATCAGTCTTTAACCGATATTACAATACTGGGGGACATGTTGACGTATGTGTCCGGACGACACGTGCCGGACCGAAGAACCTCCATCACTCCGGAGGTCATTGCCGGAAGGTGGTTCTCGGATATTACGGGATTATCCCACCTAACCCAGATATTACACATTATGTCTCCACGTGACCTGACACCAAAGCTTGGCTATAAATAGCCAACCCCATCTCCCACATAAAGCAGGTTCTACACTCTCACTCTACATTTTACTTCATCTCTCTACAAACAAAACACAATGCATACACAGTTACACCTACTAAATCCTTTATAACGGAGGATCTGACTAGACCGTCAGAGGGTGGTTCCCGGGGCTTCGGCCTCGGGACCCCTTCTAACGGGTTCTTTCATGTTTGACAGTATGCTTTCAAGATCGGGACAAGAGCGGATGGCACGTGAGAGCCGTCAAGATTGACCCGGCGGAAAAATGCTTCAACACCTTACCTATTGTCTTTCTTTTACTATGACTCTTTGCAAGTAATCTAGAGATGAAAAATCTACCTAGATGATACAAAGCCAAACACATATGCATCTAGAGGCGAAACCAGACTCGATTACATACTCACCAATATGTACTGTACTAATATCACTTAAATCTAACAAAACATTTATGAGATTATGTGAATCAGTTGACGTGTCATAGATAACAAGTAGATTGGGATCCCATGTACATAAGAAATGCTTCGTTTTAAAAAAAAATAGTCCCAAGAAGCAAGATCCAAAGCTAATGTAAATAAACATCTTTTCGACCAAACAAATATTTCATTCATCACCCAAAGGTCGAATGTAACATTGATGCTAGATCTTGTTCCGTAAACAAAGGCATCCATCTATTAATCCTAGACGATTACTGTGATTATATGAACTTTGAAAGGTAGACGTATCTCAGAAAGCACCATCTCTTAAACATTGAGGGCGAGTAGCATGTTCTTTATATGTGTAATCCGATAAAAAGATCCATTTATAAGTGTATGCGTAATGTAAAACACGACAAAAGCTTGCTTTTCTCTTATAACCTAACAATCTTTAAGACATCTACAGTTTCACCGAAGCCAAACCCATTCACACAGGTCGTGTGGTGGCGATATTGAGAGCCTTGACTTAGTATTTCACTACAACAATTGGATGGACGGGCGAGGAGACTTTCACCGGGGACGCTGTGTCCCCGGCGAAAGTCACTAAATGACAAAAAAGAATCTGACGTGGCATACGCATACGCTAACCGGTTAGTAAAAATTCAACGAACATTTTCGGCGAGGCATGTCCCCGACGAAATTCTGTTGCATTTTTACCAAAGTTTGACCGGTTAGTAAAAATTCAACGTAACCTTTCGCCGGGGACATGTCCCCGCCGAAAGTGTATTCCACTTTTACCAAAATATTACCAAAGTCAAAAGCATGCTAATTGTCCCCGGCGAAAGTCTCAAAATGTCCCCTACGATTCCAGTCATTGTTGTAGTGTTTGTTAATATTTTTTTGGTTCAAACACGTCGTATAGCAAAACAAAGTTTAATACAAACAAATTTACGTATCATGTTTCATGGTCGATATACAAATAGAGGAATGCATTGTGGTCATAGCAGTCATAGCATCTGATTTAGTATTAAACTTAAATTTAGAGGTATCTCCACAAGGTTTCAAAATACATTTGTGAGAAGAGAGAGTGATAGATGGTTGCAAAAGATAGCTGAAATATGATCAACGTGGTTTACATAATTCTAGAAGGCGTTTGCCACGTAATTCAAAGATAGCTATTTATTCGAGTGGTCTATCTTGTATCAGTGTCCTAAAGTATTTGAGTTTCTAACTTACATATTTTAGCACACCAATACATGACAAACCACTCGATTAAATAGCAATCTTTAATTTTACTTAGGGGCATTGTTGCTCCCTGGGTCTTCGTGGTATTAGAACAAAACTTTCATATTCTCTTTTTTGTTTACAACTACCACATATAGTCTTGATTATAACCTTCTCGGCCTCTAAGGCATTTCATATCGAGTCTATCATACATCTTTTAACTCCCGTGTTCTTCTGAAAATTCATCATTAAGTTATGATAAAGGGTAAGTACCTTCGTCATTGTGTTCCATTTTTGGAACATATTTTCCAGCTCAGGGCGGAGAGGTTTAGTATTTCTTGTCACCATCAGTTCTGAGAAATGATGTGAGACAGGTTTTAAATGACCCCATCGTCAACCATCATAATAATGATGGTCAGTGGTTCAATCCAGTACTTACACACCGGGCTTACCTCCCCATAAACTGGAACATGCCTCCCATTTCCAATTGCGACAATCGACTTTATCAGCCGTTCATACCCTACTGCACTGAGGTGGTGTTGGCAAGTCCATCATCCTGTACCGTAACCTAAGAAATGTGACATACATGACAAACAATAATTCAAGAAATGCACAATAGCTTCATAATAACCATATTACTCCGTATGAAGGTAGTCTAATGAATCCATACGTTGAAATAATCCTCATTTTCCAATCATTCATTTCTAACAAAGTCTTGGATTGCATCCATTAGACAAAATTCAATAAATGGAAGTACTGAAATCGTTGACTAGACTGATAGCTCTACAAAAAAAGATTAGAAAAATTGCTTTTACAATAGGAAAATGGTAAAACCGCGAAGAAATGCAGATAACAAAAGCACATAACATTAGCCTATATTATTTAACCAAACTTAATGCATAAAGTAGAGTTCTTAAAACCTAAGACAAAACATTAAACTACGTATCTACAATAAATAAACCAAACTATAACAAGCAAAACTTTAAGATTTAACTATTTAAGAGAGTAAACTGAGATTAAAAACTAACCTTTGCGTAGTAGGTTTCGTATGTGTTCAAGAGAAATTGTTGTGTGTTATACTGAGAGACCAAAAACCATCACCGATTCTAGGATAGGGGATCTTCCTAAATGATCAAATAACTGTTTTTATCACATCTTCAAACATCTAATCATTCATTTCATAGATAAACTAGCTCTTGACACACACACACACACCCACAAAAAAAAAGAAAAAAAAAAAAAAAAAAAAAAAAAAAGGCTTAACTATATGTTGTGTTACGTAGATATAGAATGTGTAATGTATTTCTTTTGGGGGGAGCAAGTGAACTTATAATGGTGCGTGCATGAGATGTGTTTTTGGTGCATGCGGTTAATGTTGGTGGTTGAAACTTTGTTTAATGTAGTGTAGTTGAGTTCATTAAATCCCTAGAAAGATAGGTCATTTTCTACTAGTGTTCAGCCAGGCTTGTGTTTTGTGTCATGTCCTTTATATCAACAGAGAAAATTAAAAGAGACAAGTCGTTTTCGCGTACTTGAAAGCACATAGAAAATTAAAAGAGACTTGTTTTTTCGTCGATTTAGTAAACATGTTTATGTTGTTAAAGATTAAAAGGGTCAAGATTTCGAGCAAGTACTCCACTTCTGATTTGTGTTGGTCACGTTTTTGAGTTGGGTGGTGGTTATCGACGAATAGCGGTGGGTTGTAGTGTTGGTGATTGTGTGTAACGGGTGGAAGATTCATTAACTTGGTTAAAAATTTGATAAGTGTAGACGGGTTTATGAACTTGTTAAAAAATTGATAAGCTTATAAACTTTTTTAGTGTTTATCAGGCTATACTTAAGCTTATAAAGTCGATAAGTTCAAGGATATATGTTTAAAAGTCCAAAAATGAGTTTACGAGCCTATCAAAGTTTCAATAAATTTATAAGCCGTAAAATAAGCTTTACACAAACACCCAACAAGTTTAGAGTTTAATGATTGGTTTGTATGTGGATATAAATATTTGGTGGATCAGTTGAGAGTAATGAATCTTGAAATAACACAAAGACAAGCATATTTGATAATATGTTTGGAATATCATGCACCTTAATTGAAATATTAACCTTATAATTTGTAAATCAATATTTAAGTTGAGCCACATCGATCTGGCGAGACGTCTTGGAAATAGTCAGGGACGCGAAGAAGGTGTGAGTGATAAGTGAGTGATAGTACGTGGATGACTTGACGCTCAAATAACAGTAAATGAATAGGTTTTCATAAGTAAGGACTATATACACTTAGTCAGCTGAGCTAGGTTGTGATAAAGGTGGCTAGGGGCTTGTTGCGTGCGCGAACAATTACACGCATTGCTGCTTTCGCGAACCAATACACGCAAAAAAATTGAATATATATGATAAAATTTGAATTCGATTCGAGCTCGACTCAAAAAGCTCGATATGTTTATATGAGTAGTGTATTTACATAGAACCCCTTAATATATACATGATACATATAAAGAACATGTATATGACATAAAAGCTCAAAAAGCTCGATAATAACTTGAATCAAGCCTATATAAGCTCGAGATCGATTCATTAAACATTCAAGCTCATTTTATGGGCTCGAGCTTGAGCTCGAGGCTTGATAAAGGTCGCTCAAATGAGATCGATTCGTCAAGTTTGAGCTCGAGTTTGAGTTCGAGTTACAGGAAGAAAAAAACTCGACCCGTTTACACCCTAATTACATTAAGCCAACATCTTTGACTCTTTTGCTACGAGCTATGCATCATTTTAATGTAATTAATATTTACTTTAATGGGAAAAAAAATACACACAAGAAGACAAGATTTATGATAATGTCTGTAAAATTCAACGTTATACAAATCAATAGTAAAGTTGGCATCACAATATCTCAGGAATGCCTAGAGAAAGCACAGAGGATGACATGACGCTAGGTTGTGATTAAGGTGGTTAGAGGCCTGCTGCATGCGCGAACCAATACACGCAAAGTTCTGAATCACTATGACAGATCGATAGTATACAGAATTTATGGCCAACTACGTACTTTTTCATGTAAGAAGAAGTCATCAATATACACAACAACACACCAGCTATGTATATTTAATGGACACTTAATTTTGGAGCCCATGTACAACAACCAAACATAGCCTTAACTTAATTTTAGGTGTTTCAGATTTAACTTTATTTTGCTGCCAAAGTATATTTGAAAAACCCCTAGAGAAGGTTTTAAGACAACCAAAACATTGAAATGAAGCTATTACTATAGAAGATCTCCATGGTGGGTTGAATTAATGACAATAGTAAATTAGTAATCGATCCAGAGGCGAAAAATCTACCTAGCTAGAGGATATTAAACCAACCACACTATATGCATCTAGAGGCGAAACTAGACTCAATCTCTACATACTCACTACCATGTATTGTACTAATATCACTTAAATCTAACAAAACGTTTACGAGTAGTGTATAAGAATCAATTGACGTGCCAATGATAACAAGTCAATTAATTCTTCGTCATTCAAAAACAAATAGCCCCAAGAAGTAAGATCCAAAGCTAATGTAAATGAACATCTTTTTGACCATACAGATTTTCCATTCATCACCCAAAAGTCGAATGTATCATTGATGCTCGATCTTGTTCCGCAAACAAAGGCATCCATCTACTAATCCTAGATGCTCGATCTTGTTCCGCAAACATTGAGGGCGAGTAGCATGTTCTCTGTATGTGGAATCCGATAAAAATATCCATTTATAAACGTATATGTAATGTAAAAAACGGCAAAGCTTGAGCTTTCCTCCAAAGATGGGTCCTCGTCGATTCTCATACTTAAAAACACCACAAAGACGAGGTTTGTGTCCAGACGGCCCAAAATGAATTGAACCTCGGAACAATATTTACAAACCTTGTTGGAATTATATAACATGACTAATCATAAATATAAACAATAAACATCAAAGTAAGTGCGGAAGCGTATAGGAACATATAATGAATAATTAATTAACTAAAGAATAAAGTATGCGTACCTTTCTTGATTCTAGCCGAACAAGAATCAAATCCACAAACTAGCAATTAGGATGAACCCTAATTAGGGTTTATAGGATTATATGAATTACCCCTTACCGTTTTGTAATTCAATCCAAGATAATAACAAAAGTATGTTATTACTATGTTCTTGTACACACGTACTAAACCGAATTAAAGTAATGCTAGTTTTTATCAAACAAATAACATGATATGTGGAAAAGTAATGGATCGACACCCACAAAGGTGTTCGACCGGTTTGGAGAAGAAAAACACACACAAAACTATTTTTAGGGTTTAGCTAATGAACACAAGAGATGGAAAAATAAAACACCTAGCCTTGTTTATATACCCAAGCAAACTTGGTGAACAAGTTGGTTTTTCTTTCCTTCTTTCTCTCCTTGGCCGATCGGTTTGGATATCCCATAGGGATTCCGGAACCTTCCCAACTTTTGCAATTTAATCCTTTTCCATAAACATTTAACGACCGTTAGTCCATTACATTAATTACTTAACGTTCGTTAGTTATTTCGTTTAATAAATAAATAAATATAACATTTATATTTAATTATTAACTTTAAATTCTCATACGTAAAGTGTGCAATCCCATAGTCTCGAGTTCGATCCTAACTCACGTCTACTAATTTATATCCATAAAACCAACAGCTCCCACTTGGATATATCTTAATAGAGTGATCACATTCGGTTAGCGTCTAGCAACACTTCGATGCCTCTAGTACAACTCGAGCAAGGCTCCTGGAAAACCTTTTAATGATTTCTCATTATTATTATCCTTTTGTTTCTTATACCATGTTAAATAAAGATATGGAATTAAGTCATTCTTTATTCAACCATTCTGTTTCTCGTTATTAGTGATTGAGCAAGATTACCAAATCTTCTGAACATATTCAGGGGAGAACTTTGGGCATGGCCATGCAAACATCTTGTCAACCCTACGAGGGGCCCAGCAGTATTAAACTCCAAAATAAATTTGAAGGAACAAATTATATCTTGACTACAAGAATAACCCACAAACTTTGCAACACTTCAGGAAACAACCCTTATGACTACCAGTTACGTATAGCGTTAAGTTGCCCCACAGAAGTACACTACATTCATGACACTTATCTGGTATCTCAAGTCTGAGGATAACTATTCATAATTTACTTAACAACAATATCCATAAAGTAATTATGTAGTTGGGATAAGTCCTATATTCAATTCATTGAATATCATCTGAAAATGGTATGCATTCTCATCAATATACTTTCAAGTATATTCTACCACATCTCTCAGATTTGTCTTAGTTTAATGATACTCCCATATCATTAATCGACAATGGACGATTTAGAATAAATAAATTTATTCACGGATTAAACATGCAAATATAGGATACAATATATTATAAAATCAAACATACCAAGTATTTGATTTATATTATAACAATTGTTTAACATCCCTTATCCAAATACCAAATAGATCAATGCATGAAAATTCCAGTTGATGAATTATGCCTCAAGTAATGACAATCATACTTGTTGACAAGGCATAAATCAACCAACTTGATCTATCATAATTTTGAGAATACTTATTTCAAGAATCCAATTAGTGAAGTCCTTGTATATGTGCATTCACCAATCCACATAACAATTCATAAAGTGTGTGACATCCTCTATCACCAATTTATGACAATTTAAACTTTCAAACATTTTAAAGTTTAAAGTATTCTTATTCTTTTAATGTATAATGCAACTGCGCTCTTAGATAAGCACAACTAGGTCACATGGCCATTAACAAAGATGAAATCCTACCATGACTAGTATTGAGTGTCATCTCAATTAAACCAGCATTATTGTATACAAACAACAATGTGCTCATTAAAATTCCGTAAACTTTAATATCTTATTATGTAACGTTTGATGCTTTCCTAACTTTCAAGTTTAAAGCTGATGACAATTTGCACAACAATTGACATATTGTTCATCCATAGAATTTAGGAGCAATTCCAGGTTTTAAGGATGTAATTCTATTAGAATATTCATTACACAAGTTATCTAATAACTTTTAATTAGATATCAATGTTGTCAAATCACTTCTTATTCAAGAATGATACAACAATTTTAATACACTACATGATGTACATGATGAATCTACAGGTCAAACTTAGACTTCATTCACGTTCTATCTTGTCAAAAAATATTTATCCATTTCCCAAATGATATATCATGTTTTATTAGAATCATTTATTTTTACTGCACATGTTTATTAATAATAAACATATATTCCAAGGTTGTATGTTTTAATTCTTAAATCTTACAAGTGAAGTTTCATTCCAATCTAAGACTTAACATTTAGCTTTCAAGGAATGTTACTTCTCATATGTTATACAACATATAAGATTTAAAACCTTAACATAATACTCCCACTAGCTTTCATGAATACTTAAAATTTATCTTATTTTAATTATAAATCGAAAATGGATTTAATAATTTAACATAAGAATAATTTCATAGATGCATGCATTTATCCATTCATGAATTATTGCACTTCGTACACTTCCAAAGATTATATGAATTCAAAAAACCTTTCAATTACTTACCGTCCTCGCTCAAGCAATTTCTCAAGAAAGAGTTTTGATATTCCATTGGCATATTTCATATTAATGAAAACAAGTATGACAATTATCATCTTTATATATTTAATGTGTCTAGAAAAGAATATTCAATCACAATTAATTGCTTAAGTATGATTAATAATCTTGTCATAAGACATGCATTAAATATGTGTAGAATATTGTCCATATGATTTCTACATAGAAATTCAAACTACTAGAGTTTTTCATCTCTTTGAAGAAACTCATTTTCATTCTCTAGTCTAACTATTAAGATAAACCAAATTTCCAAAATTGATTATCTTTATGGACAGCATCTTTAACATTCATAGTATGAGTTATTTACCCAATTCAATATTTTGTAATCTATCATAATGATTATCAGGTTTACTATAATCCTGTAACTCATATTTCTCAGCATATAAGTCAAATATCTGAGATATCTTTGCAGATCTATGAATGAAAATTCCATCATCATGAGGTCTATCAATTACATGTCTAACCTCATCATGATATTTACTAGTGTGTTTTAGAAGATTATGTATCTTGTAATTTTATCTTTCAAGATAAAAAAACTCCCACTTGCCTTTTGTAATATATAGACTATCTATATATACTTAGCAATTAGAGCAAAACTACATTGTTCTCTTTTGGGACATTACAAATTACACATTGATAATTCCTGACTTAAGTTTGTTAATAACCTATTCATAAGTAGTTTAACAAATTCAGAATCTTCAATTTTAAAACTTAATGTGATTCATCACATTCCATAATGAAATGGTGTTTTATTAATCTTCTAGGTTGGAGTCATATTGAGTATCAATCCATACTCAATATTCTAACCTTGTTACTATTTAAGAAATAAGTTATGGTTATCATGAATCAAACAAATCAAATAGAGTTTGATTCTCCTAACTGAACATACCATCAACTTGTGGTATTCATTAGAATTTGTGGAAACGTAGAGGGGGGGTGAATACGTTACCGTTTAAAAACTTTAGATCTTTAGTATCAAATCGCTTATGAAGCTTGTTATAATATGAAAGTACCAATTATTGTTTGTGACTAATATAAAGCATGGTAAACAAAGTTGTCACACAATCATGAACATCAAACCACATCACAAACAATAGTATAGTGCAAGTATAAAAGTAAAGAGATAAAGAAAGGAAAGTGCAAACCGAACACGAGGATTTATAGTGGTTCGGTCACGGATCTCCTTTCCGCCCTACTCCACTCCCCGAGTACCCAACTCGAGAGTTACTTCACTAAATCAACAAGCTCCCTTCTCGGCGGAGAAAACCTTACAATCGTCGCTTACACTTTTTCCGGTACAAAGCTAAATACCGGGTTCTAGTTCGAGGTAGAACCAACCTAACGTCGCCTATACAATATTTCCGACACTAAGCTAGATGTCGAGTTCTTTTACAAGGGTACAACCACTCCCAATATGTTTTATGGCCCAACATAATAAACCTTGTGTTTTATGGCACAAACACATAAACCATCTAATCTAGTTTGGTGAAAGTGTTGTTATGATGCAATGATGTTTACACTAATGATCTATGACACAAATGTCTAATGGATATGAATAACTACTTCTAAATGAACTTCCATTGATAGGAAGCCTTCATGATGAAGATCACAAGTTCCCTAAACCTCTTGTGATAGATCTTCAACTTGTGGTGAGTGGGGATGGCTAGATCTCCAAGATTTCCTTGGTTGATCAAAGAGTATGCTTACAACAAAGATGAATGTTAGAAGCATTATGATCATGATCATTAGGGTGTTTAATGTGTGTTACTACATTGTTTATGATTGATCTAAATGTATGCAAGAAGGTGGAGAAGATTTGCTTTGAAGTGGTGAAGAAATGGGAAAACAATGGGCTTCTATTTATAGCCAAAAGTGGACAGGAGCGTCCACGGACCACGGACCCCTTAAAAGGGTTCCGTCCTTTATACAATTTGGTACCGTGGGTACCTGACATAAAATCTAAAAAATCTTTCTTCAAATCTTTGCAAGATATTACCAAATCTCACTAAGATCACATTTGATTTATTGAGTATCAATCTAACCAAAATATTCAAGTGATCTTCCAAGGATTTCAAAGATGATGCATGACATGATGTAACATGTATTTCCATTTTTAGATTAAAAGGTTTATCAAAGTAAACTTGTAAAATATATTATGTAACTAGTTGATAAAATGTCTAGTTACCTTTTGAAATACTTGTGAATGTAAAATGTAAAATGAGGTTCGAAATAGAATGGTTAACCTATTAAAATACTTAGTGACTCTAAACGTATTTTAAACATTCTAAATGATTTGTTAATGGGTTTGATCATAATGCCACATAACAAACATGTACGAACCTGTGTTGTAACATACGAGGACTTGATACATCGAGAGGTGTTGAATGTATGTTGAGACAACGTGTGATTACAAGTAACTTGTACATTTTACGTTATGTATTACAAGTTACATGTTTGTCATCAATCAAAACAAACGAGACTGTATAGATTAAATATCGTAATATTTGCACTAACAATCTCCCCCTTTTTGATGATGACAAATATATGTAAACGTAATAGAAAGTAAAATGTAAAAAGTTACTTGTATCCTTACTACCTTTACATTACCTTCTCCGTTTACACTCTTCTCCCCCTTTTGTCGAAACAAAAAGGGCGTGTCCTTGGAGTTTAACTTCATTTCTCCCCAAAAAGGCGAGCTTGCATCATCCCTAGTGAAGTTAAATCGTCTACTTCAATCCGTTCCTTGTTTGGTAGCGGATCCATGGATCAAATAAAGAGGCTTAACCTACGTCAAGGTTAGTTTTATGCAACAAAAATTATGAGAAATATATGAAAAAGAAAAATGCATAGCAATGTTAGCCTATTTTCTCCACTTTTTATCGAAGCACAAATGCTTGTTGAAAAGTGAGAATGATGCTAAATGCGTACATGCTCCCCCTTGACGGTTGCTCCCCCTTGTTTGAGGCGTCAGGGTATGATTAAAAACCTAAAAAACAAATATTAGTGCAAAACTATATTCGTCATTGGACGAGTAAGTGTTATACAACAAAGTGTGTATAAGATGCATTCAGTAAATTCTTGACGGAAGCTCCCCTTACTCTAGGGCGTCAAGATGAACCTTCAAAATAAATATTAGTATAATAGAAGCTTTGTCTTTAGACAAATATGTCATATACAACCAAGTGTATAGACGATGCAATATGAGTGCTTAAAGGATATTCCTCCTTGTTCTAGGGTGTCAAGAAGCACCTAAAATAAGAAAAATAATTGATGCAAACTTCATCCTTAGATGAGTAAGTTATATACAATCGAGTGTATATGATGATGAACCTACAATGAAAAACATTAGTGCAATATATTTCATCTTTTTCACAAAGAAAAATAAGATGTATATATGTGATAAATGATATAATCAAAGATCTCATGAAGTGTAGTCTCCTAATTACAATCATAAGAAAAGTGAGAATATAATATGATAAAAGCCTACAAAATAGTTCCTAGAAAGAAGATATGAAGTCTTCCACCGGGTGTGCCACTAGTGGTGCTAGTGTTGGTGTCGGTTTACTAGTAGGATTCATGTGGTGATGGTAGATGACTCGAAATTTACAAAAGCAAGTTTTCGCTAATCCATGGTGGTGATGATTAGTGAAAGTGGTGATGGAAGGTGGTGGTGATTAGGTAGGAAGCTATTAAGGAGTTAGAAACTCGTATGTATAAAAAATATGGATTTATGCAATCCTTTCGTCATGTCAAGTGACCAAAGCTAAGAGGAAAAAAAATATATGAATGGACATTGCATTTCAATGATGCATAAGGGTTATGATTTGAATGATTTATTGATGCTAACAATCTATTGTTATGAGCAAGTTCTCATATGCTTCAACCCAAGAATAATCAATAATGCGTTCTATCTAAGAATATATAAAAGTGATAACATGAAGATAAATTCGTTCATTGATTGACACGAATTATAAAAATGACCTATTCTAGGTGACAATGGGAAAGGTAGTATTAGCATGGTTTTGACCGACATGGATGATTATTACTTTGAAAAGAAGTGAAGACAATATGGAAAATACTAATAATAATAATGAGTACCTATATGAGGATGAGAATGACATCATATAAGTGAGAGTTGGATGGACCAACGTGTTGGAAATGACTGTTTTGATTAATATATCGTTTGCACTGACAATGAGATGCATGATATATGTCAAGCGAGAAAAGGATAAGATCCTATGATGGTGTTCTAGATAGTGAAGTTGTAGGGTGCTAGTTTAAGGAAAATCCTAGATTCGTTGATTGTGGAGATGAAGAAGTTTGTAAAACACATGATGTGTTTTTCACTTGATGAGGTATTGGTGCAAACTTGTGATATAAGGATTAAAAAAGTTGAACTAGTTGTGGTTTCGTGAACCGGTTTTAGCTAAGTGGTGTTCGCCTATGTGTTGGTATTTTAAAGTCTAAGAATAAGGTTAAAAGAGGTTGAACTAGTTGTGGTTTCATGAACCGGTTTCAGCTAAGTGGTGTTTGCCTATGTGTTGGTATTTTAGAGTCTAAGAGACATAAAATTTGACAAAAGACAATTATGTGAATGGATTTCTCTCCCCCTTAATTGGTGGACATCCAACATAATGTGTAATGTATCAAATAAGGAATGACAACAAAGTGTTTAGGAGGTTATTCGGGTTAACGAAAGAGATGAGCTTAGTGATGTTTTTCTGGATGATGGTTAGCATACAATGAACTTCATCCTTAAAGTCACGTACCTCTTCTCGATTAATACGAGATGATCGTATGATGAGGCATGTGTTTTCCTAATAGGAAGTGAAGAGGATTAGAGTATTGTTATAACTAAATAATGATGGAGGTGATTTTTGGAGAGCGGAAGCAAAAAATGAGATTTGGAAAGAGGTCGGTTGAAATACAAAAATGCAAAGCCAACCCGCTAGAACTTAATTTTATATGCTTTTAAACTATATGCAAGTGTAGGGGTCCCATAAAGCATGTTACTAATCTATGTAGCAATAAAGGGGATTATGCAAAATGAGCATATAAAAGTTAAAACCAAGTGAGATAACAAATAATTTGTTATCGACCTACAAAACAAGTTTGTTAGTGACAAAAGATGTTAACATGATAGAAATCAAATGATAACATATTATATAAGCAAAAACAACACATTGTACTTAGTAGACAAGAAATCACCACATAAGATAGCATCAAAACAATCATATTATGCAAGAATACAACTTTATTCAAGACATTTCATTATGAGATTGTTTTAGACTTAGACACTTAAGCATACTTGGATATACAAAACTATGTGATTAATTTGTAAGATAAAAAGGCTTCTAAAAGTTTGTCATACCAAAAGCACTTTGACAGATTATATGTGCCCATGTAGCAAACAAATAGTGTGACAAGAAGCAAAAGAAACAAAATGAAAGATTCATGCAAGCCATGTTTAAGACATAACAATTTGGAGCATGTATCATTTGAATCGTACTACACATAGATATAATGAATGCCAACTAATAGCTTTCAAACACAAACTTATCATATCAGAATTATCACGTATCAAAATGACATATTATGATTTCATAAGTAACATGTTAATCATGCTAAAATTAATTTAAAAGTAAGTATCATGCAAATAAAGTTTTAGGTTTAAACGTTTAGTAGCATGAAACAAGAATACAAGCATTATAAAGATAAAACCGTACTAAGGTTTACACATTCGACTAGTTATCAAACACTAAGATAATGTCAAATCAACTTATCGTATTAAACAAGAACATGTAATCAACACATGTAAGTGCAATGCAAGTGGTTTTAAAAGAAAAGTCATATATACTACTTGTTTGATTAGTATTCCTAAGGCGAGGCAAACTATCAATGTTTTAACACTTACTTTAGGCAAGTATAGGAATACAAATTTTTCAAGTTGGAGAATGAATATGAGACTATTACTAGCGGTGCTCAATTAAGGCTAAACACGACCATTTTTACGGGTGATTCCACATACCCAACTTCTCTCCAGGAAGCAATTCAACCGTTAGGTCAAATTGAGTTTCTAGTGCAATAGATTCTCCAGTAATCATTCTCATGTTAGAAAGATGGGAACTCCTACTTTTGCCTATTAAAGTGTATAAAAGATGATAGTTTATCAATACTTGGCTTAATGTGACACAACTAATATGCACTATAACCAAGGAGATGAAGATGTCATGTTATACACATGAATTTTAACAATGGTGTGTTTGATAAACAATGTGTTTTAATCTTGTGTTTAGAATCGAAAGTTGTTCAAATTACACAGCTAATTGTATGATCTAATGGATGACATCTTGTACTTTAAATGTGAATTGATCATCTAAGACTAGAGAATGGAATATGTTTAACGTTCTCAAGAAAGCTCTTTGGAACATTATTTAACAAGAATCTAAGTAAGGTTACCAACTTCAATAGATCTTGTGTATGCTCTAAAATTGTGTAGTTTTAACCTTGGATGTGCACTCGGTTTGAGCAAGGTTAGGTTATGATGTACGCTTGAAAGGAAATAGATACAAATAGTATCTTTCAACAAATGAGATTATCCCATGGGATAAAGTTATCATGCTTATGAAAACAAGTATGACAAGATGAATTGGATATGCTAGTTCACAGAACTTGTAGATGTTTGTTTCAAGATCATTTAGCCAATGAGGTGTAATGAAATCTCTTGTAGCACAACTATTTATGTCGCAAGAGTGATGCATAGGATATACAATATCCTTTTAACAAAATGAAAGCTTAACGCATGAATCTTAGTCATAATGTTCTTCAAAACATCATGTTTTCCTAAATGAAGATATGAAGCCAAAGTGTTTGAATCGGATAGTCCCATCTAAATAAACTTGGTCTCAAGATTATATTCACTAGATGATGACAAGAGGAATTCACTCGAGTTTCTTATGTATACTCCTCAAGATTCATTGTTGCTTGGGGTGTATGATGTTGGCTTTGAGATTGCATTTTAACATATGTTGTTAAAATGTTGATTTGAAGTTTAACGAAATTTATGCAGAAGTTTATCGACAAAGTATTACTAATACTTTGATAATTTGTGAAGGTAGTACTACTTATACCTAGTGGACATTGACAACAATTACCAAGAGCACCATGCTTATTTGATAGTTGAGGTTCTAGCCATAATGAATTATCTAAGTCCTTATATATGGGAAAGGATGGTTGAGTTTGTTCAAACGTGCATTTGATTCAGTACAAGTGTTGGACACAAAGGCTTTTTGGGCAATACACTCAACGAATTCAATTGATGGTAAGGATGGTGGATTGGTTTATCTATGTGGTATGTCTTCTAGTGTGTCTAAATAAGGATGTGGTGATGTAGGGGTTTGTTGTGCTATGGGAGTACTTAGGTTGATTATTTGTCCATAGACGTTGAACACAAAGAAGTACGGATACTAATTCTTATGGTTCATTGGTTGCTACAACTAGTGGGTGAAGTGCTTGAAGTTTTGGTCATGTCTATGAATCTTAGGGGCTGAGGTATAGGTTCACCTTGAAAGGGGACGTTTGATTTAAAGGATGCTCTTGGAAGATCATGAGCAATACGCTTAATGGTGCCAAAAGATGGAAGAGGGATAGTAGGTGTCAAAGAGGGATAAGTGGCACAATGGGTTGTTTGTTTTGGATAAGTGCTTCAACATGTGTTGTTAAAATACTTGAGTGTTGATTTTTTCGGATATGACTTTTAATGACTACAATCGTAAGTCGCATATACTTGAATATTTCGGATGAAATACTTAAGTTGTCAATCCTAATTTGTTGAGGTTATAAAGCTTAGATTGAACTCAAGGATAACAAGACTTGATAATATGTATTTAACATATGTGTGAGTTATGACTCGATGTAAATACTTATTGTCTTGAAGGATGACACATTATTTTCATGTTAACCAGGTGAGGCAATACATGTAGATACAAAACAATATCTATAGTCATATGTTAGACTTGTGTATGATATCTTTGCAAATAATGAGTCCAGGTTTATTAGTCTCGGTTAGTCATCTAAGTCATCCGCAAACGGGTGAGGAGATGTTGGTGGTGTTGCACAAAGTTTGATAGGAACAAGCTTTGGAGACTTTGGTAGTGAAGTTGTTTTGGATGATGGTGGGTGATTTTTGGTGGTAGAGTTGGAGTACTCAAGTTTAGAAAGTTCACATCTTGAATGGGTGATGAGATGTTGAGAGGTAATGAGTCTGAGGATGAAGAGCTCAAGTTAATGAAGCAACAAGATCGAATGCTAATCCTAGTGGTTTTCTTAAGTGGCTTATTTGAGGTTAAGGATTTAGTCATTTTGATTTTACTTTAAGAAATGCTAAGCTTGAGGAAAAGTAACAGTGAAGGTGTGAAAATGATCATCTTGAATGTGTTGATTTATGGAACTAAGGATTCATGGATTTGATGTTAATCCATACAAAGATGGTAGTTTCTAATGAGATGGAAGTGTCTAAAATCATGTCAAACATCCTAAGTTAATCCATTGAGGATGTGTTGAGTGAGGTATGAAAGATATGCATTAACAACTATCCTAGAAACGAAGTTTGGTAAATTAGATTATGGGATTTAGTAAAATTCAATAACTTACCTGTAGGATTCACGGCACCATTTCTTTACACAGCCGGAACCCTTAAATTGGTGCCGCCTGGTCCGCCTGTACAGGTATGGCGGTACCAAAATACATAACAGACGGTACCAACATTCTGGTGCCGTCTGATCCGTGGACATCAGAAAAGTTCACAGACCCATTTTTTAGGTGTCGGGGAGTTTTCCGAAACCTGAAATTTTTCTTAAAACATGTGACATTAATTACTTCTAGTTAGGAAAAGTCGATACCACATATACAAATATAGTGGAGCATAGACTTTGACCAAGGGCTAACGATTTTCACATAAAAGTGAAAATGGGTAAAATTTTATAACACACTTGTGCTATCCACCTGCATAAACCGGTTAGCATACAACATTGTTTTTGTCCTTGTACCAAACACTCTCTTAACACCTTCATTTTTCAAAGTACTTGACTAATTTACTTAGTACTCATTTCTAAGTGAGTTATGACATTTCATAAGTTATGCGAGATGTTAGTAACCTATGCAAACGAAGTGATCTAATTCTACAAGCGATGGTAAAATAATTTTCCAACTTAGTGCACAAAATCTAGCAAATAACCTATTGTGCATAAACAAGAAATCGTCAAACAAGTGAATAAATAACATGGCAAGATTGACACTTATATTATGCAAACAAACAAGTGTAAACAACAATTTGAAAAATAAGCAAGCAACATATATGCAAACAACATAAACAAGTGGTCATTTAGCATAGCATAACAAGAAAGACACTTTTCGTCATTTTGCGTTTAAATATGACGATGTATACCAAGCTTGATTAGTTTCCTTTAAACATATTACCAAATTATTTAGTTTCAAAGGAAGTTGTATCAAAGTTCTAAGAATACCAACTTAAATTGCTTGATTCAAAATTTTGAGTTTTTATGTTAAAGCGAAACTCAATATTTTAGACATACTGTAGTATTTGGTCTATTTCACTTATTTAAAATTAGACTCAGGCCATGAGAGTATTTTTAAATGAAAGTAGACTCAATTCCCTTTAAAATGATAGGTGGCTCGACTCGTACGGACTTACGGTTAATTAGTTATGACTTTTTGAAGTTGCCCAAAAAACTGCATACTGTACATACGGATTCCACGGAACCAAATAAAGGGATCCGCCCTTTATAAGATTTGGTGCCGTGGTCCTCTGAGACAGATTCACCAAAACTAGTATTTGACATAGAGAAAACGTGTGCGACTTACTAGATTTCATAGTAAACATATAATACACATATTTAACAATATATCTACTTATGTAACTTATCTTAAACATTTACGGAGGTGATTTTTCAACTAGATTTATAGTTATCCCAAACACTTTTTTTAAAATCATATTTCTTCGTAAATTTTCTATGAGCACACAATACAATACTTACTAGTTCTTTCAACAAACTTTTTTATTTTACTTTTCAAGAAAACCTTCAAGCTTGTATACAAAGTTACATTTAACAACAAAATTTCTAAGTATAACAAGCAAAGCATTTTTCATATTATTTTTCGCTTCAATGGTAATTTGATACATGGATCGTACTCTATTTTAAAAACCATTTGTTTTGAAAATACGAGCTACGTGGCTCTGATACCAATTGTGGAAACGTAGAGGGGGGGTGAATACGTTACCGTTTAAAAACTTTAGATCTTTAGTATCAAATCGCTTATGAAGCTTGTTATAATATGAAAGTACCAATTATTGTTTGTGACTAATATAAAGCATGGTAAACAAAGTTGTCACACAATCATGAACATCAAACCACATCACAAACAATAGTATAGTGCAAGTATAAAAGTAAAGAGATAAAGAAAGGAAAGTGCAAACCGAACACGAGGATTTATAGTGGTTCGGTCACGGATCTCCTTTCCGCCCTACTCCACTCCCCGAGTACCCAACTCGAGAGTTACTTCACTAAATCAACAAGCTCCCTTCTCGGCGGAGAAAACCTTACAATCGTCGCTTACACTTTTTCCGGTACAAAGCTAAATACCGGGTTCTAGTTCGAGGTAGAACCAACCTAACGTCGCCTATACAATATTTCCGACACTAAGCTAGATGTCGAGTTCTTTTACAAGGGTACAACCACTCCCAATATGTTTTATGGCCCAACATAATAAACCTTGTGTTTTATGGCACAAACACATAAACCATCTAATCTAGTTTGGTGAAAGTGTTGTTATGATGCAATGATGTTTACACTAATGATCTATGACACAAATGTCTAATGGATATGAATAACTACTTCTAAATGAACTTCCATTGATAGGAAGCCTTCATGATGAAGATCACAAGTTCCCTAAACCTCTTGTGATAGATCTTCAACTTGTGGTGAGTGGGGATGGCTAGATCTCCAAGATTTCCTTGGTTGATCAAAGAGTATGCTTACAACAAAGATGAATGTTAGAAGCATTATGATCATGATCATTAGGGTGTTTAATGTGTGTTACTACATTGTTTATGATTGATCTAAATGTATGCAAGAAGGTGGAGAAGATTTGCTTTGAAGTGGTGAAGAAATGGGAAAACAATGGGCTTCTATTTATAGCCAAAAGTGGACAGGAGCGTCCACGGACCACGGACCCCTTAAAAGGGTTCCGTCCTTTATACAATTTGGTACCGTGGGTACCTGACATAAAATCTAAAAAATCTTTCTTCAAATCTTTGCAAGATATTACCAAATCTCACTAAGATCACATTTGATTTATTGAGTATCAATCTAACCAAAATATTCAAGTGATCTTCCAAGGATTTCAAAGATGATGCATGACATGATGTAACATGTATTTCCATTTTTAGATTAAAAGGTTTATCAAAGTAAACTTGTAAAATATATTATGTAACTAGTTGATAAAATGTCTAGTTACCTTTTGAAATACTTGTGAATGTAAAATGTAAAATGAGGTTCGAAATAGAATGGTTAACCTATTAAAATACTTAGTGACTCTAAACGTATTTTAAACATTCTAAATGATTTGTTAATGGGTTTGATCATAATGCCACATAACAAACATGTACGAACCTGTGTTGTAACATACGAGGACTTGATACATCGAGAGGTGTTGAATGTATGTTGAGACAACGTGTGATTACAAGTAACTTGTACATTTTACGTTATGTATTACAAGTTACATGTTTGTCATCAATCAAAACAAACGAGACTGTATAGATTAAATATCGTAATATTTGCACTAACAGAATTTAATATTGTAAGACAATCTAACAATATATAAGATAAACATATTCCTTTTGGCTTACCTATTTACCAACTAAGTCAACTTAATGGTATAATAGACTTTCCAAGCCAATTGCATGCTTTATAACACAAGTACCTTTTAACCAAGTCACTTCATATCCATGTCTCAACAAGAAACATAAACTGTTATAATCCCATTATACGTTATAAATCATTGATCAACTCAATGACTTCTTGTATATGTCTTAATTAAAAAACATAACAAGTTAATGTCTTACTTTATTATAAGTCTTAAAAGACTTTATGTTTATGTCTTTACAATGAATCATAAACATGTTTAACTAAAGTAATTATGAACACAACTCTTGGTTTCAATAGTAATTTCAAGTTAATTTATTTACTTCAATAATGTAGGACTACATTATTTATTCATTTATGTCATTCCAAAATACATAAATAAACAAATTGAAGTAGGATTAGATTACTTCATTTAATTTTATGTCATTCTAATAATACATAAATATTTAATTTGAAGTAGTCTTATATATCATTTTGACACATGTTCTAAATACTTGTCTAATTTAGAAACTGTAAATATGTCCATGCAAGGTCTGACTTTACATAGAGATTTACTTTGTTATTGCAATCTCGCCAAGTTCTGACATGACGTAAATTACAACACCAAATGTTTCTTGAATTAGATATGTACAAGTTATATTAGAATGTTAGTCTCTTACCTTGCAGTCAAGAGAATCCATTAAATCATATACCTATATGTTGTACCTTGCACACAATATAGATTTCTCCCACTTGTGCTTGGAACAACATCATGTAGCAGATAAACAACACGACATATGTTTGTTTATGTGACTAATATGATTGTGTCATTGATATTAGCATAACTAGTAGATGTAGAACCACTTCATTGTCTAATAAGGAAACGTACATGACTATCCTTGAAAACATAAGTGTCTACAAGTGGAAAGTAATTATCTTAAGACATTCTAGAGATAATCTGGGTTACTACCAAGATGACAAAGCTTGTAACTCCCACTGAATAAGAGATCATTACATTAATTCCTTATTCAGTAATAAGAACACAACACTCCCACTGGATTTGACAACATTGTAAGTGCTTCATTAACCAGTGAAAGAAAATAGTGTATTATTTACTTCTTACACCTTTGAGAAAGTCCATACATAACAATTACAAATGTACTTAAAAGAATGTATTCTACTATGTAGATGATGAATTTATCCATCAATGTTATTAACTTGAAAAATTGGGCATGCAATTTCTTTCTTAATAGTTCTACTATTCCAACAATTGTAAGTAGTACTTTTAAATGGTCAAAACACAACAACTAGATAAAATATGCTAGTTTGTCTTTTACCAATTATACAGTAATTAGTCTAGCTTCTAATTTAATAACTCAGAAATATGCAATTTTCTTAACTATTAAAATTTGCTTACGAGTTATGTATTTAGAATTTAGACAATTCTAATTGTCCTATCATACATTTCTTCATTCATGAAAAGGAATAGGATTGAATCTCACTCTTTCGCGTGAAAAGAGGACTAGGTTTATTCTCTTAGCAAAGTTGACTCTACCAAAAACCCTTACAGGTGTAGATCAATTTACCAATACAAAATAACCTACGTTTACGGTTTAATGTTGCATTAATACATTTAAAGAATTAGCAAAATTCAATTTTAGTATTTTCGATAATTAAACTTTTCAAGAAAATAAAATACCCAAGGTAATATTCATATAACCATAGAATTTTCTCGGAAAACTAGGATCCAAATTATCATAGGTTCATTACATCAGTTGATCTGCTAGCAACGAACGCATATAATAAGGTAATCTGTCGAACATTAATTGGCAAACAATTTCCAACTCCTAGATCATTATGGGATTTATATTTTCCAACGCTATTGCAAATATAAACATGTTTCATCCCATCTTATGCCATTGAGTCCAAGTCTCACTTCCTACTCAACTTAAGTGTCTAACTTAAAGAACTGCAAATATGTCCATGTAAGGTCTCACTTAACATGGAGATTTACCTCTCCATCACAATCTAGCCAAGTACTCTCATGACTTAAATTGCAACTTCAAGTGTTCCTTTTAATTAGATGGCATATAACTTAATTTAAAAGGGTACTAGTTTTGATTTTATGTGGTCAAATCAAATATGTACAAAGATGTCATGCATTCATCTTGTAGCATAATTTTAATAAAAAACTTTTTATTACCAATTCATAGAGATCAAATTATCAAAGTTTTGATTGAGGTATTGGGTTCACCAATCAAGGAATTTAGTGTTAATTATCATCCATTATACCGTACTTTTGCATAAGTGTAAACACTTAGTGTTTCGGATAATTACCACCGAAGTGGCGCATGGAATTAAAACTAATTCGCCCTTAAGATGAGCTTGTACTTTTATGGCTTACTAAGTAGCTCCACTCGAACTTACAGGGGGCAGAGGACCAGGTAAGCGCAAAAGCATAACCTTAGACATCCATTCAGTGTGACTGTGCGCACTTCTTAAATAACCCCTTTATAGTTCATTCTAATGGGTGAGCCGTTCAGTCATTGTACCAAAGTCACCAATCAATTAAACTATTGAAAACTTAACTCTTCCAAAACCAATCAAATTTCACCATTGTTTAGTCCGTATTATTTTTCTATTCAAAATTACCCTTTGCTTAAAACTGTCGCACATAATAAACAAACAAGTAATACCAATAAAAAAATATAAACAACTAAAAACAATGCGCACATAATAAACAATTTATACGTGTAAACAAGTAGCCACATGCAACTTATTCGATAAAACCCTATTAATAATCAATGTCTAGGTTAAATTAACGTATATATTAATTAGGGCTTTCACTCTCTCAATTGAAAGTGAGCCACATACATCGACGAATCGATTGCGTAAACCCATAATTAATGATATACCAAATTGCACATAATTGATTCATTAATGTATATAATTGGAGTCATCCCCAATTCAAGATTTTTCATAAATATACATATGTATAAAACTTAACAATTAATCCAATCTTAACAATTAAATAATAATACAAGCAACTATCCATGACAAACATGCATGTATCATCATGGATATAACATAACAATTATTCAATTAAGTCACAAGATCGCATACAATTCCATGTCACATAACACTTTATTCATGAATTTATCACGTAACAAATATATTAAATATAGGTTTCGATATTGATAACATAACAATTAATATAAACCCTAAAAAAAAATTTAGGAAATCGACTAAAAAATTTTAGGGTTTCCACCCAAAAAAAATTTTTTTCGATCCATAATAGATTTTTAAAACCAAATTAGGGCAAAATCCTTAACCCTAAAATTAGGGTTTATATAATCATAACCAAAACCCTAGAATAAATCATATCAAACACAATACAATATCCGTTTTTTACGTGTTTAGTAATTAATTACTCATTAAAACTAATGGCTCTGATACCACTGTTGGAATTATATAACATGACTAATCATAAATATAAACAATAAACATCAAAGTAAGTGCGGAAGCGTATAGGAACATATAATGAATAATTAATTAACTAAAGAATAAAGTATGCGTGCCTTTCTTGATTCTAGCCGAACAAGAATCAAATCCACAAACTAGCAATTAGGATGAACCCTAATTAGGGTTTATAGGATTATATGAATTACCCCTTACCGTTTTGTAATTCAATCCAAGATAATAACAAAAGTATGTTATTACTATGTTCTTGTACACACGTACTAAACCGAATTAAAGTAATGCTAGTTTTTATCAAACAAATAACATGATATGTGGAAAAGTAATGGATCGATACCCACAAAGGTGTTCGACCGGTTTGGAGAAGAAAAACACACACAAAACTATTTTTAGGGTTTAGCTAATGAACACAAGAGATGGAAAAATAAAACACCTAGCCTTGTTTATATACCCAAGCAAACTTGGTGAACAAGTTGGTTTTTCTTTCCTTCTTTCTCTCCTTGGCCGATCGGTTTGGATATCCCATAGGGATTCCGGAACCTTCCCAACTTTTGCAATTTAATCCTTTTCCATAAACATTTAACGACCGTTAGTCCATTACATTAATTACTTAACGTTCGTTAGTTATTTCGTTTAATAAATAAATAAATATAACATTTATATTTAATTATTAACTTTAAATTCTCATACGTAAAGTGTGCAATCCCATAGTCTCGAGTTCGATCCTAACTCACGTCTACTAATTTATATCCATAAAACCAACAAACCTTAGCTCAATAAACCATCAACAGCTTTTCAACACCGGATCAAACCACTTCCCATGCCTTTAAAGTCCCGTCAGCAACTAACCTCGACTCATCATTTGATAAAGATTCAGCCCCTACACATTCTAAAATATCTGTAACAAACTTTCATCGTTTATATCTGCACTAGCTGTAAAGGGGTGTTTGTTTCGGCTTGTGGCTCATTTGGTTTTGGGCTTATGTTTCATAAGCTCACTTTTTGTTTACTTATTTTGAATTTTTCGGCCTATATAAGTTTATTATTTCGTAATAAACTTATAAACATGAACACTTAAATGGTTTATATTTTTTGTTTTTAAGCATATATGTAAGTAAGGAGTTGCTTATTTCATATATAATTTCAACATTGTTCATTTAGTCTCCTAAACGGTAAATGAATAACGTTGTCCGGTTACGTGGGAAGGGCGAGTCTTTTACTCATACGTATGTGTGTTGAGATATAACTTAATATGCTGTCTGGTAATAACCTTAGGGACTAACTTTCTACATTTACCTTTTCAGTTATGGTCCAAAGGATGCAATAGGAATACTTGTGTTGTTTGTGTAGATTGTTTGGAAGATATAAGGTCAAGATAAAAAAGAAGAAACATGGAAGGGCTTATATGCAATTATCAAAGGACTAGAAGCTGCAATATGTCTAGAGTTGTTGCTGGGATTATAAAAACTCCAATCTCAGCTTATTGTCTCATTCTTGTATTTGAAAAATCTCTCTCTCTCTCTCTCTCTCTCTCTCTCTCTCTCTCTCTCTCTCTCTCTCTCTCTCTCTCTCTCTCTCTCTCTCTCTCTCTCTCTCTCTCTCTCTCTCTCTCTCTCTCTCTCTCTCTCTCATTATTCTATGTTGTTGTAAATGAAACTTAACTAAACTTGTTGATATTTACTCTTTTCTTTATACGCCCACATCTAGGTTTCCCTCACAAACCACTCACCAGTGTAACAATGGCGACTAGGGTATTTCTACTCATCTCGTTTGTCTCACTTTCACCCCTTAACATCACTTCAACCATCGTCGGGGTTAACTATAGAACTCTTCTGGCACTTAAAGTAGTTGTTGTTAAGTTTAAGTAGTTAAAATTGTCATTAGTAAGACTCCCTGATACTCATCTGAAAATTATGGAAGCATTCATTGATTCAAACATGCCACTACTCATCACCCTACCCAATAACATGATTCACTCAATTGCTAATGATTGCGCCAGCGCAGTACTATGGATTGACGAGAATATCTGTGCATTCTATTGAAGGGTTGAATTCTATGGGGTCTGTCTTGGAATTGATGTCATTAGTGATAATGATGATAGAATATTCAAAGCACTGTTTTGCCAATTGATTGTGTTCAAAATTTGTTATTTGAGTGGGGTTAAGTGAGATACTAGTTTCCACAACTTTAACTTATGAAAGTATATTGAATTGTCCTCTTCGCCCCTTTGATACTAGTTTCCACAACTTTAAGTTATGAAAGTATCAGAGGGGCGAAGCGGACAATTCAATATACTTTCATAAGTTAATGTTGTGGAAACTAGTATCTTACTTAATTGCGACTTAAATAGTAATTTTTAATCAAAATCGATTGCCGAAATAGTACCTTTGGATATTCTATCATCATTATCACCAATGACATTAATTCCAACATAACCCCCCCCCCAATAGAATTCAACCCTTTGATAGAATGCATGGATATTCTCGTAGATCAATAGTACTGCGTTGGCGCATTCATTAGCAATTGAGGAAATCATGTTATTGGGTAGGGCGATGAGTAGTGAAATGTTTGAATCAATAAATGCTTCCGTAGTTTTGGGATGAGTAATAGGGAGTCTTACTGGTGATAACTTTAACTCCTTAAACTTAGCAACAACTACTTCAGGGACAGAAGAGACGGATTTGTTCTATAATTAACATTGACGATGGTTGAAGTGATGACGAGGGGTGAGTGAGAGAAATGAGATGACTAGAAAAACCTTAGTCGCAATTGTTATAGTGGTGAGTAAAGGAAACTCAGATGTGGGTGTATTACGAAAAGGGTAATTATCAACAAGTTTATTTATATAGTCTTGGGTGGTCCATAAAACCTATGTTGTTGCATCTAGTATTGGGTGGTTCAAAAACGTACTACTTTCTCGAGGATGGAGATCGAAGGTCAAGCATGAAGGACGAATTCCTCATCCAATTTACCAGTTCAGTCATGCCAGCAACTCGTTGATCGAAACGCTACGTTCTAAAAGAGCTGTAGATAGTTTTGTATCACAAAATAAAATGAGTTAATAAATAGCCCAACTTCTCAACAAAAGATTAGTAACTTGTGACAACTCGTAATTTCCTCGAAGCGTCGTAAATGGAGAAACGACGATTAGAGTGATCTTTCTCTCTAAATTGAGATACAAGACGTATTTATCGTCATTCTTATCATAAATATTATTCTAAACGTGTTGGTGTAATTCCCGGGTCACGAATCCATCGTTCACTAGTCTAAATGAGTCCCGAACCGAATATATATAGAAGAATGGAAAAACTGCAGGAATAGTCCCTGTGATATTTACATCCCTCCTTTCGAATAACTACAAACTCGGTCCCCGTATTTACTTAAATGGTCCCAGGAACCCTAGCTATAAATAGAACACTATAATCACAACTAGGGTTAGTTTTCCTCTCTACCCTCCTCTCTAGTTCTCCGGTGCCGCTGCCACATCTCCGGCCACCCTCCGGCCAACCTCCGGCCACCACCACCAAACTACACCGCCTACACCAACACATAGATCTCGTCCTCGTGGTTATTTCTAAATACCACACGCCCCATAAAACGCAAAAACGCGCCCTATATCTACAATTTGTGTTTCGGGTTTTAGGGTTTTCTAAATTAATCGAGTGGTGAGGGTTCAAGCTTGGTCGTGGTTACGAGTAGTACTCGTAAGGGATACCACTAACGACTCTCGTTCTCTTTCCTCCCTCTTCTTATGGTAAACGCAACACAGCCATTTTGTATAATGATTATTTTCTGATTTAACTCGATTTAACATTTTGTTTATGTCTTATTTTCATGGATGTAAAAATGTTAAAACAAGTTTTTAAAATGGTTTGATTAATATTCGTGTGGTAAGAAAAAGATTAACGAGTTGTTGGTTTGCCTCATGTTTGGTCTCGAATCTGTTAGTGTTGATTTAGATGTGCGAACCGGGTCGAGTCGACTCACTGAGTCAACTCGGTGGGTGAGTACTCAGTGAGCGAGTCACGACAGAATACCAGTAGTCGGGTCGGGTTAGAATCAAGTGAACCCGAATCTAGTATAAGTTGATATTTCAGTTTTGGATAGACTTGTTTGAGACTCGGGTTGAGTCGAATCGGTGGCTAGGGCTGTTTTGACTCAAGTGACTCGGTGAGTCCGATTGACTCACGGAGTCGGGTCAATCCCGTGGGTCGGGTCTAATGACATATGTTGGTATTAGTGTGGATCAATTGCGCAAGACAAGTGGAGTCATGTTGTTGTCATCATGTTGGTCACTAGGGTGCGTTTAATTTGGTAAATTGTTGTCGAGTCTCGACGGGCGGAATTGGCTATATGGTATGGGTAAAACTTGGTTACGGGTTCAATTCCATTTAGACACAATAATAGTTTAAAAGTCGTAAAAGGTTGTTAAAATGAATTAATGATTACTAATAAGGAAGTGATAAATAAGATATGCCGACGGGTAAACTTGTGATATATATAATTAACGACGTGATATGGTAACAAATCACTATACAACGATAACCGGAATAGAACTATCGGATAAACGATATAAAACTTGAGTTAACGACGAGTAATTAATTGTAAAACAAAGTAATAAACATTGAGAACTAAGTAGGTAATTTAGAAGTAATATCAAATATTACGTATACGCTATAAGAATTAACTATGGTTTATACATTAGAATAAAATTTGATACACGAGTCGTATTGGATATAAGTTGTGCTTTATTAAACATTTTGAACTAACCGAATATAATGTATTAGACTCGACGCGAGTTTAATATATATATTCTTAATTTGCGATAAGACTAAATGTTCTATTTTCACATTTTTACTAATGGAAAGACTGAAATATATATAATGTCGACAAATATGATTTTATTTAATTAAATACGAAAGTAACTCGTGTTTTGTAAATACGTGTTAGCTTTTATACACTTGTTCGGAAAGGTAGTTTTGAGTAGACAATCTATTAAAGACATAATGTTTTGGGAACGTTGAATAAACGAACGCGTCATTTATAATACACTACTTAGTATACCTTATTAGAAGTACTTTCTTATAAACTTGTATAACTATGAGTAACGATTGTGAAACCTTGATTGATTAAGTGATATGGAAACTTATCTATTATTACTAACATGTACATTTGGGATTATGGGAAAATTATCGAAAGTTAACATATTTATGTGTCATAAATAGATGTCGTCATTTCCTAGTCTTTAACTAGTTTGAGTATTGTCAGTATTTCTTGACTTTGTCGATGTCTTTTCCTTTTTGGCGTGCGTTCTAGTAGTATGTCTCAACTATGTCGACGTCTTCTCCTCTTTCGCGTGAATTGTACGTCGCGTCTATGTTTCTTACCACCACACGAAACGTTAAAACTAAACTTTTGAGATATTAATCATAAACTTTTGGGAACGATAATGGGCTTTTGAAAGTTACAACATGAATAATCCACGAAAACTATGATACATTACTTTCTATCAACTTCTTTATCGTATGAGCTGTATTTTAAGATAATCGTATACACATTAGGTTGCGTCAATTCTATTCTATCGTACTTGTCGTACCTTCTTTTGCATGCCGTGAAGATTAGCTTTAGATGCAGTCGTGTCAATAGCGAATAGTGCATTACTGTAGCTAAGGTGAGTTTCATAGCCCCTATTTTCAAATGTTTTCATAACTATTTCGGGGGAGAATACATGCTGCTTTTAACGAACCATAACTGGATGTGTGAACATTATTTGAGAATGAATGTTGTTTGGTATATTTGATTTGCGGATTGCGATCTTATGTGTTTATGTGAATGCAAACTATTTCTTGGACCTACCACTACTATTTTGAATTGCTAATGTGTTGATTGGGAAATGTTAGACCTGCGACATTTGTTGACTTAGTCTAGGGTAGCATCTCTATGCTATAACGCGATGCCTAGCTAAGTGTATCTGACCTAGGCCAGGGTAGCATTTGTTCTAGGCCTTGCTACGACTGTGCTGGCTAGAGTCGTCCGGGGTCCTGCATTGAGATCTCAAACGTATTGGATTGATTATTGATTGGATTGATTATTTTTTGGATTGATTATTAATTGGATTGATTGTTGATTGGATTGATTATTGATTGGATTGATTGTTGATTGGAATGTGTATTATATGTCTGCCTTAGTCGCACATAGCAATTAAACTTTATCATGTCCACTACTACTTTTGTAACTAAACTTTATGAACTCACCAGCGTAAGCTGACCTTTTTAGCATGTGTTCTCAGGTTTAAGGCGATAGCTCACTATTGGAAGATGCTTGGCAAGGGGCATGGTCATAGGCGACTCTGATGAATAATCGGGACCACTTTGAACTTCTTATTGGGCCTATTTTCGCACTACTTTCATTAATGTAAACTTAATGTTTTCAAATAATGAATTTTAATCTAAATGGATGGAATAAAAATCATTCTTTGTACCTTATGTTGTGATACCATGAATGTAACACCCAAAGGTTCGTATGCTTCCGCTGGACCATATTTTCGGGGTGTTACATAACTCGAGCTCAAACGTGACAAACTGTAATTCAAAATAGAGCAAACATTTTTAAAAAGTATCATACTTGCCACCATTGGCTTTTGTGGGTAGCGAACAAATTTTTTTGCTTATGTGAGTACTTTTCTTTCAAATTCATTCTTTTTTGGGTATTTAGCGCTTTTTTGACATTTTTGCCCTTCTTAGCTAATAGAAAAAAATTATTTTCCGAAGGGCAAAAATGTCACAAAGTACCCAAAAAAGGATGAATTTAAAAGAAAAGTACCCACAAAAGCAAAAAAATTTGTTCGCTATCCACAAAAGTAAATTGTGGCAAGTATGATACCTTTTAAAAACATTTGCCCTTCAAAATATGTACAAAAGCTGTTATGGCAAAAAAAATGTAGTTATATCAACATATTGACATAATTCTCATTGTCCAATCATTCATTCTTAACAAAGTCTTGGATTGCATCCATTAGACAAAAGTTCGAAAAAAGGAAGTACTACTCAAATCGTTGATTAAGATACCCTAACCGATAGTTATGCGAAAAACAGATTTAAAAAAAAAAACCCTATTACAACAAGAAAATGGTAAAACCGTCAAAAAATGCATAAAAAACACACAAAAACATTACCCTACATTATTTAACTAAAGTTAATGTGTAAACTAGACTTCTTAAAACCTAACACAAACTGTAACAAGCAAAACTTTAAGATTCAACTATTTAAGAGAGTAAACTGAGATTAAAAACTAACCTTTGTGTAGTAGGTTTTGTATGCATGTGTTCAGGAGAAATTGTTGTGAATTAATTTGGGTTAGATGGATTGAGATTCATGGTTTTTGTGAGTAATGATATCTTGACTAAATTATTGTCGGACTAATAAGACTTTGTATTAAATAAACGTTGGAGTAGTAATAATGAAATGTGAATTGTTGGAGTAATAACTATGTATGGTTGGAGTAGATAAATGTGAATGGTTGGAATATTAACTATTAGTCGTTGTAGTAGTAAATTTTTGGTGGTTGATTTTATTAGTCGGAGTAACATACATATAGTTTATTTTAGGTTGAAGAAGCGTTGACTGTGATGGGTGTAAACAAGGACTCGTCCTCATTGTTCGAAAACTCGGTCTTTATTTTTCTGTTTATATTTTATAAGCTCGTTTAATTTTCGGCTTCTTTTGAAATCTGTGTGTTTATATAAGTTTTTATGACATGATAAACTTATATAAGCTATAATTTCCAAAATATGAAGGAAAAAAGTGTATAAAACATGCACTGAAACCTCGCAGGCCCCGAATAAGCTTTAAAAACCACCCCTCATTTGTAATTCTTTACTTTTAAAAACCATTTTCGCATGCATGTATGTTTTAGTGAAAATTAAACATTCGTAAAAAGGCAAGTATTTATGATAAATATGTTTAGATTATCAAGAATTTAAATGAAAATTAACATTATACAAACCAAATATTTAAAGTGGTCTAGTTGTCAAACATCATGATGTTCTCGCAAGAGGTATCAATTTCCGACCTCGCTAGATAAAGATCTTTTGGTGGCAATGAAAATGGTTTGGAACGAGATACTGAATTTGGTCACGTAGATATGAGTCAAAGACTTGCCGTTCCCAAAGGACCTAAACAAAAAAACCTGGTCCGTTTACAAATCTTTAACTTGAGCACCAAGTAGCAATTCAAAAAATTATGTATACATAAAACTGTTTAATGTTGGATATCATAATGAATAATGCAGTGTAGGCCTTTGTAACCTTTTTTCTGACAAAATGTCCAGCCAAACGATCGCTAACTGGTTCTTCTAAACACTTGGCTTCCATCCGATGCTCGTCTGCACAAGTGCCCTTAAGAAGAGTGATCAAAGCCGGAAAACACAGAGACTGACTGAACTTGTAAAGAAAGCCGACACACATACATGACTTGCGCTTGAAACAAATATGTTGCTTGTTCCCACACACAATCTTCAAAACTTGCAGAGGATATTCTCGATAATAAGGTTTGGCTCAACCCTAAGGTCAACCTCGAAGCCTGAATGGAATATATGCTGATAAACCATGAAGTTCCATCTGGGAATTGTTGAACGTGTGATCAACGAATACGGAAGCGGATTATGCGGAATCCGAATCTTGTAAAGAAAGCCGACACACATACATGAATAAAAGAAGTAACCCACACGTATAACCCAAACGTTTAGGTTTATTGATCAAAGCAAAAGAATGAACAGTACAATTTGAGCCTTCCCCCCTCACCTCTATTTATAGAGAATGAGGGGGAGAAGCGATCCAAGTAGGACTTCATCCCTCCATCAAAAACCAGCCATCCTTGTAACGATGTGTGCATTCCATAACCATTTTGAGTTCTACATCCTCACACATATGATCATGAAATAATAAACAGAGGGATACTTCATCCCTCCATCAAAAACCAACCATCCTCGTAACGATACTGAACCAACTAAGACTACATTTCTTTTCCTAAACCAGCAGACCAATACCAATAATGCAAGTTCTTAATACAATCAATAGTACAAAAAGGCCTCATCTCAGCTAGATAATCACAAGAGATATTAGCTACATTTTCCGCCTAGTTATTATCTCCCTGTTGGACCATTAATGTTATAGAAGCAAAGATAAGGATAGTTAGTGTATATTATGTATTAAGTTTTATGTAAAGCCTGTAAAAACAATTGGGTTATGGGCTGGGTCAATATGGGTCGTTTAGGTTGTTAGGGATATAACGGTTATTTAGGTTGTGTCGTTTACTTTAGTTGAATCCGTATAACTGCCACAAAGAGGCAACGATTCATTGTGTATATATATGTCCAGAGTCTGTAACAATTATTATCAATAATGTATCATTAGTTTATATCAAATCTGTTATTATTGTTTTACTTCAATAAACAGAACCTTTGTTACTTTGTATTCGAAACCATTAATTGGCATCAGAGCAAGTGTTAATCGATCCAGGGAAGAACAAGTGCAAGTGGCCATCGATTGGAAAGAAAACCCAGAATTTCGTTTTTTGAAAAGATTCGCAGAAGAGGAACCAAAGGCAGAATAAACCGAACATAATGAGATAAGTATTATTTTTCAATTTCGAATTGTGAGTATCTAGTGCTGGAATTAAGAATTATTATGATTAGAATAGATTAGAATATTAGATTTGTATAAGGAAGTCGTGTTGGTTTTGTGGTGAAACCAAGAAGTCGTGTTGGTTTTGTGGTGAAACCAGGAAGTCGTGTTGGTTTTGTGGTGAAACCAGGAAGTTGTGTTGGTTTTGTGGTGAAACCAGGAGGATAAAGGATAGTTGGTTAATAAGAAACCAGGATTAGTAGTTTGAAAAACCCGAGTAGAAAGTGAATTTTTCAATCGGATCAAGATTGGAAAAGGAAGAAAGAAAAAGCAAATGGCAGGCGATAAAAATAAGAACAAGCCTACAAAGGATAATGGAACATCAATGACGTTCCAATGCCCGGTTCTCAATTCAACGAATTATACAATTTGGGATGTAAAGATTAGGGCAATCTTTAATGTCCATGGAATTTGGGAAGTGGTTGAACCAACGCAAGGAACTGAAGTCGATCAAAAGAAAGATAACTCGGCAATTGCAATGCTATATCAAGCAATTCCAGAAAGTATTGTATTGCAAGTTGCTAACCTTAAATCGGCAAAGGAGATTTGGGATGCGTTGAAAATTCGACATGTTGGAGTTGATAGAGTTAAGGCGGCGCGTGTTCAAACACTAGAGTCGGAGTTTGAACAATTGAAGATGAAAGACAATGAGTCGCTAGATGTGTATGCCAGGAAGATAAGTGAGATTGCAACACATGCAAGCAGTTTGGGGCATACGATGGATGATAAAAGGCTGGTTAGGAAACTTTTAAGTTCTGTACCAGAGAAGTTTATGCAAATTGTTGCAGCAATAGAGCAGTTTGCAGATCTTAATACGATGCCATTTCAAGAAGCCATTGGGAGATTAAAAGCTTTCGAAGAACGAATGAAAAAGGCAGTCAAAGAAGAAGATGGATCCAGTGGCCTACTTTTCAGCAAAGTAGATGAAAAGGAGAAGACCAAGGAACACAAGTGTGAACGTTGCGGTCATGAGAATTCAAGTCAAGGAAGACCACGACGTGGGCAAGACAAGAATTGGAAACCATGGAAGAAAAAAGATGGTGATCAAGACCTGAGTCAGATAAGATGTTACCAGTGCAAAGAACTTGGACACTACAAAGGCGAATGTCCAAAGATGGAAGCAAACCTGATTCAGTACAAAGATGATGAACCATTGCTATAAAAGAACTTTGAAGAATTGAAGACTTTGCCGTCTTTAACATTAGGGGGGTGAATGTTGGACCATTAATGTTATAGAAGCAAAGATAAGGATAGTTAGTGTATATTATGTATTAAGTTTTATGTAAAGCCTGTAAAAACAATTGGGTTATGGGCTGGGTCAATATGGGTCGTTTAGGTTGTTAAGGATATAACGGTTATTTAGGTTGCGTCGTTTACTTTAGTTGAATCGGTATAACTGCCACAAAGAGGCAACGATTCATTGTGTATATATATGTCCAGAGTAACAATTATTATCAATAAAGTATCATTAGTTTATATTATTATTGTTTTACTTCAATATACAGAACCTTTGTTACTTTGTATTCGAAACCATTACTCCCAATCCGAAAATGCAGCTACATCCTCACATTTACAGAAATGCGAATAAACAACTAGCAGTGAAAATCAATGGGAATAACACAATGTATCATCATCCAAACACACCGTTACATACATCTGATACTGCCATCGATGGGAAACACAATAGTGTTAGGATAAAGCACGACTAGGACCAAGTTTTCCCATCTTACTAATTTTCATCCTCCTCTGATCCTAAGTCCATGCTCCTCTCATTAATTATCTCTTCATTACAGTTCCTCACATAACATCAAATAAGAATTATTGTAAAGTACATTAATGAATTGACACACACAAAACCAACAATTCATACAACTCAAAGTTACAGAAGTTACACCAATTCCTGATCTCATAACATAAAATAAACCTCTCAAGGAACTGAAGTTGCAACTAGCTTGTTACGAGTAATTACTCCAGTGATCCCCCGGTACGTTAGCTATCAGTCACCTTTTGCTTAAGATCCCCTTGGTTAGTTACCTACCACAAAATGTAGTTGAACCAGATGAATGGTAAGACACATATGCAGAACATACTACTGTAAATTTAATGTTCATGGCTAACCAACTTTATTAGATTAATTCTAATGTTCATGATGCAAAATTGCAAGGTTTTATTTAAGGTAGAAGCAAACAATTTTCACATCATGATAAAGATCATATATGAATTAACTTTATAAAGTTTTATAAGTTCTTTGGAAACCAGAATTTCTAGACGATAACTAAAGTAAAATACTTACTTGAAATTCCAATGCTTCCTCAACCCGATCTGCAATCGCTTCCATTGTAGGGCGTTCCTTTGAATTGAAACTAATGCACTGAAATGCTACTTCTCTAAAAGCATTAAATGAACGACTATCAATTTCATCTTTAATCAAGGGATCAACCAACAAGTCTGGTCTGTAATCATAGTAGCGTCGGACCAGATTTATTAGAGGTTTTGGTTTACCATCTCCAAATCTTTTTCGGTGATGAGCTAGCATTCCACTCAACAGTTCAAACATTACCACTCCAAATGAATAAACATCCGACTCTTTCCGAAGGACCCCACTTTCATGGTAAATAGGATCCACGTAAAAGTTGGTACCCGCAGCGCTTGTATAGACTTGAGTTTGTGGCTGATTTTTAGGGCCAGACTTTGACAATCCAAAGTCACAAACTTTTGCTACGAAATTGTGATCCAATAACATGTTTGCACTCTTGACGTCTCTATGTATTACTCGGTTGTCCTCCCCAAGACCCGTGTGAAGATAGTCAAGTCCTCTTGCTGCCCCTAAGAAAATCTTCAGGCGACGTTCCCATGTCAAGAAGCGTCTCTTTTCCTTGTCTTGGAGATGACAGTCTAAGCTACCATTACTAGCATACTCATAAACTATAATCTTCTCCTTGCCTTCATCACAGTAACCAATGAAAGGGATGATGTTTTCAAGGCTAAAACTGAAAATCAAATTCAGCTCGTTGCGGAACTCATACTCTCCTTGGTAACTTTCGGGTCGCAGACATTTGATAGCAACTGTGCGGTTTTGCCAACGTTCAAGGGGTTGGCCTTTGTAAACTACACCGAATCCACCATCTCCTATCCGGTTTTCTTGACCTTTCATTCCAATGGCCAAGTTAATGTCCCTCAATGGAATAAAGAAATCTTCTAGCTTTTGATATTGCAGGCTTCGTTCCATAACAGAAGAAGGCGTTCTGTGGTTCTGCGAATAGAATCTGTTTAGATAATGCAAGTCTTTTTGAACCGAAATGTTTTAATTAAGCTTGAAACTATTGAATACCCTGATTTGTGTTTCTTTGTTTGAAATATATATCATTTTCATGTCTCAAAATTTAAACATGAAAACACCAATGCATAAGAATTATTTAAAGCCGGAATGACATAAATTCTTTAGAAAACCAACATGACTGAGTTGAGTAGTTTCAACAATATTTTTATTGAATGTATATATTTTTTTATTCAAGCAGACATAATTAAACTAGTCAACATATAATTAAATGAAGACTTACTTGAATATACAATGCTTCCTCCAACCTCTTGATGATCTTATTCAACGAAGGGCGATCCTTTATGTTGTAACTAATGCATTTATATGCAATTTCTTTACAAATACGGAAAGAACGAACATCAATTTCATCACTTATTTGAGGATCAATAAACTTATCGAATCCATCACCATAGTAGCGTCCGACCAAAGCCATCAGACGTAGCTCTTCATCTCCATCGCACGTGGTATAAACCGACTTACCAGTCAATACTTCAAAGAGTACTACGCCAAGTGAGTAAACATTTGATTCTACCTTGGGGATGTAGCTTTCACGGTAGACGGGATCCATTTCTTGTCCGCCGACAAGTTTTTTATAAACTTTGGTATCTGGATGATTTCTGGGGACTAAAAATACCGAACCAAAACCACAAATTTTAGCTTCTAGGTTGTCAGAGACTAATATGTTCTCGCTACTGAACTCTCCATGTATTACACTCTCGTACTCCCCAAGACCTGAATGGAGGTACTTGAGTCCTTTTGCTGACCCTATGCAAATCTTTAGGCGCTGAGCCCATGTTAGCTTATGGAGATAAGTAGAAAGGCTTCCATTTTCCACACACTCGTAAACTAGTATTTTCTCTTCCTTTTCATAGGTGAAACCCATTACTCGGACGATGTTTTCGTGTTGGAGGCGGAAAACAATTCCAGCCTCTTCATTGAATGAATATACATTATTACATCTTTTTACGGCAACTGGGCCTTTTCTCCAGCTATCATTGAGGTATCCTTTGTAGTACCTACTTGATTTATATCCAGTCTCAATTTGTTCGTGGAAGTTATTGGTGGCCTTCTTGATCTCCACTAGCGAAATTCGAAGTTCCTTATCTAGTGTAAGGTTTAATTGAGGAGAAGCTAGTCGATTCAGTAACTGTAAAACACAAACACGTTTGCTTAGAGGTGTCCCGTATAAGATCTTTAAAACAATAAGATGCGATTAAAAAGGGAATTTTGCATTTCTAATCTCAATATTCTCGAAAATGTGATTTGCTTACGATTATAACTAGTTTTAGATCTCGTGTGCGCACGGGTTTTGACATACGTTACACTAACAGAGTTTTAAGCTAAGTCTAATTTAGTGAACATTTATGTGTTTTTATTTAAAGATATCTATAAATAATTAATAATGATTATCTTCATCAATAATTATTTTTATTCATCGTTAGATTTGTTTTTGTCTATAGTTTTTTATATCGATTGATATTTTGTCTATAGTTGTTGGACATTTGACTTGTTTCGCTGACACTCTGTTGAGTTTGATGATGTTGTCTAAATTTAACTATTGATCATGTTGTAGACATCATGCGTATTTATAGCACGTAATGATACTTGATGAACTTAAACACAAAGTTAAAAAAAATTGCCTTTCCAGATATTTGTATTTAAACTTTAAAGATGAATTACATGTGTCATTGTTATATGTATATCTCTTGTATTTATTTTTTAAATGAAGGTATTCGGTACTTTCATTTTGATATATATATTCATGTTAATAATAATATAAGCCGTATTTAATCTTTAAGCACGTGTACAAAAAGGTTAAACTAATTAAGAAAAACAGCATGAGTTTTTATTGAACACGAATAGTAAAAAGAGTTTCTTTCCGGTTATCCTTGGTAAACAACCTCAGTCGTTAGCGTATGTACAATCTCAAGTATTTATTTACATATCACGTCAACTCGCTCTTTTAGTTAGATATTTATAATCTCATGCATATACATTAATTTGAATTTATAATGATTATAATACTTATAAATAACAACAACATATATGTTATTCTTTTAAAAAAAATAAAGTCCAAAGGGTATAAAGTCTAGGGGGTATTTGTTAAATTTATAAAGATATTAAAAAAATATATAAACTGATAAATTAATTTCAGTCTATATAATTTATTTAAAATTTAGCATTTAGATTTTTATTAATTACTCTCCTTTCTTTTTTATTTTTTTATAGAGGGTGAACTAATACAATTTCTAAAGCTGGAGCTGCAGTCAAAATCGGAAATACATGCAGTTCGTTGATCCATTAAGTAGCACGAAGTCCATAATTGAAAACTAAATTATTTTTTATTTATTTATTTTTTTGATACTAAATTATTTTGTTAGGCCATTTTAGGCTTTGCTCTCATGGAAGTTGTTGTCTTGTTTACTCTTCTGATGGCCCTTCTGATCTTGTTTGTATACTCAGATTCGCTACCGTCAGTAGCCTTCTTCCCAAGGTGAGCGATGTAACAGGAGACGAGTCTAAGTGAGTTAAGTGAGGAAGTGGGGGCATGAGGAAGTGGAATTTTACACCTATATATTTTGTTTTTTTTCCTCCATCAAATTTATCTGAGTTTAACTAATATTTTTTCATTTTTGACTTTGAATTGGTCAATAAGAATGCTCGCTATCTCATTGGTTCAATTGAAAACTTCTCAAAAATTTGATTGTCCATTTTGATATTTTCTAATTATATAAGAGATTATTGTTATTGTTATTATTATTTTTATTATTTTTTATAAATTATTATTATTATTATTATTATTATTATTATTATTATTATTATTATTATTATTATTATTATTATTATTATTATTAAATCGATCGTAATATTAAAAACTCTGTAAATGTTCGAATTATAAAATAAAGGTGAAACACGTGTTATTGATTACACATGATTAATTATAACATGTACAAAAATTTACATTTACTAAATTTGACTAAAATATAAAATTTAATTACTAGAACAATAACAATGAAAACAAAATTTGATTATACTTCCAAACCCTAGTAAGTATGGTTGAAATATTATTATTATTATTATTAATTGTAGTCAAGGTTTTTAAGATCCTACATATTTATGATCATTTTCGTATTTACAAGATCCAGATCGTAATATTGGATCAGGATCTTAAAATCGTATGTAGTATCATATTCTTTATAGGGTTTGTCAAAGTATGCAAAATATACAAATTATTATATATTAAACACAAAACTATATGAATTTTCATGAAAATGTCGGATTAAAAATAAAATGTTCCAGACAATTATCCTCTTGTTTATTAAATTCTGTAAAATTTAATCTATAAATTTATAATTTTTAAACTTGTGATTAGAATAATGTGAGATGAGATCGTGATCTTAATATTCTACGGGTTAACATAAAGAACTAATAAGATTTTATGCTTGTAAAGATTCTGCCTAGAATCAAAATCATTTTTATTTTATGATTTCGTAAGATATTAAGATCATGATTAGGATTTTAACAATTAAGATTGTAGTCATGACCAAAAAGCGCGTGTGCACGGTAATCTAATGATAAGTTAACATAAAAGCATTATGTCAAAGAAAAACTCCTTTCAATAATTCGAAATAGTTAAATGATACCGACTTACGTGAATATCCAATAATGCTTCCTTAATCGTCTTAACGACCTCATCCATTGTAGGGCAATCCTTCAAGTTGAAACTAATGCATCTATACGCAATATCTATAAACATGTGGAAAGAACGATGATCAATGTGATCTTTCTAGACGATTCATAATGCTTTTGGATGGCAAGTTGTGCCTTTGTTTCACCCGGTTTTTAATCATTAGCCTCGAATCCAAACACTAGTGCTACACATGCCACTCTCTGAGATGTGGCATGTCCTAGCCGCGATGCGCTAGCCAAGTTTGTGTCATAACGTTGCACGCGGCTCCGGCCTTTCCAGCCGTGAGACCCGTAGCACGGAAACCAACCCGTTCAAATACACACATATGAATACCATTGACCGTTCGGGAAAAAATGTAAAATGAATAAAAGACAGGCTAGAAATTTGGACAATTTGTTTAAAAAAGACCATTGACTCCATTAATCCACTTGTTTTTAATTATATGATTTGCTAGATCTGTTACAACTTATAACTTCACATGATCAGTTTCCTCCCACAGATCTTTCCAAATTCTCATTACTCGTAAATTGTGATCAGTAATGGATTCACCTCCTTCACCAACATATCCACAAATTGTTTCGTACCCCTCCGAATACACCGAAGCTCACTCTAAACCATACTCGATCTCTGACGCGTTTGGAACTCGACCAAATTCACTTGTCGAAGACCCACAACAACTCCCTCTAAAGGGTCACACCGATAAAGAGAAACAGGACACCGAAGCTCGCTCTAAACCACACTCGATCTCAGACGCGTTTAGAGCTCGACCAAGTTCACTTGTCGAAGACCCACAACAACTCCCTCTAAAGGGTCACACCGATAAAGAGAAACAGGACACCGAAGCTCGCTCTAAACCACACTCGATCTCAGACGCGTTTAGAGCTCGACCAAGTTCACTTGTCGAAGACCCACAACAACTCACTCTAAAGGGTCACACCGATGAACAGAAACAGGTGCCAGATATCATAGACGCTGCTGGAGTCCGAGTCACTTCATATAATGATGAGCCTGGATATGTTAACCGTAGCCTAGGGCAAGATTATTCGGTGAATGATCAAGAACGTGCTAGGCCGCCTTCACACGGGGACATAGCTGGTAAGAGACCGAGAAGTCTGAATATGACGACTACCGTACATATGTACACGTGAAACCTCCTTCACATATATGATAAAGTTCGTATACTCAATCCAAGTTACGAAGATAATTAATAATGATGATCATGAGGATGATTATCAACGTCCTCCACCTGTAACTTTAAATTGTAATCACTAGCTAGTAGTGATATAGAATACTGCTTATGTTGCATCTTTAATATTGTTTTGTATTGAGTGTGTTTTCTATTTTCAGTTCTTCAGATCTGTATGTGTTAATTGTGATCCATTTAATGTACGTTGACTTTGAATGTGATGTTTTTATTTTTCGTTGTAATGTTTAACATTATTTCCACTAATTAAACCCTCGTTTAATATAAGAAACTACTAAACACTAAACAGATTTATTAAAAGTATAAAATACTTCTTGAAACAATAAAAACCTTCTACCCTCTCTCTCCAAAATTTCCAACCATGTTTAATCCACATTAGTCCATTGGATTCTATTTATTTTTTTTACTTTTTATTATTATTTTTTTACTAAAATCCATTTGCTTTTGGATTTAATCAAATAAGATTTAAAAAAACTGATGCTTTTCTGTCTATAATGCCTATAGTTTTAAAAGTATTAAACTTTAATCATCATACAACGCGATCAAACACAACAAAATATTTTCAAAATGCGTAGACAGATTCAAGTGAAAATTTATTTGGAATACTTCTTGAAATCATAATTTTTAGTGTTAAAGTAAAACATAACCCAATAATAAGAGAAGAAATAAGCATGTTAATGTTAACATATAAAAGCCGTAGTTTAAGTTGGTTGGGCCTTATTGTTGGACCATTATCTTTATATAAAGTTAATTTGACAATTTTACCTATCTTAAAATCTATCTCTTAAAGGAAAAGATTGGGATACCTAAAACTTATGCCTAAATATATGCCTAATATATGTGTCATTAACATAGTGGGTTGTGAAAAAGTGAACCCAATTGCTACAACCAATAATTGATTGCCACATAAATTTAGACCTAGATTTTGGCATAAGTTTTAGGTTTCACAATCACTTCTCATCTCTTAATACCTACGTGCAACACTTCACTTGCGTCCCTTCTTCTTCAACTTGTGTATGTGCAAAAACAGTTACTGATGTTTTTTTTTCTTCTTCAAACAATGGTGATTTTGATTTGGGTAAGCACTTCAAATTTTATTGCATCTTGGAGGGTGTGCACTTTTCAATTTTTAGTGTAATGTATAGTTACTTTTGAAAAACACCAATTTTTTTACACTACTCAAAATTTGGGCAAGGTATGCACGTTCATACCCCATGCTCAATGTAAATCCGCCCCTGCTCGCAGTCTAAACATCCGGCCGACCACCATCGACTTCCGCCGCCTATCATTGGAAGTCGGTCCAGATCCGCTTCGTTACCCACCGGCTTGTCTCATCGGAAAATACCACTAGGACGCACGATGTACGTCCATTTCACAGCGTCGGTAACATATTTTTAGCATAGGGTTTTAACTAAATAAACCAACGCAGCTGATGGTGGCGACGGTGGCCAATGGTGGGAGTAGGTGTTTCCGGCAAAGGTAGCCACACGACAATATCACACTCAACCATTACAAATTTGAGGAACAAACAAGCACATAAACTCACAGACCGAGTATTTGATTATTATTATTATTATTATTATTATTATTATTATTATTATTATTATTATTATTATTATTATTATTATTATTATTATTATTATTATTATTATTATTTTTTATTTTTTATTTTTTTTAACATTACTTTTATTGTTATTATTATTTATTTATTTATGTATTTATTTATTTATTTATTTATTTATTTATTTGTTGTTAATTTGGGGTTTTGATGTTAAGCTATTCTTATTAGGTTTGTTCATATTATTAAAAGTGTGCATTTGGGAAACTTTGTACAAGATTGCAAAATCATCTTTGAGGGTGTGCAAGGTGGGTGACCGCTCAGGGCCCCAAAACTTTTAAGGGCTCCAAAATTTGTCTTATTAAAATTGTATGCATGGGAAACTTTGTACAAGATTGCAGAACGATCTTTATTTGTTGTTAATTTGGGGTTTTGATGTTTAAGCTATTCTTATTTGGTTTGTTCATATTACTATAATTGTGAATCTGGGAAACTTTGTACAAGATTGCAGAACCATCTTTGAGGGTGTACAAGGTGGGCGACTGCTTAGGGCCCCAAAACTTTTAGGGGCCCCAAAATTTGTCTCATTAAAATAGTATGCATATGTACACATATTTCTCACGAAAAAAATATTTAGATGAGAAAATATCTTAAATGAGTAATATGTTAGAACATTTATATAATTACTTGCATTATATCTTATAAACGGTGAGAATTTATATGTAATATTCTTTTTCGAAAGGCCTCATTATGTAAATTCGTACATGACCCTAAAAAATTTATCAATTCATGGGACGGCCCTGCAAGATTGTAAGGGTGGGTGAAATGTTTGTTCCCTTGATCCATCTCCCTATTTTTCATGAATATGTGTGTGGTGGGTTCAATGTGAATGAAAATTGTTGTTCCCTTTACACGTTAAGCTTAACTACAAAGTTAATCTAATCGTGTCAATGCCTTAGTGATGTAAATGAAATACTTTGTAATCAGAAAATGCTTTAAGGTAAAAGTCACAATATTTTCAACGTTTAAATCTCCTCACTAAACTCAATATAACCTTGAGTACAACTATGCTAACCAACTGAACTAGCTTCTGGGACTTAGTCATATTTGGAAGAGAAAAAGTGCTTGTGAATGTCTATGCATTTAGTGCACAAGCTTAAACTTTTTCTCCAACTTATGAACCTATTCATACACAAGTATTTGTACGACTGTTACAAAAAAGACAAAGAATGAGGTAAGCTATGTTGGACAAAACACTTACGTAGTTTGTGTTTGTTACATATGACTATATTGGGTATGGGACAAGTAAGCTTTCTAAGTGTCATTGAGGACACTAGTTTGATCTTTAGCTATTCAGGGAAAGTTTGACCTTCGCATGATAAGTACCGTACCTTATCACTTCAAGCATTTCCATCCTTATCACGCCTTAACTTCAGTCTCTAAGTATTGAGTCTGAGGCCTTCAGTCTTCTATAATGTTGAGGAGACTTGGAGGTTCAGTAAGTTATTGTTATCGCTCACTGAATCTATCACTTTTTTCTTTGGCTCAGTTATCATTCATTAAGTTTCGCCTCACTGAATGAAGATACTTTATTTTTAGTCTCATCCTGAGCTTCCTAAAATTGACTCACTGAATAACTGTTCACTCAGTGACTGATGTAGTTTTACGGGTATCAAACACTTAGGTTATTTTCTATTCAAATCATAGATTAAAGAGACTTGGGTACTCAGTGAACCAACAAGAGTATATGAAGATAAATTTATTAAATTTTAGTAGTTGTTGTGCAAGTACCTAGAAATGGAATTGGTCAGACTGTCAACTGCCAACCATTCTTCGTAGAGATGCCTTTTTTTTTTTTTTTTTTTTTTTTTTTTGAGAGAGAGAGTTCTAATTAAGTAAAAATTAATGAGAATGAATGAAAGTAATAAAACTAATGACTGATGTAATAATTAATGTTTATTTAGTGGAATAATTGGGTTTATTTAGGAGTACATTTTCTCTAGATGTAAAAGTTTTTTAGCTAAAAACAATGTACAAGTTGCTGTTTAATGCATTAAACTAATATATGAGTTTGATCTAACAAAGACCAAAGAAAAAATAAAATAAAATAATGAAAAGATAAATTTTAGTCACTCGTATTTTAATAAAAATCAAAAATCACTTTCTTCTTTTTAAAAAATTAAATGTCGTTAACTAAAATTAATTATACCGTCAAATCGGGCATTAAATCATCTTTTATTTGAGACACTTATGTATATTTTCAATTTTCGACGAATTTTTTTTTTCAAGTTTTTCTTTTGTATTTTGCTTCTTATTGTTATTAGCTAATTCTACTTGGGGCTGTTCATTTCAATATTTGTTCTTCTTTAATCATTTTGCGAATTGAAACCCGTGTGTAAACTCAGATGTTTACAAATAGTTCTTTTACAAGTATGTTAACAGGTGATTACAGTATATAACTGATACTTCAAAAACAGTCCCAACAAATAAGCCCCGCCACAACACGCGGGGGCATTCCTGCATGTTGTAACACATATGCCTGGTGTGATTTGTGATAATATTAATAATCCTTAAGGCATAAATTTAGGGAGGATTAGCTTTGAACGAGTCTAACAGCACAGGGGGTGTTATTTCGCAAGCTGTCTTAATATTAAAAAACAACTTCGAAACATTGACTTCATTTATTTAATACTAACATTTTTTTTATCTGGGTTTTCAACTCGACATTGCGAGCTAACTAGCGATCATCTATTTGGATTTTTAAGTCCTTTCTAATGGTTTGTTCTAAAAAAAAAGAAAAGAAAAAAAAAAACGTTTGATCGTATGAAAAAGATTGAAGTGTTAAAGTAAAACATAACCCAATAATAAAAGAGAAGAAATAATCATGTTAATGTTCTAGAAACTCACGTACACAACTCTGATTTACAAAAGTTCCACGTAATACTGTTTTCTTAACAAAGTGATAAAGCTCTTAAGAAACTGAACTTGCGACAAGTAGAGAAGTAATTACTCCAATGATCCATATGAATTAGCTCTTAGTCACCTTTTGCTTATGGTCCCCTTGATTAGTTACCTAACACAAAATAATTTAACGTTCATGAAAATGATCATATAAATTGACTTGGTAAGAAACAAAAATTTCTGAAAGATAACAAAAATGTAGTTGAACCAGATGAATGGTAAGACACATGATAGATACTGAACAAACTTTAATAATTCTTTGAAAGCTACACGGCTAACCAACAGCTTTATAATTGCTTAAGAAACAAAAATTTCTGAAAGATAACTGAAATAAATTACTTACATGAAGCTCCAATGCTTCCTCAACCCGATCCACGATCATTTCCATGGTAGGACGTTCCTTTGAATTGAAACTTATGCACTGAAATGCAACTTCTCTATACGCATTAAAAGAGCGATTATCAATTTCATCTTCTATAAAGGGATCAATCAACAGCTCTGGTTTGTGATCATAGTAGCGTCGGACCAGATGTAACAGAAGTTTTTCTTTACTATCCCCAATGCTTCTACGATAATAAACTGGCAGTCCACTCAACAATTCAAACATCACCACTCCAAATGAATAAACATCTGACACTTTATGGAGGACACCACTTTCATGGTAAACTGGATCCATGTAATACTTGGTACCCGCAGTGTTTGTATAGACTTTAGTTTGTTGCTTGTTTATGGAGCCAGCTTTTGATAATCCGAAATCACAAATTTTGGCTACCAGATTGTCATCCAATAATATGTTCCCACTCTTGACGTCTCTGTGGATTACACTGTTTTTCTCACCAAGACCATAGTGAAGATATTCCAGTCCTTTTGCTGCTCCTAAGCAAATCTTCAGGCGATGCTCCCATGTCAAGCGACGTCTCTTATCCTCCTTTTCTAGATGACAATCCAGGCTACCATTACTAGCATGCTCGTTAACTATAATTTTCTCCTTGCGTTCATCACAGTAACCAATGAAAGGGATGATGTTTTCATGGCTGAAACGGAAAATCATATTCAGCTCATTGCGGAACTCATACTCTCCTTGGTAACTTTTGGGAGAGAGGCATTTGATGGCAACTGTGCGGTTTTGCCAACGTTCAAGGGGTTGGCCTTTGTAAACTACAGCAAATCCGCCATCTCCTATGTGAGTTTCTGGACCTTTCACTCCAATGGCCAAGTTGATGTCTCTCAACGGAATAAAGAAATCTTCTAGTTTTTGATATTGTAGGCTTTGTTCCGTAACTGAAGAAGGTGCTTTGTGGTTCTGCAAATAGAATCTGTTTAGTTAATGCAAGTCTTTTTGAACCAAAATGATGTAATGACCATGATTTGTGTTTCTTTGTTTGTATGAAATTTAAATCCTTTTCATGTCTCAAAATGGAAATATGAAAACACCAATGCATATAAGAATTATTTAAAGCCGGAATGACATAATTTTTTTATAAAACCAACATGACTGATCGAGTTGAGTAGTTTCAATAATATCTTGATTTAAGATATATCGCAGGCATAAACTATTCGACATATAACTAAATGAAGACTTACTTGAATATACAATGCTTCCTCCAACCTCTTAATGATCTTATTCAACGAAGGGCGATCCTTTATGTTGTAACTAATGCATTTATATGCAATTTCTTTACAAATATGGAAAGAACGAACATCAATTTCATCTCTTATTTGAGGATCTATAAACTTATCGAATCCATCACCATAGTGGCGTCGGACCAAAGCCATCAGAATTAGCTCTTCATCTCCATCGCACTTGGTATAAACCAACTTACCAGTCAATATTTCAAAGAGTATTACGCCAAGTGAGTACACATTTGATTCTACCTTGGGGATGTAGCTTTCACGGTAGACGGGATCCATTTCTTGTCCGCCGACAAGTTTTTTATAAACTTTGGTATCTGGATGATTTCTGGGGACTAAAAATGCCGAACCAAAACCACAAATTTTAGCTTCTAGGTTGTCAGAGACTAATATGTTCTCGCTACTGAACTCTCCATGTATTACACTCTCGTTCTCCCCAAGACCTGAATGGAGGTACTTGAGTCCTTTTGCCGCCCCTATGCAAATCTTTAGGCGCTGAGCCAATGTTAGCTTATGGAGATTAGTAGAAAGGCTTCCATTTTCCACACACTCGTAAACTAGCATATAATCTTCATTTTCATAACAATAACCCATTAATCGGACGATGTTTTCGTGTTGGAGGGGGGAAACAATTCTTAACTCCTCAAAGAATGAATTTTTATTATTGCATCTTTTTACGGCAACTGGGCCTTTTTGCAAGTTATCATTGAGGTATCCTTTGTAGAACCTACTTGATTTATATCCAGTCTCAATTTGTTCGTGGAAGTTATTGGTGGCCTTGTTGATCTCCACTAGCGAAATTTCAAACTTTAAAGCTTGTAAACTGCTTAATATAGGAAGAACTAGTCGATACTGTAAATGTAAAACACAAACATTTTTGCTTAGAGGTGTCCCGTATAAGATCTTTAAAACAATAAGATGCGATTTAAAAAGGGAATTTTGCATTTCTAATCTCAGCAAGACCACTTATTTCTAATGTGCCTTATTACGTACTTTATCTCTTTCTCGAAAATGTGATTTGCTTACGATTATTACTAGTCTTAGATCTCGTGTGCGCGGTTTTAACATACTTTACACTAATAGAGTTTTAAGCTAAGTCTAATTTAGAGAGCATTTATGTGTTTTTATTTAAAGATATCTATAAATAATTTATAATGATTATCTTCATGAATAAGTATCTTTATTCATCTTTTAGATTTGTTTTTTTTTCTTTTCTAGTTTTTAATACCGATTAATATTTTTTCTATAGATATTATGCGTATTTATAGCTAATGATATTTGATGAACTTAACACAAAGTTAGAAAATACGGATATTCGTATTTAAATTTAAAAGATGAATTACATGTGTCGTTGTTATATGTATATCTATTGTATTTATTTATTTTATATGAGGGTATTCGTTACTTTCATTTTGATATTATATTCATGTTAATGATAATATAAGCTGTAACAAATACTTAGACATGAGTACGCAAATGTTAGACTAATTAAAAAAAACAGCATGAGTCTTTATTAAACATGAATGGTAAAAAGTGTATCTTTCCGGTTATCCTTATTAAACTGATAAAGAATAATAACCTGAGTCGTTAGCATATGTACAATCTCAGGTACTTATTTACATATCACAGCAACTTGCTCTTTTAGTTTAGATATTTATAATCTCTCGCATATACATTAATTTACTATATAATAATAATAATATTTATAAATAACAACAACATATATGTTATTCTTTAAAAAAAAATAAAGACCAAAGGTTATAAGCTATAAAGTCTAGGGGTATTTGTTAAATTTATAAAAATATTAAAAACATATATATACAGATGATTTAAGATCATTTACATATTAAACTTTATCTACATACCAATAGATCAATCCCGACACTTCATCTTCATTTGATCTAATAGATGATATTAAACCCAACATTTTAACAAATCTATTTTCATCTTTTTTCTTCAAATATTAATATATCTTAAACCGGTAATCGTTAAGTGAAAATAAATATACCATCACGACAAACATTTAATTATCTTTCTATAGATATATGCACTTTGACATACTTTCGAAAAGTTTTTTTTTTCTTTTTTTTCTTTGTTTTTTATGTTGTTTTCCTCATTGTTGAAACTTGCATTAGAAATCACATGTGATTAAACACTAATTTTAATATTTCTAATAAAATCACATTTGATTTTTCAAACACGCATCTCAATATCATGTGATTTTTATAAATGAACTATTATAATCTATAAAATCACATGTGATTTTATTACAATATTCAAATTAGTGTTTAATCACATGTGATTTTTCATACAATTTTCAAATACGAAAAAAAAAGACGAAAAAACGTTAAAAAAAGTGAAAAAAAACGAAAAAAAAAAAGTATCGAAAGTATATCAAAGTGACCATCTTTAGATAGATAATTAAATGTTGGCCGTGACGTTATAATTTGTTCTTTCTAACGATTAATTGTTCATGAGATATTTAAATTATAAAAAATCAGTGAAATATTAAAATGTTTATAATCTAACAATTGATTTTTTTATGAGCACTGATTGGGATGTATAACTCGTATGCCTAATAATATGCCTAAACATATGTGTCAGCATCTTATTGGAACAGCAGAGGACCACTTCTTCAGAAACCAATAATTTATTGCCACATCTATTAGGCACACAATTTGTCACATTTTTTAGGCCTCCAAATCATTTTCCTTTTTTTATATAGATGGTGAGTATGAGTCCCTTATTATGTGAGAAAAGTTTAGTATGTAAAATAACTCTCCCCATAAATTGATAAGTTAACTTAAGTCTATATAATTTAATTGAAATTTAGCACCTAGAGTTTTATTAATCACTCTCCCATTTTTTTTAGTTTTTTTATAAAGGGTGAACTACTACAATTTCTAAAGCCGGAGCTGCAGTCAAAATTGGAAATACATGCATTTCTTTGATCCATTAAGTAGCACGAAGTCTATAACTGAATACTAATTTATTTATTTATTTATTTATTTATTTTCTTGATACTAAATTATTTGGTTAGGCCATTGTAGGCTTTGCTCTCACAGAAGTCGTTGCCTTGTTTACTCTTATGATGGCCCTTCTGATCTTAATCGTATACTGAGATTTGCTACCGTCAGTAGCCTTCCTCCCAAGGTGAGCGATGTGACGTGAGATGAGCGTATAAGTGAGTTGAGTGAGGAAGTGAGGGCCCGGAAGCGGAATTTGACACCTATATATTTTGGTTTTTTTTTCTCCACCAAATTTATTAGAGTTTAACCCTTTTTTGTTTGACTTTGAATTGACCAATAAGAATGCTCAATTTCGCTTATATAGTATTATTGTTACTACCTCCGTCTCAAAATTTAAGTCCATTTAGACTTTTTGAATATATAACTTTGACCTTAAATATTTTTGTTTGTATTATATAATACTTGATACAAAATATATGAATAAATAATGTTTTAAATGTGTTATTCATTGATATAATTTTAATCAAGTATTATGTAATACAAATATAAATATTTATGGTCAAAGTTTGATTCAAAAAGTCCAAATGAACATAAAATTTGGGACGGATGGCGTATTATTATTGTTGTCGTTGTTGTTGTTATTATTATTATTATTATTATTATTATTATTATTATTATTATTTAATCGATCGTAATACTAAAAATTCCCTAAATGTATGAATTATAAAATCAACATGAAACATGTGTAATTGACTGCACAAGATTAATTATAACATATACAAAAATTTATATTCACTAAATTAGACTTATATTAAAATATAAAATTAATTACTCAAACAATAACAATAAAATCAAAATTTGATCATACTTTCAAACCCTAATAAATATGGTTGAAATATTATTGTTATTATTAGTTGTAGTCATGGTTTTTAAGATCCAACATCCTATTTATAATCATTTTAATATTTATGATGACGTATAGTCTGGAGTTGGGTCATGAACCCGACTACAGTCCACTACTTGCAAGCCCGGTACGAACTGGGCCAACATCAATACGCGTTTGGGCTCACGAAAGCCCAAGCCCATATCTATTTACGGAATAGATATCCGATATCTTCTAAAATAAGAAGATAATCATTCCCAACCGACTTAGGCGGGATACGCCGAAGGTTGGGGAACACGGAACCAACAAGGATTCCGTGCGTATATAAAGGGAATTATATCCCTCGTTTAAGGTACGATCTCATAACCCTAAAACTCCTTAAACCCTAAACCGATTACTCACTCTCACGCCGGAGGATAATCGTGGGAGACAATCCTACGGTAAGCCTAACGGTGTTTCTTGTCTCTTAGTGCGCAGGTCTCAAGCAGCAATTCTCAATTAGTACGAGAACCGGAGCTCCAAATCAGGAACGTCCAACTTTTGTATCAACAAGTGGCGCCATCCGTGGGACCCTACACTAAGAACCAACACTAGAATGACAAAGCACGGTAATCAGCGATCGCAGTCAGACCTCATGGGGAAGAAGTCGCAAAGTGGGCTAACCCCTAAGCAGCCCTCTGGGACAACCAGCGCTGCTAAAAATAAGGGATCAGGCCAAGACTTGATCTTCCCTCTGGTGGAACCGCACTCGGGAACAACCCAAGCCACTACAACCACCACGAGTGGAGTAGACCCACTGCGCACCATCTTTACTACTCCTTTCCAATCGGTGCTAGAAACTAACCTGACAAAGGTACCGGAGGCACCAGGCCGGGATAAGGGTATAGCGGTAGAAACAAATGCACTCACTCTTGAGGGGGTCGCGCCGGAGTTAACACCAGAAGTTTTTGTATCCCAAAATTACGAAACATTAACTGCCCTCATGCAAGAAGAAGAGAAGAATAGATCTGGTCGGAACTTGAAAGCCCGACTCAATTTTGATTCAGAATACGATACTTCCCCACTGCGCCACCAGAAAGAAAAGCGCAGAGGAAGCAGTCATAAACCCCCAGTATTCAACAGAATCGGGAGGAGAATCGAGGGGGATGAGACATCTCACTCGCAGCACTTGAGTGATAGTGATAGAGAAGAACGGCGTACCAGTGTCTACGCCAGACTGGGTAGCCGTAAAGTACATGACAGACTGGGGCGAAAGTATTCCCCAAGTGAAAGCCCTTCAGATCCAGAGTCATACTCTGAGGACAGCCGGCGCAAACGCCGTAAGAAGGAAAATTCATCTTCTGATAACTCCTCGGACAACGAGGATAGCGACACGGGACATTGGAAGTCTAGAAACAGACGCGATAGCCAAGAGGAAGACATGTCTCTCCCATGGCGCCGTCAGAAAGTGGATGCGTTCACCAGACGCATTAGTGATTTCTCTGAGAACAAGAAGAGGCGCATGCCTACAAATGTCAAGACCTATGATGGGACAGGTGATCCTGACGATCACCTAAAAATCTTTGAATCAGCCGCGACCATTGAAAACTGGCCACAACCAGTGTGGTGCCACATGTTTAATTCCACACTGGTGGGAAGCGCGCGTAACTGGTTCAACAAACTCCCACGAAGGAGCATAAATGGTTTTGAAGAGTTGAGAAAGGCGTTCCGCCTAAATTTTACTCAACGGAAAAAGTGCGCTAAAAATCCTGTCGAACTCGCCAGGGTAAAGCAGAACCAAGGAGAATCTACGAGCGCATTCATGGAACGCTTTAAAGATGAATGCATGCAAGTTAAAGCATGTCCTGAAGTACTAAAGATCTCTGGCTTCATGAATGGGATTAATAATCCAGAACTCATCAAGAGGTTGAACGACAAGATCCCTGAGACCTTTGATGAACTCATAAAGCGCTCTCGGTCTTTTGTCCAAGGAGAAGCCGCCGCGGCAGATAGCAAAAAGAACCACTCGAGTTACCGGTCACAGGAACAACCTGGTAGGCAATCGAATGACCGAGGTAGTAACCGTAATAGGAGCTATCGCAGCCAGAGGAGCGGCAGAGATAATGACAGGTACACTCCCCTGATCAAAACCCCAAAGGAAATACTCGCAGCAGAAGGCGCGAATTTCCCAAGACCACCGCAGATGCGTACGCCAGAAGATCGGCGCACTGGGAATGGATACTGTGACTACCACGCGCAAAAGGGTCACACCACTAACGAATGTGTCCAGCTGCGCCAACTCATCGACAAGATGGTCAAGGAAGGTAGACTGGACCACTTGGTCAAAAACATTAAAGAGGGAAGAGATAAACAAAAGAATGGAAACAAGAAGGAGACACCCAAAGATAAGGCCGACACAATCTACATGATACAGACGTGGCAACGAGTCACTAGACAGAAGGTCAGCCAGGAGTTTTCCCGAAGAAGTGAAATCTCTTTCCCTACTCTAACTGCGGACAACGCAGTAGCAGAGCCACTCACCATTGAAATCAGCGCGGGTGGTCACGATATACACCGCATGTACATTGATGGTGGGGCATCGGCAAATATCATGTATGAGCATTGCTTTAAAAGACTACGACCTGGAATACGTAGCCAGTTAAACCCGGTCAGCACATCACTCACTGGTTTCACGGGTGAAAAGATATGGCCCATGGGGCAACTGCGATTACTAGTCAGCATTGGCAACGCAGAGCACTCTACGACAACCTGGATGGACTTCATGGTGATCAAATCCCCCTCGCCATACAATGGCATCATTGGGAGACCCGGGATATCAGCCATGCGTGCGGTGCCATCAACAACGCACGGGATGCTTAAATTCCCAGTAGAAGGGGGCGTTGTTACTCTTTACAATGCCACGGTACCAAATAGAGAATGTAACACGGTTACATGCGAAATGGCACCGATCCCAAAGCAGCGCGCGGCCAAAGTACCCAACTTGAAGGTCGCGATTCACCCAGATTACCCGGAACAGGAAATAACCATCGGAGGGTCATTGTCGGACAACGGCAAAGCAGCCGTGTGCGCGCTCCTACAAAAGAACGTGGATATTTTCGCATGGGAGCCAAAACACATGACTGGAGTACCACGCTCGATCGCAGAGCATAAACTGAGAATCCGACAAGGATACACACCGATACGCCAGAAGAAGCGTGGCCAAGCCCCAGAGCGTGCGCAGGCAATCCTGGCAGAGGTACAGAAATTGGTAAAAGCAGGAATTATGCGTGAAGTCTACTACCACGACTGGCTCTCTAACCCAGTAATGGTGAAAAAGAGCGACGGTAGCTGGCGAATGTGCGTAGACTTTACCGACCTTAACAAAGCATGCCCACAGGACTGCTATCCATTACCAGAGATAGACTGGAAAATAGAGTCCTTGTGCGGATACCCGTTAAAGTGTTTTCTCGACGCGTACAAGGGATATCACCAGATACAGATGGCTAAGGAAGACGAGGAAAAAACAGCTTTCCACACAAGCCAAGGCGTTTACTGTTATACAAAAATGCCCTTTGGCTTGAAGAATGCGGGTGCCACCTATCAGCGGTTAGTAGACAATGCCTTTGAAAAACAGGTGGGCCGCAACCTGGAAGTCTATGTGGATGACCTGGTCATAAAAAGCCATACTGAAGTTGAGCTTGTGCGCGACATAGCAGAGACGTTCAAGACTCTACGTGAGATCAACATGAAGCTGAATCCCAAGAAATGCACCTTCGGCGCTACTGAAGGCATGTTCCTAGGATACCTGATAGAACCTGACGGCATAAAACCTTGTCCAGAAAAGACAAAGGCGGTAATAGAACTTCCCTCACCACGCACGCTGAAGGAAGTCCAATCCCTAAACGGAAAACTGGCCGGTCTAAACAGGTTCCTGTCTAAGTCAGCAGAAAAGTCATTGCCTCTTTTCCAAACGCTCAAGAAGTGTATGAAAAAGGGTGACTTCCGGTGGACAACGGAGGCAGAAGAAGCCTTCACTACACTCAAACAGCATCTAGCAACACTCCCAACACTCGTTGCACCCCGACCAGGGGAAGAGCTGATCATGTATTTATCAGCAACTCATGGGGCAGTCAGCGCAGTGCTACTCACAGATAGGGACTCAGTGCAAACCCCTATCTATTTTGTCAGCAAAGCGCTCAAGAAGACGGAGATGAACTACAGTGCCATGGAGAAGTTAGTCTTGGCATTAGTGTTTGCCGCCAAGCGATTACACCGGTACTTCCAGGCGCACCCGATAGCGGTAATCACAGATCAAGCCATCAAGCAGATCATCTCCAAACCCGATGCATCAGGACGACTCCAGAAGTGGAGTGTCTTACTAGGCGAACACAACATCTCTTACAGACCACGTACCGCAATAAAAGGACAGGTTCTGGCAGACTTCATCATCGAGAAACCAGATACTGATGAGGTACCCGCACCAAGAGAGCAAGAACTACCAGATCCATGGATTTTGTTTACAGACGGATCCTCATGCGTGGACGGATCAGGAGCTGGCCTTATTCTCACAAACCCAGAGGGAATGGAATTCACTTACGCACTGCATTTTGAATTTACAGCCACAAACAATGAGGCAGAATACGAAGCCCTAATCGCCGGACTACGCATTGCAGCCCGAATGGGTGTCTGTAACTTAGAAACAAATGTAGACTCCCGGCTGGTAGCCAACCATGTGTTGGGTGAATACGTGGCCAAAGAAGAGAATATGATTCAGTATCTTGAAAAGACTAAGACACTGATCAAAGGCTTTGACAGATTTACTATCAAGCAAGTCCCTAGAGGAGAAAATCGCAAGGCAGACGCACTGAGCAAGATCGCCTCGACAAGCTTCGCACACTTATCAAAGAAAGTGCTGGTGGAAACGCTGAAAAGCAAATCAATATCGGAGATGGAAGTCTCCGCGGTCATAGAGGAGGATGGTCCTACATGGATGACACCGATTACGGAATTCCTAAGCAAAGGAACATTACCCCAAGAACAGACAGAAGCTCGCAGAATACGGCGTACAGGGCAGAGATTCGAATTGCGAGACAACATACTGTACCAACGTTCTTTCCTCCAACCATGGCTCCGCTGCGTCGGCCCCCTACAAGCAAATTACGTGCTGCGAGAAATCCATGAAGGTTCATGTAGCATGCACGCAGGACCACGGTCCGTTGTAGCACGCGCCATGCGATCAGGATACTACTGGCCAACCATGCATCAAGATGCGCGGGACTTAATAAGGAAGTGCAATGATTGCCAAGTTCACAGACCCGTCCCACGCCAACCACAGCACGAGCTAACGCCAATCACGGCGCCATGACCATTCTACAAATGGGGCATTGATATCGCAGGTCCTTTTCCAATAGCAGCAGGCGGTCTCAAGTTTCTCATAGTAGCTATAGACTACTTCACCAAGTGGATCGAGGCAAAAGCAGTGGCGACAATTACCGGCAACCAGGTGAAACGCTTTGTCTGGGACAACATAGTATGCCGCTTCGGGTTACCTGGAGAAATCATCTCGGATAACGGGAAACAATTCTGCGACAACCCCTTCAAAGATTGGTGCGAGAAGTTAAACATCACCCAACACTTCGCGTCAGTTACGCACCCACAAACCAATGGCTTAGTAGAGCGCGCAAATCGAAGCCTGGGCGAAGGAATCAAAGCGCGCCTGGACAGGCACAAAGGAAGGTGGGTCAAAGAGCTTTCGCATGTCTTGTGGGCTCACCGCACCTCAATAAAAACCAGCACGGGGGACACCCCGTTCTCTCTAGTCTACGGGACAGAAGCCGTTATACCAACTGAGATCGGCATGCCAACTATCCGCACCGCGGAGATCAATGTAACAACAAACAATGATGAAAGACGTGTCGACTTGGATCTGCTGGAAGAAAGACGCGAACGCGCAGCCATACGGGAGGCACAGTCGAAGTCAAAAATGAAAGGATACTATGATGCCAAGGTGCGCAGTGTTTCATTCAAACCAGGCGACTTTGTCTACCGTGCCAATGAGGCGAGCCACGCAGAAGATACAGGTAAGCTCGGACCAAAGTGGGAAGGACCTTATGAGGTTACTGAAGCAATAGGCACAGGCGCGTACAGGCTACGAGGCTTGGATGGTCGTGACCTACCGCGCACATGGAACATTGGCAACCTCAAGAGGTGCTACCTGTAAGAATAGCTACGGCACAGCGCACAGACGCTCCGCACTTTCAGTGCTCAATAAACATTCATGTATTCATTTTTATTTTTCATATTTACTGTTCTCTTTGTTATGTCTCAAACAAAAACTTGCAAGTATCAATAAAATGCCGCGGTTTCTAGCTAACTCCGCGACACATTTTAAGTTGTTATCTCCATATACTGTATGTCTTAACGCTTTTTTATTTCTTGCCCACGATGGCGTGCATGCACTACGAATAAACCCACGATGGTAAAAGGATAAGTTAACCTACTAACTAACTTGTTGAGTAAGAGGGTTGCAAACCCATCAACACTGGATCACGCATCCTTGTTAAACACCTTGTTCTCAAGACGTTGGAATAAGATATGAGCGCATCCCACGATGGTTGCGCAGCAACGCACACGTGCACGTTTAACAACTTAGGAACCAAGACACTTGATTCCTTAATGAGATATTTACAGCACGCTGTGAATCATAACATACACGATTATGATAAAGTACTTAGAATTATTTTCCAAGTATACTATCATCTTCATACATGATTATGAATTTCCTACATTCGCATTGGCGTACACGTTTGTTTCTTCGGCAACAAATACATCTTTCATGCAAAGACAAACAGATAGGTTTACATTACACGTTTTAATAATATCCACAGCAAAAAAGAGACTTTTATTAATAACTACGAGTTATTACAAAAGATAGTAAACATGTCCACTACCAGCTACTACAACGCTTAAGTGAAGAAGTGCCAACGTGACTCGTTGCTTCTTTGGCTCCGCTAACATCCTTCAACACATCTGCATCCTGACGCGATACAGTGGCCACACTTACTGGCACCCCATCAGACCTTGGCAAGTGAGCCGCACCAACCCCACACAAAATGGCCTTACCTGCAATACCTTCTTTCTTAACAAGACGGGTCGCATGCGCTTCCAAGACTTCCTTTAAAGGTACCTCTTTCTCCAAAGCAAATGGATCCTGACTATTCCTAGGACGCGCAAAGACAGGTACTTGGAGCTGTGACTCATGAGGCTTCAAATAATAGTCCGGCTGTGTCTCGGCACCCTCGGTACGATGACGCGTCAAGGTCAACCCCGCCATAATTACATTTATCGGATAATCTTGATCGCGCTCAAGCTCCGAAATCATTGGGAGCTCTAAGTCCTTCATCCTTTGCATGGCAGCGACCAAGTGATCATATGACTCAGCATCATAATTTGGTACCTTATCAATAGGCGCCTTCAGCAGTTCTGTCTCATGAAGTTTTTCAATTGCTTCTGACTTACCACGCTCCAGAGCGCACTGCACAACCTCCCCAAAAGCATTAACCACCTCTGGCGATTCCAGGGTACTGAGAGCAGCTAGGCGGAGACCGTGGCCTATGAGCCACCTGCGTTCCGCTATCATGGACATGAGCTGAGGATACAACTCCTCGTCGTACTCGAGGCTAAGCTTACGCAGTTTTGCCTCCTGCACTTCCAATGACCAGCTCACAGTAGCCCCAAGCTCCCCCAACTGCGCGAAAAAATTTTCCTTACCCTGCTCCAAATGTTTAAGTGCCCAGCGGCACGCAGACTTGTACCTGGCAGCCTCAGCACGATCTTGATTTATTTGGCACATTAGAACCATCTTGTCCTCGGCCTGTTTTTGAGCATATGCGCTCAGATCCCTAACCTCTGCATGGGCGCTATCCAGTTGCGCTCGGATGCTTGCCAGTTGCGCCTCCAACAAAGCTATTGTTTGGTCCTTTTGTGAACTTTGGTCCTCCCCACCAGATACTCGGTCTTTCAGCTTCACAATTAGTGCAGCCTGTTGTGCGGAGACCTGTACCAATTCTTCAACCAACTGCTCAACGGGCGCATCCGCATCAGATTGGTCTTCATTATCCTGGCTCTGCGGCTCAGAATGCGCTGACTGTATCGGACTCGCCTTAGGGGGTGACTCTATAACCTGCTCCATCCTGCGAATGATCACCAGCGCAATGTTAGAAACACAACTAGCACATTCACCAACAAAAGAAAATTATACATGTACGGCTTTACTTACTTTGGCTCCGCGTCATCAGCAGAAGGGTGCGACGACGCTTCATCAGTGGAGGACAACTCCACAGTCTGGACCACGGGGCGTTTTTTCCTTGAAGGGCCCGCACCATCATCCCTTCGGGTCCTTTTGCGACTAAGCACAGATTCTTCTTCTTCCTCTTCTTCCATAGGGTGGGCCACAGCTACGGGCAGTGGCTGCGCCACAGAAGATGGTACTCTGGGATTCGGCTGGCTTTGTAGTGGTGTGGCTTCCACTGCGACTGAGGAACTGGTACCTGTCTCCCCCGCATTCAGCTCCATAGTACGCCCTGCAGTAGCAGCTAAAATAGGCTCCTCATCATCCTTCAAAAGTCTTACTCCTGTCCTTACTGCTACGGGCTTCGCTAGCTGTACGACGGTGAATAGATCCATCTCTGCGCAAGACAAGACACATATACAAACAGGTTATATAATGCGCGACATATACGGAAGATTGTTCTTACATTATTTAGACACAGAAGTACGGAGGAATAAGTACCCACCCTGGCCATTGGCGTCTAAGAAGATAGGGATCTCATCTTCGGGGCCAAAATAATTACGGCTGATTCCCATGTGCACCAAAAATCCCTCAGGATATGCACTAATGGGGATGCGGTTAGCATTTATCAGTTCCGCATCCTCGACGTTATAAGACCCAGGCAATGGGCACTCATCCCTCTGTAATGTTCCCCGGGTATAAAAATCATAATTCCAGAGAAAACACGTATCATCTACCCAGAAGAAATACTCCCTCCAATTCCTAAGTGCATCTAATTTATCCGTATAACACTGCAGTCTACCAGCGCGTTTCAAAAAAGACGCCCACGTAGTATGATAGAAGGCGCGGAATAGGTGGATGGTGGGGTTAATCCCCAGCAAATGGCAATTTACCTCAAAATTGGTAATTTTAGCCGCGCCGATACAATGCAGCTGCGATATGTGTAGATTATAATAGTTTAACACATCGCACAGAAAGCGTGATAGGGGCACACGTTGATTCGCGAATTCGAATAACCGTGTGTATACACCCACTTTCCCTTCGGGGAAATCCGCAATCGTGGCTTGCGCATCCGGAACTACTGGATGCACATCCCGGGGTATAAAGTAATCTGAGGTGAATTCCATCAGATCGATCACGGTGAGGTCGGAGGTGAAGTTAGACAACTGTTTAACCATCGTGTTATTATTTTTGATATAACGCACGCGCGGTTACCTTTGTGGTTGGTTACTTTCGGGATTACAACTCTTAAAACGCTTTAGAAATAGTGGATGGAGTTTTTTACTGTGAGGAATCCGGTGCAAATGAAACGACAAGTTATATACCCTTTCTCTTCCACACGATTGGCGACACGTGGATCCCACTAGTCTTCACTATGTGGTTGAGATTGCTTGATGGGACAAAGGGGCAGTAACTTTCCCCCGAATAACGAGGCATTTACAATTCACTTTGATGTCTCGATACACTGCACCTACGGGTAGGCGTATGGTCTCTTTCATACATTTCGTAAGTTATTTATTTTATGTTGGACTACGGTCATTAGTCTAGCATCCGCAGTTACGCACTGCGCATACTAGACTGGGGGGACATGATGACGTATAGTCTGGAGTTGGGTCATGAACCCGACTACAGTCCACTACTTGCAAGCCCGGTACGAACTGGGCCAATATCAATACGCGTATGGGCTCACGAAAGCCCAAGCCCATATCTATTTACGGAATAGATATCCGATATCTTCTAAAATAAGAAGATAATCATTCCCAACCGACTTAGGCGGGATACGCCGAAGGTTGGGGAACACGGAACCAACAAGGATTCCGTGCGTATATAAAGGGAATTATATCCCTCGTTTAAGGTACGATCTCATAACCCTAAAACTCCTTAAACCCTAAACCGATTACTCACTCTCACGCCGGAGGATAATCGTGGGAGACAATCCCACGGTAAGCCTAACGGTGTTTCTTGTCTCTTAGTGCGCAGGTCTCAAGCAGCAATTCTCAATTGGTACGAGAACCGGAGCTCCAAATCAGGAACGTCCAACTTTTGTATCAACAATTTACATGATCGAGATCGTAACATTGGATCAGGATTTTAAGATCGTATGTAGTATCATTTTCTTTATAGGGTTTGTCAAAGTATGCAAATATACAAATTATTATATATCAAACACAAAACTATATGAATTTTTCATAAAAATGTCATTTTAAATTATTATTAGGAAATGTTCAAGACGATTATCCTCTTGTTTATTAAATTTTGTAAAATTTAATTTATAAATTTATACATCTTTTAACTTGTGATTGGAACAATGTGAGATCAGATAGTGATCATAATATCCTGTGCGTCAACATCAAGAACTAATGAGATCTTATGCTTGAAAAGATTCTACCTAGAATTAAAATCTTTTTTATTTTATGATATCTTAAGATATTAAGATCATGATTAGGATCTTAACAATTAAGATCGTAGTCATGACCAAAAAGCGTGTGTGCACGGTAATCTAATGAAAAGTTAACATAAAAGCAATATTTCAAAGAAAAACTCCTTTCAATAATTCGAAATAGTTAAATGATACCGACTTACGTGAATATCCAATGCTTCCTTAAGCGTCTTAACGACCTCATCCATCGTAGGGCGATCCTTCAAGTTGAAACTAATGCATCTATACGCAATATCTATAAACATCTGGAAAGAACGACGATCAATGTGATATCTTAATTTGGGATCAATCAACTGCTCGGGTCTATTATCATAGCAGCGTCGGACAATATTTATAAGCCTTTGTGGCTTATAATCTCCAATTATCTTTTCTTCATTAGCCACCATCCCAATTAACATTTCAAACATAAGTATGCCGTATGAGTATACATCTGATGTTGTGTCGAGTAGTCCGATTTCATGGTAAATCGGATCAGGGTTGTCTTCGGGATGTACATCAAAATTAATTTGTGCATGTAGCTGATTTTCTGGGACTATTACTGAGAGATAAAAACCCAGGATTCTCGGCATCATTAGACCTCCACATAACATTATATTTTTGCTTTTCACATTTTGATGTATTACTCTACCGACCCCCTCAACACCTGAGTGAAGGTAATTGAGCCCCTCTGCTACACCTATGCAGATTTCGAGACGCTGAAACCATGACTGATCATATGGACGGTCCTTGTCTTGGAGATAGTCAACAAGGGTTCCATTAATATCATCGTCTTTGTAAACCAAAATCACCGTGTCACCATTAACATCGTGCGGGAATAAAACGTCCTTTTCATCACAGAAACCAATGAAAGGCAGGAAGCTTTCGTGATTGATCCTGGATAGTATCTTAAGCTCATCACAGTATAAAAACCCACATTTACTGTACCACCTGTTTTTTATGTCAACTTCTGGGTGCACAAAAACCCCGCCATACCCAGGGAGGGATCCTGTGACATCAGGTTCGATCGTTCCAAAGGTTTTGAATTTTTTTAATCTAGCGATCTCCTCACGAGAAATTCGAAGTTTTTCAAGGTTTACATCTGAAGGAGACATTGTTTTTTGGTAGTTGGTGAATGGTGACTGTGTGTGATTTAATTATTTTTCTATGCGATGTGATCGAGTTTGCTTACTACGTATATAATAGACATTAAGATATGCCCTTTCATCTCTTCCTAATTACATCCAAGTTGACATTAAAGAATAATTTAAACCAGTGACTAGAATCAGTTCTAGTCAGAAATTTGAGTGCGTCCCTGTGGATTAGCTGAAATCACATTGCAAGAAATTTGAGTGCGTCCATGTGGTTTGGCCGAAATCACATCGCTAGTCCCTCAACTGTTAGGGATAGGGATGTATAGTGTTACGAAACTTCATTATAAAGATTCGTCATGCAAAAATGAAAGTCGAAAGACTTGAGATGTGATTTCGGCAAACCACGGGGAAGAACGGTGTAATTTACATCCAACCGCTTCACATGTTATCATGGATTAATTACTTACACATGGTCGGTCGGTATTTTTTATTCAATGAAGGTGTGACTGAGAAAATTAATACCCGTGAATAATAAACTATTGCAGGCTTAGCTGTGAATTGAACAAGTCTAATAGTTGCAAGCTGTAGTGAGATATTAAAAAATAGACCATAAAACATTGACTTCATTTATTTAATATAACATCTCAATCGATTTTGAGTTAAAAATTCCATAGACATTACACATTAAATGGAAAATGTAAAAAAAAATGCATAAAATGATTGAGTTGGTGTACCAGTGTACCACTATGCATGATAAACTAATTTTATTAGAGGCTACCATAACGCAAAGCAGGGACGGATCCATTTAGTAAGTGCGGAGGGCACGAGCCCCCATGGCTAGCCGAAAAAGTTAATATTTTAGTGTAATTTTTATTTAATTTTGACCTTTTTTCGAAAGTGACCTCCGCCAAAAACTCATATTGCCCCTCACTCACATACTAAAATCCAACATTTAATTCTTTAAAGCCTTATAAATCCTTCATGTCTAAGTAAAAATACTCGATTTATCGATACGTTTCTAGTTTTTTCTTTCGCATTTTGTTGCTATCGTAAAAAAAAAATTTTGCCCACCACCTCCTATTTTTCTGGTCCGTCATTGACGCAAAGGGCGGCGTTATGCCGACATGGCAGCACGTTGGCCGGTGTTATGGTACTATCTTCCAGCGTTATGCCCTAAGTAATCATAGCAACTTGCGTTGTAACGCGGTTTTTTTTCTATCTTTTTTAGTTTTAAATCGTTTTGTGGTGTGTGTATGTGTCGATTGCGGGATTTGTGTGTGTGTGTTTCTAGTGTGTATCGAGAGGAAAAAGAAACTAAGGGTCGGGGTTGAGCATGTCTGCAAAAGAGAAAGTGAGGTTTGACTGCAAAAGAGAAAGTCAGGTTTAGGGTTAAAAAAATTCGGAGGGTTATTTATATAAGACATAGTTGGGCAGGGTAATATAATTTTTTGAAACTAGACTTTGTTTTTTTATATTTGGACCAGTGTTGTGATATTTTTGAGAATAGATTGTGTAAAAATTAGCTTAGTTTTCTTTAATAATTTTGGGTTTATTTTATTTTATTATAATTTGTATTCTAATTTAATTAATGAAATGTTAGTTTATTTAAATAAATGGAAAAGAAAAAAGATGGTGGGTCCCAAAAGGGTGATGTTATGGGGTGTTATGATAAAGAGTTATTTTTTATGTGTTGGTGTTAAAATGTTAAAGCTGAGGTGGCGCAGAGATACCAGTACTTTTTTTGTGTTATGATATTATGACACCTTAAGCTCTTAGTGTAACGCATAACCAACTTTCAAAGTTTGCGTTTCTCAAAATACATAATTTGAAATATTGGTGACATGTTAATTAAGTAAATATGACGTGGCGTACACATGGCAGCCACGTGTCTATTTCTCACTGATGCGTACGCCTTCTTCATCAAAACTGTGACAAACACAATTTTTTCCGCGATGACCATTTTCTGGTGATAAGGGTGAAGGTCGATTAGGATGCCCCTCGTCCCTATAGATAGAGATGGTGAAGGTCTCAAAGACTCAAACATCTCATTGTTCTTTATTTGTCGTTGATCGATTGACATTGATAAACATAAATCGTTCCACTAACTGTGTGGTGTTTAATCTTAACTCTCTCGTGTTCTTCAACCGGTTAAGTTGAAGGTAACTACTTGTGCTCGATACAACACGTGACCTAGCGTTTCGCGATCTAATTTTGGGTTTGTGTCGTAATTGTCCATTAAATGGTATCAGATCTAGGGGTTCTGTGGTCATTAAAGTTCGATTGCTAGTACTAGCCTTCTAGGCTTAGTTCGACGTTCTGATGTCGTTCGAGGTTTGAAGTTTCACGTTTTTTTTTTTTTTTTTTTTTTTTTTTTTTTTTTTTTTTTTGTAGTAGTAGTAGTAGGTTGACTCGAGATTGAAGACGAACTTTTGGTTTATATGTTCATGCGAAGATTATAAATACAAAGATGATAAGGGTATTATTGTCTTTTTCTTGCATGGTTTTAGAATTGAAATATCAACTTATTGGTTTGTCGTTCTTATATAAAAATGATTCAATAAAAGATTGTTATCGGTTCCTAAGTTTTTGTGGGTAAAGGTATAATTGGTTCTCATGTTTTTCAAGATTTTCGATTAGTGCTTGATTTAAATCATGGTTTAAGGTTTTGTTTAAAGTATCGATTTTGCAAGAAGAGTATACTAAAACAACAAAAGAGTAAAGAACATGACGTCAAAAGCGAAATTTGACAGACGAAAAATTTGACGGGTCTAATGACTTCGTATTGTAATGTTTATTTTTATGTAAATGATAGAAAATTTATTTTCGAGTACGAAGAACCAAAGTAGAATACGAACATTTATTCATTACACCAGCAGAGCATCATACGACACTGAAATGAAAATAACAACTATGACAGAATAATAAAACACAAAGTTCTTTAGCCATAGACTAATCCGGATACTCTCCGGATGCAGAATCATAATCAGGATACTTCTCGAATTCCAACCTGAAATAGTCATCCTCCGCTTGTTATTTCCTATGTTTCTCATCCAACTCTTGTTAACGTCTTGCGTTTTCTGCATCAACCCTTACTTAATGTTTCTCTTACTGCCTCTTCATCCAGAAGAAGTTGCTCTTTGTTAGGATTTAGAAAATCCGGTAGTTAAAGATTCGGTCACCTCAAGTATATGTATTCGTTAGAAAGCTCGTAGTCGTAGTCATTTAGTGTTAGTTAGTAGTTTATTTAGTAACACCGTGGAGGACGTACGGGTCTTTACCCACTGTATGCCTGATCCACAGCCCGAAGGAGAGCGTCTAAGCTTGTAACTATAAATACCCTTTGCCTAGCAAGGCAAAGGGTTAGAGCTTCATAATATCATTTTTCTTTGTCTCACTAAGTTCCCAAATCTCTTCCACTTTCTCTCTCTAAAACTCATACCATACGCCCCTATTTAATATGTTATGATGTGTTTATGAAAACCAATATGTTACAAATGGTATCAAGAGCCATGGTTTGATCATTCATCTTTCATGTTCTTGGATTTCTAGTGGTTTTCATAAGGTTTTTGGGTTTGAATGAGTTTAGAGTAGTTTGCACCATTTGGATCATTTCTAGTGTTAAAGTTTGGATTTTGATAGTACTTTTGTGTTTAGAATTATTATAAGTGTTTAGGTTTTGATTTTGAAGGCTTGAATCAGTGTGGTTGGGTTGTTTTTGGATTGAAAAGTGGTTTTTTTAGAAAGTTTCCTTGAAGCGATTTGTGTCTCGGACTAAATTTCTTCTATGCGATTTGTCCCAAAATCCAAGCGATTTGTCCCTTTCATGATTGCTTATTGAAGCGATTTGTCACTATTTTTGTGCGATTTGTCTGATTCAGTGAAGCGACTTGTCCATTAAGCGATTTGTCAATTGAGACAAAATGACAAGAAAGGACAAAGTAGTGGAAGTAGTGGGTGTACTTGTGTACTATGCGATTTGTTTGGGAAAGCGACTTGTCTGTTTATGCGATTTGTCTGTTTCATGCGATTTGTTAACTAAGCGATTTGTGTGTTAAAGCGTTTTGACAAATTAAGCGATTTTTCGTTTAAGCGATTTGGTGATCAGGGTGCGATTTGTCTGGAGTGCGTTTTGTCAACAGAGCGATTTGTCAGAAGGTGAGACTTGTCAGTTGGAGCGATTTGTCTTAAGAGCGATTTGTCAAGGGTGCGACTTGTTAACTGTGCGATTTGTCTTTTGAGACTTATTGTTTCTTCGTGTTACGTTTTACGGTTTTCTCTTGATTTAGTAAAATCTCGTGAAAGAATATATTTCCTGGTTTAATACTTGTGACCCTATTGACACTCCCATGGTGGAGCGCACAAAACTGGATGAGGACCACTCAGGGATCATGGTTGACCAAACAAAATATCGAAGTATGATTGGATCCCTGATGTACCTCACAGCCAGTATACCTGATATTCTGTTCGTTGTATGCATGTGTGCTAGATACCAGGCTAAGCCTGCCAAAAAGCACCTTGAAGCGGTTAAACGGTTCTTTCGGTATCTCCAAGGAACCATTAACATGGGACTTTGGTATCCGAAGGATACCAATATATTACTAACAGCATATGCAGATGCAGACCATGCAGGGTGTCAAGACACACATCGAAGCACGTCAGGTGGTGCTCAATTCTTAGGGGAAAAGCTTGTAAGCTGGTCTTCTAAGAAACAAATGAGTACGTCTATATCCTCTACAGAGGCAGAATACATAGCCATGTCATCTTGTTGTGCTCAAATCCTATGGATGAGATCCCAATTATCTGACTATGGCTTTGAATTCAACAAAATCCCTTTGTATTGTGATAACAAAAGTGCTATTGCTCTCTCATGCAAAAACGTTCAACATTCAAGAGCAAAGCATATCGACATTCGACATCACTTCATTAGGGAGCACGTAGAGAAAGGTGCGGTGGAACTATATTTTGTGAGAACTCAATATCAGTTGGCAGACATCTTCACTAAAGCTCTTCCAAGAGAACGTTTTGAGTTTATTCTTCCACGACTTGGACTTAAGAGTCTACAACCGAAAACACTCAAACGTCTTCTAGTGGAAGACAAGGAGTAAAGGCTTTTCTTCATCTATCTCTTGTACTTATTTATTCAAAAAGCAAAATACAAAACTATAAAACCTACAAAAAAAAAATAGAAAAATATAAAATTTCAAAAAAAATCCATAAAAATCAGAAAATCTTTGAAAAGGCCCAAAAATATTATTTTTCCCATCTATTTCTATTCTTCGATAACATCTACGGACTTTGATTTGTCACTCAAAGAATAGCACGGGTCTTTAGATGAAGTTCGAATGTACATAAACCTTTAAAAAAAATGAGATGGAGAAAAATGATGGTTTATTGTCATTTCAGACAGTAACCCGTTTTAAAAGAAAGAACAGAGCCATGCTTAATCTAATTTTTGAAACCTCATGCTCTGATTCTAAAACCAAATGTTTGTCTCCAAAAAGACAAATGTTTCCTTCACAAATATTTTTCCTTCTAAATATTCTTCTGAAAAATATTTTTCATCTAATGAAAACAAAATTACTTTGAAAATTACTCGGAATATATTTTTGAAAATCATCTGGACTTATCAATTGTCAAAATCTCTAACACTCAATCAACAACATATGTCATTGATTGAGGGGGAGAATGATTTCAATCAAATCAAAAAGTTATTTTTTTCAAACAATTGGCACGTAATCGAGCAAGTTCTAACTTTGGATAATCAAAAGGAAAAATGTTTTTGGTACAATTGGATCCAGACCAAGGCTAATGTTGTGTTTTCTTGGGTAAAGGGGAGTAATCCTGCACCCTGGTAAATATATTAACCAAATAAATGTTTAAATACAATGTATATGAGTGAAATCCCATATATCAGCCCGTTACATAGGCATAGAGCTTACATAACAAGACACTTCCAATTTTCTAAACAAGAAAACAAACCACTACTCAAATGATAACATATGACACAACGAAATAAGATTATTTCCTAGGACCTTGAAACTTTGTGCCATACATGGCATTAAAGGCATCCAAATTCCCAGGAAGATCTCGAACCTGTTTCGCATAGTCATCGAAGTCATATTCATCATACTCATCTTCAAACTCTTGGCCACCACCAAATATATTAGCAGACTCATCAAATGGGTTAGCAACAACCTCATCTTCAGAATCAGACACCTCAATCTCTCCCACTTTAGAGGATGAGTAATCATTGGAGTTTAAAGTCTCAGAATTTGATCCTTATCAGTTAATTGTTTTAAAAGCTAGTCACAATTATCATCAAAAGTTCTCAAAATCAATTTAAATCAATAGAGATCACAAACCTCAAAGGATTTGAGAATTGTGATCGGGGGATAATTTGTGATTTAAATTGGATTTAAACTGATAATTCGATAAATATTTTGTAATTGATTAACAAGATCTCCTCCCTACATATGCCAAATGATTTCAAATTATCCATGCATATGTTAAGGGGGAGCATTTGTCTTAAACCATAAGGGATTAAAACGTGATTGATTTTTCTCAAAGTGCATGTTCCCACTAATATGTGCAAAACTCTTTCGAATCTCGATGCACATATTGAGGGGGAGCAATATTTAGAAAACCACATCCTTTCCCAAAATATCTTCCACAAAGTATTTAAAATACTAATTTTGATCGGGAAAGTGATGTTTATAATTTTAGAAAATGTTGATCAAAGAATTAAATTCTTCATTCTTAATCTGAGATTTCTAAGTCCTCTTGCCTCCATGTGCTAAAGCAATTTCAAATATATGATGCACATGTTGGGGGGGAAGCTTTTCTAAAATATCAAAAACAATTCAGGTACAAAATTCTTTGATCGTGTATCACAAGTACCTGGATTGATTTTCAAATAGTTTTCAATTGGTTTCAATGACAGAAGAATGATGAGTGTCTAAATACTCATCATTTTTGTACAATCTAAACTGCAAAATCATCTGAAAACACTCAGAAACACATCAAAATGATCAAAATATTACAAATTAGTGTTTTATGTGTTTTAAATACAAAAATATCAAAATCAGATGAAAAACGTATCAAATTTGCAAAATTGGCAGTTTTAGTCCCCCAAGTTTTAAAAGTTGTCAAATCTAGTCCCTGGAATATCAAAATGTGGAATTTTATCATTCAAGGTCCCTAAAATATTCTAAAATGTCAAAAATGGTCCTTGAATGATTCTTTGGTCAATTGGCAAGAAAGGTCCTCAAACTTTGGAAAATTGCAAAATTAGTCCTTGGACCTTTAAAAATGGATTTTATGCAAAAAGGATCCTTGTTCTATCAATGTTTGTCATGATTGGTCCTTGTGAGAAGGTTGGAAAAATGGCATTTTCAGTCCTTGAGTTTGGATAAATTACAAAATTGGTCCTTGTTGTTACTTCTAAACCAAACGGACACCATATATATCACTAGGCCCAAATCCAATCCAAACCCAACCTTTGGCCCAAACCTCTTGGCCCTTGACCCATTTGGCTGACCCTTGAGCCAGGTCACAACCCATTGTGAACCCCAGCCACTCCCTTTTTGACCTCTCCTGTGTTATTAATTCCCCAGTCAACAGAAGTCAAACCAGAGAAAACCGCCAAGTACTGTAGCACCACCTCTCCACCCCTGTATCACCAAAACCAGTCCTGGTTTTCACTCCTTTTTCTCAACCCCCCCATACTATGTCCCCTCCACATCCTCTAAACAACAAAAACTTTAATTGATTGAACCAAATCCCAATTAATGATAAAACCTGCTCAAGAATTGTTTGGCGCCAAAAAGACACTTGTATGGTTTTGATGAGTTTGAGTGATCCAATGGCTAGAATATGGTGGGAAAGATTCAGAGGACATCAGAGATGCAAAAAAAGTCATTATATAGAGAGAGAGATGCAATGTATTTGACTATCTAGTGTAAAATTTAGTTTTCTATGTCGTTTTAAGTGTTTTTCAAGTTTAAGTGTAATTTAAAGCTTTTAAGCATTCTGTTTAAGTATTTCAGCGTATTATGAACCTCTGTTAACAAGCAATTTTAAGTTTTAATCATATCTTAAGTTTATGCAAAATCTCATCTTTATACAAAATTTCATGAATCATCAAATGTTGTTGTTAGGTGTTTGTATGGACTGAGTAAGCTACATAAGCTCCTTAGAAAGCTTATTCAAGCTTTTAGAAACTTTAAAATTCAGTTTAGAAGCAAAAGTCAAAAATCACCAAAAATACAAATTAAATAGGTGAAAAATCAAAAATCACTTGGAAATGGCATTCACAGCTGGAGCAGGGTGGATTATGGATGGCCTTGGGTTAGTAGCTTAGTGGTAAGCTTATAGGGGTGTTCACTGGTTCTGATTCTCAGTTTTGAGCTTGGAAGCTTTTGTAAGCCCTTTTGATCAATTTGGCATTTTACTGTTGTAGTTGTTAATTAGCTTATATTTCTGTGTTTTCTTGTTCATTAGTCTTAGTTAAGTTTAATTGAGTGGTAAAATTAGTTTGTTGTTCCTTTAAATTTGTAGTTTGTGAAAATTTAGTTTTTACAGTCAAAACTGCATCATAGTCATTTCTTAGTTTATTGTGGAAATTGTTGTTGTTTAAGGTTTCATTAGTTCTAACAAATGTTCTTATAAGGTCTGAAATCTAGTTCATGGTCTAAATTTGTGATTAGCCTTGAAAATCTTCAAAACAGTTTCAATAAGGTGTGTTTGGTTTGCCTTGTTTAACTGTGCTCAAGAGTGCTCATGTCAGTATTAGTACTTGCTCTGTGTTACATTTGGTCCAGTTAGTTCAAACAAGTCAAGAAACTAGTTCTCCTTTGGTGAAAAGTCAAAAATGCTTTGGATCATGCTTTATGTGTCCACTGTTGGAATTTATTGATCTATGATCATTGTTTTGTGTTCACAAGTTGTTTATCTGGCTCAAATCAGTCTTAACATACCTTGTAACATCACATTCAGTGTTTAGAATCAGATTAAAGTTCATATAAGTCAAACCTCTAGTTTAAGTCAAAAGTCAAAATTTCACTTGGGTCGTTTTTGAATAAAAAAGATAATTTCACTGTGGGTTTAATTATAAGTTTTAGCCTAAAACCTCTTAGGGTATTAGATTATAGTTGCTAAACAAAAATAGAAAAATACTAGCTATCTTTGAATCAGCTTTTTAAGTGCTTTTTGATTAGCTTTTTGTTGGTACCTAGTCTAAAAAACTGTCCTGTGCACAGTTGATGGGTCCAACTTGATAAGCTCACATAGAGCTTATTAGTTGCTCAATTCTTGTGTTCTCTGGTTCTTTGGAAAGCCAGCCTGGTCATCTTGGATTGTTAAGCTTAAGTTTTCACTTTTGAGCTTGTTAGGTAGGGCTGCAAGTAGCTTAAAGCTTGTCCCATTTCTGTGTAATAGCCAAGTGCTTATTGTCTTTGTTCTAGCTTTTCAGTGTGCTTATCTGTTCCTTTTAGCTTCATTCTAGTTCATCTAGCTTGTTAGTAGCTTATTTGAGCTTTTGTTTCAGTTGTAAGCTTGTTTGAGCTTATTTCCACAAAATAAGCTAATTTAAGCCACTGTTGGGATTTTAAGCCATCAAAACTGCTTATTGGTGATTTGTAAAATTTTTGTCTTTGTTAAAGTTTCATAATATCAGTATTAAAGTAGTTTTCAAAAAGAAAATCCAGAAAAACATCAATATAAAAATAGTGATAGCGTTTATTTAATATTTTTTAGCTTTTTGATTTTTCTTTTCAGCTTATTAATAAGCAAATCTTGTTTTTCTATTTTTCTTAGTTTTCTGTCATCATATAGTATTTTTAGAAAAAGTTTCATATTTTTCTCTATCTTTTTAGTATTTATTATAATTTTAATTAGTTAAAAATAGTAATTAATTAGTAATAAATAATTAAAAAGCATAAAAAATATCTTTTCTGTTTTAAAATTAGTTTTATCATATTTTAGATTTTTAAAAATTAAAATTTTATTTTTCCAAGTTTATTTTATATTTTCTAGTAATTAAGTGTATTTTAAATAGTTATTAATTAGTAATAATTAAATAAATAGTGTGCAAAATATATTTTTAGTTTTAAAATTAGTTTTATAGTATTTTAGATTTTTCTGAATCAGAAGTATATTTTTCTAGCCTTATTTTGTATTTTCTTCTATTTTAGAGTATTAATTAAATAGTCAAAATAGTTTTTAATTAATAATAATTAATTAAATATTGTTAAAAATAATTTTCTTTTTCTAATAATTTTCTTTTATTTCTAGGATTTCAAAAATGTTATTTTCATATTTTTAGACCTTTTATTTCTTAGTTTTCATTTTTTTATTTTGTACGTATACGTAGTTCTTAAACTTACGTTTACGTTTTTCTTATCTGATTGTTGTGCTTCCCTATTCTGTACTCCATTCCATTCCAATCAATCAGTAGTGTAATTTCTAATCAAAACCTTTACAGATCACTATCCTTAGTGATCATTCTATCCTCTGAGTTTGTTTTGACACACCATTGAGTCTCCGTGGGACTAAACGACCCGGGAATTCACTATATTCTCTAGGACTTCATTGTATTTGTGTTTTAAGCAGTTTTAAGTCTGTTACGGTTAGCCATTCACAAGTGGCTAGCTTGTGTGATTAGACTTGGCTAATTTAGCACAGATCAAAGAACAATACCAAAAAGACCGACCAAATTTACTTTATGCATGGAGATATAAGGATGGTTAGGTTAGGTATTCGTTCTCACGATCCCGCCAGAGCAGAAGGGATCTACCTAGGGACAATCCACTAGATAGTCTAGAAGTCCTTAGGTATGATGAAAAAAGGAGAAAAGTGAGAAATGGAAAGAGTGCGGACTGAAAGAGAGCTAGAACTGGAATAAACCCAACAAGGTTCTAGTAATGAAATCTCGGTAAGCACTGAAGGGGTTGAAGAATGAAAAAGAAATGAATGAGAAAAGGGTGAAAAGAAATAGCCCCCCATTATTTCAACCTTAGGGCAGAAACCGGGTTCAATTCATATGGTACTGATGGTTACCAAGGTAACACTGGTATTGAAGACAAGACGTCATAGACCCAATGATGCATTGCACTAAAACTTCCCAAGCTACTCAAGTTCCTCTTAAAAGGGCTTGTTTCATTCTCACGGGGAACCTACATAATCTATCGACTTTCTCTTAGAGATTGTTGATATTGAAGAAGGAGACCCTCTCCCTAGTCTCCGGCATAGGAACCAAATGTGCACTATTGAGTCTAGAGCCCCGAGATCATCAATAAATCTCATTATGACACAATCAATGAATACTCACTGTTTCACACAATGTGGAAAGTGAGAATATATCTTAAGAGTCCTACACATTATCCTTGTGGTATTGCCAGAACATCTGAGTGATATGCAACCATATTCACAATGAAGATGGAAAGCCTTCTAGAGCCAACATCAAACAAGCTCTTGGTGGGTGGCATGTGAGATCTATCTAATAGATCAACCATGTGACAATTGAACAGAAACGATGGAGCGATTCAAATTATGAATCAATCCTGGTTCAGGAAATGGATTGACGGATACCTTTGAAAAACCAGTCGTTGTGCTCAAAATCATTTTCTATAGCACATCGACTGTGTAGGACATTTTGAAAATCAAAAGGTATTTAACTATTTATGATTGAAAATTGATTTCTCTTATAAAACCTTCGTTGTATTGCGAAAACTCTTTCTGATAAGCAATACACGATTGTTTTGAAATCATTTCTAATCAATCAGTAAATCTCAATTTGCTAGTTCACTCACTCCGTGTTGTCTTCTTTGAGACGTTCTGGTTTGAGAACGGCTAGATCAGCTGTGAAACCCTGTCAAGGAGATTCTTCGAAATACTACCTGATCACAGACAGTACTTGTACTGATAAACGGGGAACCGTGGGCCGTGTACCTCAATTCAACGTAAGTGATCAAAAACACTTTCGTGCGCTTTTATTGCTAACAGTTGTCTGCAGGAACACCCGACGGTTGCAGCTGATCAAAATTGAGGCGTCAATCCATAGCCGCATGGTCACACACTATTTTCATGTCTAAATAAATCATGATAAGTTCATATCTTCATCAACGACTTTGATATTTTCACTCCATGCTTCTGCTACGCTGCTGCAAATATCTTGAATCAACAAAAGCTTCCGCAACTATGATGAGAAGACATCATGATCCAGAATGTGAGCATGTCGGTCCAAAAGTCACAACGTCACATGATGGCAACACTACAAAGGAAGATTCAGAGATTTATGGTGGCTGATGATCTTAAACCTGGCTCAAAACTCATCATCACGTGGATCAGTTAAAGACCTCCACTTGAATGAACAAAACATGCAGAACCTGAAGAATCAAAGACTACGAGCTACAGAGAAAAGAACTTAATCAAGAATCCAAGAACATTTAAAATGTAACTAGCAGGGTACCCGCGCGTTGCAGCGGCGGGTAGCCTGAAATAAAATTTTCCGGTGAATCATGTATTTTAGTTTATTATGCTCATAAATTTACAGATATCAAGAATTTCATGTGACATATTTTTAATCCTTAACTAAGAAATTCATTTTGTCTTTTTGGATTTTTTTAAAAGCCATTCGTATAACATGAGCCCGTTTGGTCCGTGCCCGTTCGGGCTCGAGCCCGTTTGGCCCGTGCTGCCCATTCGGGCTCGAGCCCATTTGGCCCGTTGCCCGTTCGGGCTTGAATATTTGTATAATGTGCTTTATTATTTGTATTAGTGACATTTAATGCAGGAATTGTGCTTAAGTTGGTTGTACAATATGCTTGATAATTTGTATTTCTTATGTAAGAGGTGTTTTAATTACTGCATTAATTGTATTTATTGACCACATTAATAGCATTAAAGTTGTGTTTTGTCTTTTTAATATGTGCATTAATATGTTGTATACTATGCTTATTTGGTTGTAAGTCTGAAAATGATGTGCTTTCAAGGGTTGTACATCATGCTCAATTTGTTGCAAGTCTGAAAGTCTAAAATTTTTTTAGGAGAGAGATGCATCCGTGTATTGTAAGTAGTAGAGATATGCTTATTTGGTTGTATGTCTGAAAATGATGTGCTTTCAAGTGTTGTACATCATGCTCAATTTGTTGCAAGTTTGAAAGTCTGAAATTTTTTTAGGGGAGATGCATCCGTGTATTATAAGTAGTAGAGATATCTGTTTTTAATCAATGTATTTTTGAGGTGACCTCCCTTAGGGGGAGATTGTTAGGATTTAGAAAATCCGGTAGTTAAAGAGTCGGTCACCTCAAGTATATATATCCGTTAGAAAGCTCGTAGTCGTAGTCATTTAGTGTTAGTTAGTAGTTTATTTAGTAACACCGTGGAGGACGGACGGGTCTTTACCCACTGTATGCCTGATCCACAGCCCGAAGGAGGGCGTCTAAACTTGTAACTATAAATACCCTTTGCCTAGCAAGGCAAAGGGTTGGAGCTTCATAATATCATTTTTCTTTGTCTCACTAAGTTCCCAAATCTCTTCCACTTTCTCTCTCTAAAACTCATACCGTACGCTCCTATTTAATATGTTATGATGTGTTTATGAAAACCAATATGTTACACTCTTCTTATTCCTTAGTAAGAAATCCATAGGCATTTTCATTACTTTCAGTTTCATATTCATCACCTATCTCATATTCATCAACCGGTTCTTTTACCATTAGAAATGAAGAATCAGTTGACATGGATTGGTGCGTATGTTGTTTTGATGATGAACCGTAGTCAGGGTTTGAGTAGGCAGTATTTCCGAGATTAAAAGTTTCTTCGTGTGTCGAGGAAGTATTTCTGGGAGTGTTTTATTTAGACATTTTTGTGTAAAATTGTGAAGTTCAGAGAAGTTATGTGTGTGAAAAGTGTTTTTTGGTTGAATATGTGTATATATATATATGAAAAAAATATAGGGTTTGTTTTGAAAAAACTAAAAAGACAGGGTTTTTTTTTGAAAAAAATAAAATGATGGTCGCCCTTACTGTGGCAAAAAATCGTCTGATAGTCGCCTTGAGAGAAAGTTGATGACAGGTAAAATGATGGTCGCTGGTAGTTCTTACTGTGTTTAGCCTAATTACATCGAAGTTGACATTAAAGAATAATTTAAACCCTTGACTAGAATCAGTTCTAGTCAGAAATTTGTGTAAATTACACCGTTCTTTCCTGTGGTTTAGCCAAAATCACATCGCAAGTCTTTCGACTTTCAGTTTGCGTGACGAATCCTTATAATAAAATTTTGTAACACTATACACCCCTATCCCTAACAATCGAGAGACTGGCGATGTGATTTCGACCAAACCACAGGGATAAATAGTGTTAGAGATAAGGACGAATGGTGTTACTAAACTTCATTATAAGGATTCATCATGCAAAAATAGAAGTTGAAAAACTTGCGATGTGATTTCGGCAAACCACCGGTTAGAACGGTGTAATTTACATCCAACTACTTCACATGTTATCATGGAATAATTATAATATTTTACACTAATTCACATTTTATCATGGATTAATTATAATATTTTACACATATATAGTCGGTCGGTATTTTTATTCAGTGAAGGTGTGACTGAGAAAATTGATACCCGTGAATTAAGGAATAATAAACTATGGCTTAGCTGTGAATTGAACAAGTCTAAGGCAAGCTGTAGTGAGTTATTAAAAAATGGACCATAAAACATTGACTTCATTTATTTAATACTAGGCAAGTATCCGCACTTAGCGGCAGCGGTGTTTAGTTTTCAATAAAATTTTCGCGGCTAATTATTTTCTTTACGATCAACGAAAAATATGTACTTATACGCTTATAAGAAACTGTATTAGATTAAGATTCCATTAAACTTATAAAAAGTACATATAAAGTCATCCGCGTGTATTGTAAGTTTCATAAGTTGTCCAGTTGTGTTGCTAATTATACTAATCAACTTGCCAAAGATAACTTTTTAACGTTTTCTTAATTTCTGCATAGCTTGACTTACAATCACTATATTACACATTGATTGCTTGACTTCTTTTAAACATTAAAAATTCAATAATTCATTTTAACATTTAACCTTAACTTTCAACTTTCAACTTTTAATTTTCACTTTCACCTTTAACCATTTTTCTATTTTATATAGTTAAGATAACATCTTAATCATTATTTTTAGTTAAAATTTCCATAGACATTACACTTTATTAAATGAAAAAGGTAAAAAAATGCATAAAATGATATAGTTGGTGTACCACTATGAATGACACACCAATTTTATTAGTTTAACGCATAACCAACTTTCAAAGTTTGTGTCTCAAAATTATTGTCAAGATACAAAAATGAAAAATTGCATAATCTAATAATGCATCTATACGCGATCCTTCAAGTTGAAACTAATGCATCTGTACGCGATATCTATATACATGTGGAAAGAACGACGATCAATGTGATCTTTTAACTCGGGATCAATCAACAGCTCGGGTCTATTATCTTAGCAGCGTAGGACAATATTTATAAGCCTTTGTGGCTTATAATCTCCAATTACCTTTTCTTCATTAGCCACCATCCCAATCAACATTTCAAACATAAGTATGTCGTATGAGTATACATCTGTTGTTGTGTCGAGTAGTCCGATTTCATGGTAAATCGGATCAGGGTTGTCTTCGGGATGTACATCAAAATTAATTTGTGCATGTAGCTGATTTTCTGGGACTATTACTGAGAGATAAAAACCCATGATTCTGGGTCTTACACCTCTACATAACATTATATTTTTGCTTTGCACATTTTGATGTATTACTCTACCGACGCCCTCAACACCTGAGTGAAGGTAATTGAGCCCCTCTGCTACACTTATGCATAATTCGAGACGCTCATCCCATGAGCGACCATATTCATCGTCCTTGTTCTGGAGATAGTCAACAAGGGTTCCACCAATACTATCGTCTTTGTAAACCAAAATCACCTTGTCACCAATACTATCATCCTTTTCATCACAGAAACCAATGAAAGGTAGGATGCTTTCGTGATGCAGCCTAGATAGTATCTTAAGCTCATCATGATAAAAACATGATTTACTTTTCCACCTGTTTTTTATGTCAACTTCTGGGAGCACGAAACACAAGCCATACCCAGGGACGTATCCTCTGTATCCGTAGACATCAGGTTCGATCACTGCACTGGTTTCGAATTCAACTAACCTATCGTAGTCGATCACCTTACGACGAATTCGAAGTTTTTTAAAGTCTACACCTGAAGGAGACATTGTTTTTTTGAAATTGGTGACTACTGTGTATGATTTTTTTTTTCTATGCGATATGATTTTTGGTTAAAAGTTATTGAGATTTTGGGAAAAGTAAATTCAGCTGGTCTAGTTTTTCAAAACTGATTTTTGTGGAATTTTTTGGAATCCTCTATAAGCTCTGAATAAGCTGTCCAAAACAGCTGTTTTTTCCCTTTGGTATCAAGTTTCCTTCTGAGTTTTTAAAAGCCTTTTTTTCTAAACTGCATACTGAAACCCTCTTTCAGTCAAAAATTGGTTAATAAGAGGCTGCAATTAAGATTGCACCTATCTCAGTTTTTATTATATAAAAAGTGTTCTCACATCAAAGAAGTTCATATCTGCAGTTCTTACTGCAGATTCTTTTTTACCCAAGGGTCAAGTCTTTTCTACATGTTAAGCTTGTGCTTACTTGAAAAAATGGTTTTCAATCTTGTTTTTTCTTGATGTGTTCCGGATTTGAGTTAAGGGGGATGTTAAAATTATATCTCTTACTCCGGAACACAAACTTAAGGGACTAATGTTGCCATTGTCTGTCTCTTAGTTTGTGCAGGTTTTATGTTTCTGCCGGGTTTACATCTTGTGCAGATGTTCAAGGACTGAAGGTGTCCATTTATAATCCTCATGTTGCAAATGTTGTGGAAGAGCCCGGATGAAGCTCATATTGTTTGAAGAAGATTAGGGTATCACAGCTATGCTGGAGTACCTGTGTTCGTGTTGGTGATTATTGATTATCTGCGGAAGTTCAGATAGTATTACCATTCTTGCTTACCTGCTTGAAATCAGGTTTAAGCTTATTATTAGTGTCTGATTTTTATCAGACCTTCTTGTACCACACCTGCTTGAGATCAGGTGTGTGTCTCTGGTTATTAGCTGATGTGTATCACCTGTTGTATTAGTGTCTGATTGTTATCAGACCTTCTTGTACCACACCTGCTTGAGATCAGGTGTGTGTCTTTGGTTATTAGCTGATGTGTATCAGCTGTTGTATTAGTGTCTGATTGTTATCAAACCTTCTTGTACCACACCTGCTTGAGATCAGGTGTGTGTCTCTGGTTATTAACTGATGTGTATCAGTTGTTGTATTTTGGTGGTTAACCATCTATATCCGTTGTTGTTGTCATTGGGTTCCTGATTAAGATCAGGTATAAACTTGGTATGATTGACCTCTATGGAATATCGGATTAAGGGGGGATGTTAAAATATGTAACCCGATATTCCTTTCTAACCTTAACCTTTGCTTTTGTTCTGTTTTGTACATGTCTTATATATGCAGGGGCCTTTATGTGCTACTCCTCATTCTTCTAATTGTTTAAGTCTTGGCAGTCAATAAAGAAAGAAGATGCTCTCCATAATATGTTGTCCCCTCTCCTTTTTTGGTCGGCTCCATACTTGATTGTTTAAGCTTTCTCTCCATGCTGGTCTAGTACCGTTAGTATCATCTCTGCTCTTGCATCAAGTATAAAAGGTGTTGCTATCCTCTCTTGAAGGCGGGGAAGCCGGTTCTAGACTTGATCTGCTAACAACATATCTCTCTGAATTTGTATGATCAAGAGCTTCCACCCAAGATCATCTCTATCCTTTATTTCACCTCACACATCTTGTAAACTATCATCAAGACATCAGTTGAAAAGGTGTACTGTAATCTGTATCTATATTTCTTATGGTCTGAATAAAGTAGTGGCTGGTTGAGGTCAATTGTGTTATTGTTTATCAATTTCTACACTCTCCTTGGTAACTTTTGGGAGATAGGCATTTGATGGCAACTGTGCGTTTTTGCCAACGTTCAAGGGGTTGGCCTTTGTAAACTACACCAAATCCGCCATCTCCTATCTGAGTTTCTGGACCTTTCACTCCAATGGCCAAGTTGATGTCTCTCAACGGAATAAAGAAATCTTCTAGTTTTTGATATTGCAGGCTTCGTTCCATAACAGAAGAAGGCGTTCTGTGGTTCTGCGAATAGAATCTGTTTAGATAATGCAAGTCTTTTTGAACCGAAATGTTTAAGCTTGAAACTATTGAATACCCTGATTTGTGTTTCTTTGTTTGAAATATATATCATTTTCATGTCTCAAAATTTAAACATGAAAACACCAATGCATAAGAATTATTTAAAGCAGGAATGACATAAATTCTTTAGAAAACCAACATGACTGAGTTGAGTAGTTTCAACAATATTTTTATTGAATGTATATATTTTTTTATTCAAGCAGACATAATTAAACTAGTCAACATATAATTAAATGAAGACTTACTTGAATATACAATGCTTCCTCCAACCTCTTGATGATCTTATTCAACGAAGGGCGATCCTTTATGTTGTAACTAATGCATTTATATGCAATTTCTTTACAAATACGGAAAGAACGAACATCAATTTCATCTCTTATTTGAGGATCAATAAACTTATCGAATCCATCACCATAGTAGCGTCGGACCAAAGCCATTAGACGTAGCTCTTCATCTCCATCGCACGTGGTATAAACCGACTTACCAGTCAATACTTCAAAGAGTACTACGCCAAGTGAGTACACATTTGATTCTACCTTGGGGATGTAGTTTTCACGGTAGACGGGATCCATTTCTTGTCTGCCGACAGGTTTCTTATAAATAGTGCTATCTGGTGGATTTCTGGGGACTAAAAATATCGAACCACACTACCACATTTACTAGTTTCCCCATCGACATTTTCCCCGGCGACAATTGTCGCTGGGGAATCATCACTAAACGACAAAAATATATCCTACGTGGCACGAAGTCTCGTAGAAAAGTCAGCTAACTTATGGAGAGGTTTTCCTCGGCGACATGTCGCCGGGGATACGGTTGTTATATTTTGACCGAAAATTTCTTCATGCAACGTGGCGGGACCTTTTCCCGCTTAACTTTCAATGTGTAACCAAAACATATCGACTCATCCGTTGAACGTCTAATGTGTAACCATAACATATCGACTCATCCGTTGAACGTCTAATGTCCAACCCTAACATATCGACTCGTCCGTTGAATGTCTAATGTGTAACCATAACATAACGACTCATCCGTTGAACGTCTAATGTGTAACCATAACATATCGACTCATCCGCTGAACGTCTAATGTGTAACCATAACATATATATATATATATATATATATATATATATATATATATATATATATATATATATATATATATATATATATATATATATATATCTTTCAAAAAGTTTAATCAAAAAAGTTTATAAACTAAGTTATCTTTCCATTTGTTATGTTTTTGCATCGATAATTTAGTTATAATAATAGTTTATTCTTATGTTAGAATATTGACGGTTTGTTTACGATGTTACCCTTGTTAGTTAAGCTATTAAACATTTTATCGGTTTTTATAGACAATAAAAAACATTATTATAAAATGTGTCAAGTTTTGAACTTTAAATAGAAATTTTCAAAGTAATAATGTTTATTTATAGTTTATAATTTTATGTATTTTGTATGTTTGGCTAAAACTATGTTTATCGCATTTGGTTGCTTTAAAATCCATATCAAGAGTGTTTTTTTAATTGACATTTATTTATAATTTTATATTGTATGTGTATTTTGTATGTTAGGCTAAAACTATGTTTATCGCATGTGGTTGCTTTAAATCCACATTGAGATTTTTTTTTTTTTTTTTTTTTTGCTAATTTTTTTATACCATAAACGTATTATTTAGTGTGTTTTATTGCGATAATCCAAACTTAAAAGTTTGTAATTATACTTTAGCTTTAGATAGTTGTAGAACCAGAGTTTTTGTTCGGCTTCCATAAATTTAAGACATAGAAATTAATATTAATTTAATTCCAACCCGAACCAGAGTGTATTTTTTTTTTTTTTTTTTTTTTTTTTTATTTTTTTTTTTTAATGAATTAAGTTGTGTTTGACTTAATTCAATGTGTTTACTCATCTCTATAACGAAAAAGATACGTTTCTTTACTATTGGTAGCAGGATGACGGCCAGGAACTTGCTTGGTGATATCATGGAACTGAGTATTTGTATCTTTCATATGAGGCGTTTCATAGTTACTCGTACTTTTTTGTTTATCTTGTATGCAATAGCTTTACTTAACGTGTTGTTATCCACATTGGCTTTCCTCTTGTTTAGTGAATGAATCAATGGTGTTACTGGGAATTTGAAAAAATTAGAATTCAAGAACATGAATGATAATTTAGTAAAAACTTCCTTATATATTTATAAATCATTAACATACACATACCTGTTTTGTATACTATGCTTTTAATCGAGAAGCAACCGAACGCTAAACATAACACATGCACATTTAAAGAGACATATAAAGTTGTTAACAATTTACTCTTTTAGCATTTTAAGCAAGTGAAAATCTAAAGCAATAAGTACACAAATAATTCGAGAAAGATCTCAAATAACTTTAAAAGATAAAAACTGCATAATAGAAGTTCGCATACTTATTGCTGGGTGTCCATCTAGGTTGCTATAAGAAAATTGTGCACGTCCATAATCTGTATTTGTCAATTCAACAGATGATTAGCATGACATCTGGAAGAGAAGACATTCGTATACCATATAGAAACTTAAGTTATGGCAGCAAGTAGAAATATGTATATAAATAGTCTTCCAATACACTACTATATGTGAATTTAAAACAAAATCAATTAGTGAACTCATGGCCCATAGTCACTAAAATTTTGTGCTTACGGAATACGCTGATAAAATACCTTCGATCAAAACTTAACCTCGAGACTCAGATTGGAAGACTACATGTTTAGATTTCAAATTTATAACGAATGAAATGCAGAATGTGATACATTACGTGTATGTAAGTTTTACAACCCAATGACAGATTGTGATCATGAAATAATGCTAAAAATTTTTAAGTCAATAAGCAAACAGTTTGAGCATAAGCAATCTATTAGTATCAATATTTAGAGAATTAATAGACTATTAAAAACTAATCCTTTAATTTTCCACTGTGAAAGCATGATATCCACCAAACTAAATGAGCTAATAGATCAATCTTTATAGTAAGTTGGTTCAGTTCAATTCTACGATAAAGATTAATTGCATCACTTTTTTCCAGCTAGATAATCACTAGAGATATTGACTACATTTTCCACCTAGTTATTACTGTATCTCCTCCAAATCCAAAAATGCAGCTACATCCTCACATTTACAGAATGCGAATAAACAACTAGCCGTGAAAATCTATGCGAATAACACATCTGATACTACCATCCAAATGTTGAGTTTATAATACATGACATACAATAATAACATGTAGACATCAAGAGTACACAGCGGAAGACTAAAGATCATAACAAATAAATAATTAACTAAAAGTATGCGTAACGTACCTCTTGTGAATGTCAGATCTCTTTACAAAACAAAAAAGTGGTTTAAAGAGTGTCCCTTACCGTTTTACAACTCAAACCAATTAGGCGTAAGAATAGTGTCTTACTACCACGTTCTTGTACACACGAATTAACCAACGAATCAAGCGATTGCTAGATCTAACACAAGTCCTTGTTTTATGAAAAAACAAAACCAAACTCCCTAACTAGGGGTGTTCGGCCGAGAATTTCAAGAGAGAGGAGAGGAGAGATCTAGGGTTAATTCAATGCACAAAGTTATGAAAAAACCCTAGAACCTAGCCTTGTTTATATAGTGTATGGAAACCTTTGGGAACAAGTTAGGGCTTGGGTTGAGAACCCTCCCCTTGGCCGGCCATGATACAAGCCCAAGAGAAACCCAAAACTTTTCCATTTCAAGATTTTCCATTACTAGTCCTTTCTCTTTTCATTTAACGGTCGTTAGTCCTTTTTCCGTTAAATACTTAACGATCGTTAAATAGACTTTATGTGCAATAATTAATCGTAAACATTAACATTAATTATTTAACTTTAATTCTCATTCGCTAATGTGTGCAATCCCGTGGTCACGAGTTCGAATCCGGACATTTACGTATTTGTAAATATATACATTTCCAACAGCTCCCACTTTGATATGTTTACAAAACGTGAAATGACATTGGTTAGCATCTAGCGACACGCCAATGCCCCCGGTACAACTCGTGTATGGTTTTCTGGAGAAAAACCAAGTTTTGATGATTCATCATCATATTCATCCTTTTGTTTCTAATACCATGTTAATAAGAATATGGATCTCACTCATTTCTTAATTAACTATTCTGTTTCTCGCTTTATGTGATTGATCAAGATTACCAATTCTTCTGAACATATTCCAGAAGACCTTGGGCATGGCCATGCAAACATCTTAACAACCCTACGAGGGGCCAAGCAGTATTATACTTCAAAATAAATTTGAAGGAAACAAATCCCATTTTGACTACAAGCAGGATTCATAGATTCTGCAACACTTCTGAAAACAACCCTTATAACTACCAGTTACGTATAGCGTTAGATTGCTTCACAAAAATGCACTACATCCATGACATATCTCTGGTATCTCAAGTCAGAGGATAAATATTCATGAAGTACTTAATGACTAAGATCCATAAAGTACCATCATGTGGGTGGGATAAGTCCAATACTCAATCCATTGAATATCATCTGAAATTAGTCATGCTACGCATCAATATACTTTTAAGTATATTCTAACTAATACTCAGATTTGTCTTAATTCAATATCCTTCCCATGTTATTGATCGACAACGGACTATTTAGAATAACTTAAGTTATTCAAGGATTTAAACATGCAAATACAGGATAACATTATAATAAATGAATAAACATAACAAAATACTTTATTTTATTCAAATAATAATATTTACAATATCCTTTATCCAAATACTAAATAGATCAACGCATGATAATTCTTAGTTAATGAATTTTGCCTCAAGTCATGATAATCATACTTGTTGACAGGGCATAATTTCAACTAACTTTGATCTATAGGAATTTTGAGAATACTTATTTCAAGAATTCAATAAGTGAATTTCTTGTATGTGTTTACACATATCTTGATATTGTCATATCATTCCTTAAGGTGCATAATAATATGAACCACCCTTTTATGACAATCATCTTCCAAAACTTACAGTTTAAAGCATTCTTTATTCTTTAATCTTTTATATAATAAAACAAAACCCCTAGTGGGAATTTTTCATTTCAAAAAAATCGAACCATACCTTTTTTAGTAAAATACTTTTTAATTATTAAAAAAACCTTAAATATTTCTATATTTGACAAAAATTTATAAAAATCGTTTTTATGAAAAAATCGAGTTAAAAAGTATATGTGTCACAAATATAAAAAATTAGAACTTCGAAAAAGCGGAGTAATATACAAATATTTGAGGGGTTAAATCTAAACTTTAGACAAACAAAAACCCCAGCAATTCATAGTCGAGCCACACAAACATTATTTTTCTTTCAAACTCACATCGAACCCTAAATCAAAAATTGGGTGAATCTGTTTTAATTTAATTATTGTTGCAGAATATAATTTAATAATATGTATTGAAGAACAAAAACTCTTCCAATGGTCTAAAGGTGTGATTTTGTTTTAAGTTTGATTTTAAAGGGTTGTGTATTTTTCTGTTGACTTTGTTTTAATTTGGATAAAAATTAGGGTTTGATTGAGGCTATAATTTGATTAATAAATGTTGAAAAGAAGAAGATCATAGAGTAAGAGGATGTGTGGTTCTCATTTAGTTAGTAAATCTCCATATGGGTTCTTTGATTTCATGTTTTTTAGTTTAATTGGTGCTCTAATTATTTTTCTAATCCCTCATAATTGTTGATTTATGTATAATATAAGTAAATTATACAAGTTAGATAACTGGCAAGTTTCTATTACCGCTCCAAAGTCCATCACATTTTGCTTTTCATCGACTTTTTTAGGAGCAATGCTATTTCATAAAAATTCCGGATTGACAGTGTTAGGTTATAAGAACCGTTACGTTTTTCTGGAACAATGTTTGGGTGATAATCAATAACATATTGGGTGAGGTTTTGAGTATGTAAAACAATTTGTGTATTGTTTGAATTCTAACCATTTATACAAGTGTTATAGACAGGTTAAAAAATGGGTCATAATTGGTAAAACAAAGCCTGTTATGGGGATTGGAAAAGGTTTGCATATTGTTAAACAACCACACGGTTATGTGCATGTGGATACAAAACAAAGACTTTGTGCACGTCATATTTCGTTATGTTTAATTTCCTATAGGTGGACTATAATAGGTCAATAGATTGCTCCTAAGCACACCTGTAATACTCATGTTAGATTTGCTCTCAAGATTAATTTTCTTTCTTTCAAATAGCAATGTTATAATTCGAAAGGGTATATGGTTTTTTTGGTTATAAAAAGTTGTTGAACCGGAGATGTTCACGAATCATCTCATCCAAGTTTCATTCTTTCACTTTTGTTTAGCGGTTTCATTGACTATTAGAACTCGGAACTATATCAATTGGTGTTTTAGTTTGTTTTATGTTTAATAAAATTGGTAATATTTATTAAGTATTGTATTAGAAGGTGCTTGGGGATGTTTATAAAAACTGTTTTTCTGATTTTCATATATTCGTATTACATGTAAGCAGTTTTTTAGTGCTTACTGAAATTGTTTATATGCTTATTAGGCCATCTTCAACCATGTCTTTCAATTTTGCAATAAGATAGGATTTCTTCGTTAGTTGCTGATTCTCCAAAATTAATACAGACTACAGAGCGTGATAGGCACCATAAATGTAGAATCTCTCATGAAAAGTACATATTGGTGACTTGGTGCCTATATTGAGCTTAATAAGATTTTTCATCAGTCTGTTTCGCAGTCGAAGGTCGCGTCTTTTGGGATTCTTTGTTGGTATGTTGTTTGTTTGTTGATTTAATTATGTTTGATGTTGTAATAATGTGATAATTAGGGGGTGTTTGGCATTAGCTTACTATCGGGTTGATTAGCTTATTTAAGTTTGCAAAAGCTTATAAGCCTTTGTTTTTTTACTACAACTTCAAGTTATGGCTTATTTAAGTCCATAAGCTCAACTTAATAAACTCATACGTAGGAAAAACAATGGGCTTATGAGCTTTACAAATAAACCCAAAAACCTCGAAAATAAGCTTATCCACCCCCGATGTCTACGGAAGATGGTTATGGTGTTTGTTGATTAATTGTGTTTGATTGTTGTTTTGTTTAGAGGTAGTGTTTAGATATGGTTATGTTGTTTGATGATGTGATGATCAGAGGGTGTTTTAGACAGGTTACTTAAAAAGCTTAAGTTTTTTTGGATTAGCGTACTTGTCTGGCTTACGACAAATTAAAATTTTTAAAAGTTCATTTTTAAAGCTAATGGACTTAAATGAGTATAATCTCAATAGTTAAGACTTAATAGGCTCCTAAACTCTTCCACATATGCCAATAAGCTGGAGACATATGTTAAACCAAACACCCCCATACATGGATTAGTTTATGTAGTTTTAAAAGATCGAATCTTGATGGTAAACTTATTAAAAAGGACAACACCTATATAAACATTTAGTAGAAGACTAAGTCAAATAAGCGTGTGGAAGATGGGTTAGAAAAGAGAGCAATTTGAGGTTAATTAAGATTAGCTCTTTTGCTTGCTGTGATGTTGAATAAAAAGAGTTTATGAGCTTCTGCATTATTAAAAGACATCTCTTGAAATAGTGATTGGATGAGCTTATGTGGTATTGAAATGTACTCATGGTAGAATTTCTGAAAGGACTACAGTTTTAATAACATGTAGTAGAAGTTGATGATGTGATAAGTATCTGGGAGAGGGCTTAGGAGAAGAGCTTAAATAAGCGAGTAGGTTTAATCTCTTTTGCTTGATGTGATGTCTTTATAGATAAGGGGTGTTTGGGTAAGCTTACATAGATATGTTGAGCTTTTCATGTAAATAAAGGAGATTTTGAGCTTCCGAAGTTGTAACTAAACTGGTAGAGGAAAGGATTAGGAAAAAGAGCTTATTCTTAGATAGACTAATAAGCTTAAATTTTGTTGTGACATCCCATCACTATTCTGGGCCTATGGGGTTTTTGTTTTTTGAAACATCTCAAGCTTATAAGTTGTGTATATAAGCTTACCAAAACACTTGCCCGTGTTTGAGTGTTAGACAAGTTAGAATCTATCAAATGGTTTAGCGGTGTTTCCCTCTCCCTCCCTTCCTTTATCTAACTCATATATGAAATTTTCTTGTAGCTTTTTCTAAATTGACCAAGGCCATGTGCTGGGAGCGGATGGTGATTTATAAATAATTATTGAACCAAGTCGGTGCAACAATATACAAAAAGCTAACTTCCAAATAAATGATATAAAATATACAAGAAAATGATCCGCTTCTGTGTGGAAAAAATGATGATCCATATGCCATATGGTAAGGCTTCCTTGACTCGGTTGACACTTGCTCAAAGTGTATGAAAAATGGGATGGTTGGGTAGTAGGTAATGGTTTAGGATGGGTCAAGTGGACGGGGTCTTACAGTCAGAAGGTAAAACGGATTGTGCGCTATAACATTGAGATTCTTGGTGAGATCAAAACATGGTCAAATATATGCATTGGAATGCCCGTTTGAGTTACAAGAAGGAAAAAGAAGAGTTGTTGTGTTTCAAAAAGACATTGTGACGACCAACTGATGTAGAAATTTTATCTTATGCATACAAATAGAAATCCAAATCCAATTACCAATGTGTTAAAATGTCCCCTTTTGCCCAAGAATAGCTTTTTCCCTAAATTTTTATAATTTCAAATTTAACTTTTTTTTTGGGTAAAGAGGAGTAATCCTGCACCATGGTAAATATATTAACCAAATAAACATTTAAGAACAATGGATATGAGTGAAATCTCATATCTCAGCCCGTTACATAGGCATAGAGCTTACATAACAAGATACTTCCTGTTTTCTAACCAAGAAAACAAACCACTACTCAAATGATAACATATGACACAAAGAAATAAAATTACTTCCTAGGACCTTGAAACGTTGTGCCATACATGGCATTAAAGGCATCCAAATTCCCCGGAAGATCACGAACCTATTTCGCATAGTCATCGAAGTCATAATCTTCATACTCATCTTCAAACTCTTGGCCACCACCAAATATATTAGCAGACTCATCAAATGGGTTAGCAACAACCTCATCTTCAGAATCAGACACTACAATCTCTCCCACTTTAGAAAAAGGGTTAACTCTCTTAGTAGAGAGGCAGGCGGTATACAAGAATCACTAGTTTGAGGAGCCACTACCGACTCCATCTCTTTCAAATCACTCACAAGAGGCTCTTGTGATGCAGTACCTTTCTTAGTAGACTTATCTTCATTAACTTCCATTGTACAACCAGAATTCACATCCTTGATAGTTTTTTTTTAATTGTGTATTATAGTTTTTTTTTTTTTTTTTTTTTTTTTTTTTTTTTTTTTTTTTTTTTTTTTTTGATGTTCCATGCATTGGTAAGTATAGTTAAACATTCTTCTTCGTACATTCCCTCAATATTCTAGGTATGTTAAATAAGAATTTCATATTACACATTCATCTTTTCTATGATGCATAAGTCTTGCTTAATAGTCACATTGCAATATACCTACGAAATTTAGTTATGAACTAATTTTTATTACTATGAATCCTTAACATTTTAACAGGTGGGCATGTTTGTAGTATTAGTAAGGGTGTTACGAAGGAAACTTTCCTTATAGGCTCTGATTATATCTGTTGCGACTTATGCGTGGTCGATCAAGAAAGTGGATTCTTTTTTAAGTTCTTAGGTAAATTCTTGACACGACAAATTCTTAAGGTACTCAATAATTTTCATTCATGAGAATAGCTTGATGTTAGGAATAAAAAATAACTTACACGTGTGACTTGTGTTGACACGAGATTGTAACTTATTGATTTTACTATCACTATTTTGACAAGTGTATTAGGTTCGTGTTTTGTTCAAATTATACTAATTTTTGTCAGTAAAATTTCATATGAATAGTTGCATGAATTTGAGGTTAGTTCGTATACAAAACCCCTAAGTTACTAAAGAGTTGCAATAAACAAAACCATGTATACACAAGAGTTCCTATTGTTAATCCAACAAGTAAAATAATATAAGACGTGCTAATTTTTTTGTAATTTAAACGATAATAATAACCTCCATTTCATCAGACAAACCAGTGGACAACATTGGAATAACTGGAGTATGCTCTCCAACAACACGTCTACCTGATTTTTGTCTATATGGTATCAAATTTAGTTTTCAGTGGTCATGTTCTCAAGTACCTTGGATTATTGAGGTTTCTGGTCGTTTTTGATTGTTTGTTTATGTTTAAATGATTCACTCATCATGCCACTTATAGCGGTCGTTATCTGTCCTTTGATCACCTTTTACAAGTTGTAATGGTGTTGGATAACGCTACACGTGTCGTTCGGGGTCAAAGGAACTTCCTTTTCTTCGAGCAAGTTTTATAACACCCTTGGCAGTGAACCTAATCGTTGTAGTGTAGTAATTAGGGTAAGCCACGGGTATTGATATCGTTCTCTAGGGGAATAGTGTCGTTAGGCTGAAGTGTATGTCGATTTAAGCCTAAAGGTGAGGGATGATTATTTTTGTATTTTTATATTTTATGAAATGGAAAGGTACGAATCTCGGGGTTTGGATTTGGGGGTTGGTATTTCTACCGATTACTCTACTTATCTAATTAACTAAGCTAAGGATAGTCTATGTCTATTGTTGTGTGCTCGTATGATGATTTAAAGATGTGTTTACTTAGGTTTTATTACTCCTTAATTATCTCCTATTGATGGTTGAATTGTCACGTCCTTATTCTTAACGCGTTGTGTGTCTAAAGTCGTAGGGTATGCGTATGTTCCCTAACTCTTTGAACTTACCAAAGGGTCTCGTCTACAAAACCCACTAGGGATGATAAACTCTTACTCTAAGGCTCTCTTTGGATGGTTTAGCTTACAACAACTCAAGGTGCTATAACCTAAGGTTCACAAAGATCTAATCAAGCATTAATTACACAACGAATGACCTATCGCATTACTAGATCATTAACAATTAAGATAAGAGACAACCAATCAATATTCAATAGTTAAGTTTCATATTCCCTAAGCAAACACACAAGTAAATTAGCCGGACATGGAGAACATGCAAGCATACACACAATCAATCAAACATAGGATAGACATAATGATAAATTGAATATATGGATTAAGATATAATCAACAAACCATTACAAGATATTTTTGGAGTGATTGAAACCTTCAAAGTTGCTGGAAAAACACCTATCTAAACCCTGGAATCGGAGTTAGGGTTTAGAGCCTACAAAAAGTGAAGTTATAATGTTATATTTATAGGCAGATTTTTTGTCGGCAAAGAGTGACGGCGCCGAGTGACGGCGTCGCAACTACTTTTTTTCACCAGAATATAGATTTTCTCGTTCTAGTCGCGTGGGCTTTTGAATCACCTAAATCCGAGTTCGTATGCAAAAGTTATGGCCAAAACAATATCAGCTACTTCGCGCGCATGTTGTGACTTGATCAGCTTGTGACGGCGTCACCTTATGGTTGGGACGCCGTCCCCTTCAGTCTATGACGTCGTCTGGATCAAATCTAGGCCGTCTGAGTTGCGACGGCCTACTCTTTGATAACTTGACGTCGTCACTTGAAAATAAGAGTTTTGGCTTCTGTCCCGTCACAAAATCCTCCGACGGCGTCGCAGTTAAGCAGTGACGCCGTCCCCTTGTATTTTAGCAGCTTGAGTGTCTCGATTCTTGACTTTGGCCATTTTCTTCGTATATCCACGCCTTTTCGTCCAAATAAGTGTCATTACAGCAATTTGCCTTCAAGAGACCTAAAAAGTGAAAAGGAACGATATTAAGCAATAACGGATACAAAAGTGATCAAATAAGGGCTTAAACAACCCCTCAAAAAGGTACCTTTTAAAACCTTATCAAATATCCCTACACTTGGTATTTGCTTGTCCTCAAGTAAATGTGCTTTTAGCCAATTAATTTATAAGTTAGGGGTCATGAAGCATTGGTTTAAAACAGTCCACAACACATATAAGCCCCGCAAAAGTCATAACAAGCACGGAAATTACATACTAGCACCTCACATGGGGTGTTTGGATACTCACATCTCTCTCGGGTGTATATGAAATATAACAAATTGGAAATGGAAGATAAACACTCATTAACCGGTCCTTGTACATAGATTACCATAGGCTTGAGAATAGATCAAACCTCCATCGTTTTGGCGTAAGCACCTAGGAAGGACTATCAAAGAGGTCTTTAAAGGGTTGTAATGTTAGGCTTACGGTAGGGAAACAAGGGGTTTGGTGGGATAGGCTATTTAGTGGTGGCAAGTCAAAAATCTCTATGTTAAATGCATACGAAGAATGGCGTTGCTAAGCCAAGACTCGACACTCTAAACTCTAGATAACTGAAACAAACAAACATAAATTTAAAGGATAGATGTAGGATGGTAGCCCGTATGTTTTTTTTTTTTTTTCACTCTATTTTTTTTTTCTTTTCTCTTTTTCTCTTTTCTTTTTTTTTTTTTTTTTTTTTTTTTTCCATACACTTTTACTCTACCATCCTCTACGGTAACATCAAAATGATAGGGATTTATAGGCACATCCCTACACTTGAGTTTTTATTACTCTAACACTAATTTGACCCGAATTGAAAAGATCAAAACACTTGGGGTACATTATTACGCAAACAAAGGGAATTTGAATAACGTTCCCTTCCCGTCATTTCATAAACTTTAACTTTTCCCATGAATCTCAATCGTCCCAAAACTGTATACAAAGGATATGACTCGACTTAGCAACTCCTGCAAACAACTAGATAATTGAACTAAGGGTTTAGGGTGATAACAATAATGCACTAAAAGTGAGTGCATAAGGGGTAGGCTAAGGCGATTTGGGTGTATATTTGGGGGTGGGGTGTAAACAATGCTCTTCATTGATATTCCGGAAAAACCGAAACATCACGAGAACCGCGAAAAGGATAGGCTCTGAGGGGTTAACTAGAGGTATAGTGTACTAAAGATGAGTACAACGCAAAGGGTGTGGGGGAATTACTCAACTGATGTGGAAGAAGTAATTATATTACGCGTATCAAACAAGGGTTATCCTAATGCCTCTTATCATTTAGTTATTCCTAACTACACAAGTGTAGTCTCACTTGCTATCTCGAAATGCATCACAAAACAAGTTCTAGAATCTAATATACTACCGGTTCACACTCTAAGCAATGAAGATGGATGCTTTTAATTCCTACTAATCTAAGGGTGATCCTCACATTTTGGGTGGAATTTGGGTGGTAAAGGGTTTGTGTGCTAGTCATGCAACTTCCTATCCGTGAGACACTTTTGTTAAGACTAATGGCCCACTCCTATATGTCATGAAAATTTTAAATTTGGTGCCAAAATTACCCTAACCGACATTTTCTCATGGTTTATTACACAATCACAATTGGACAAAGCAAATATTCAAAGATAAGCATAGTTTCAAAGTTCCCGTTTTATTTTCCCTCCCTACACTTAAACTGAACATTGTCCCCAATGTTCCCCGAAAGTATCAAAGTTATGATAAAAGAAGGTAATTAAAAACGAAAGAAACTAATACTCCCCTGATTAGCTCGGTAGGATCCGTGTAAAGTGGTGGTTAAATCCTTTCCAAGAAGAATTATTTCGTGAAAAGCTCTTTCCAATCTTGTGTTACTTCTTCTTGACAAACTAAACCTGGACACTTGAAGAAAACAAACGAAACCTTCGCGTAAAATTGGCGGTAATAATATATATAAAACTCGATTTAAACTATGATATAATGCTTGTGGAATGGATGTTTACAGAATTTATAAGAAAATTAAGACCTGGAAAATTCCAAAAATTTATAAGAAGCTCAGAAAACGAGAAAAAGTGATCTGATGTTTTTACTCCTTCCTGACGCCGTCAGGTTGCAATCCTGACGCCGTCAGGTTATCCTGACAAAAACTGGTCTGCGATTTTCTGGAAAAAATTATGGAAAATTTACATCTTTAGAATCTGGAAAAATTTCTGCAAAAACATCCATTATGACTCGATACAAGCATTTGACTCGAACAAACAAACATATATATCTTTTAGTTAATTGTTATTCTCATGTTTACGTTTCTTTTGAAAACGTGTGTAATCCTCCCTACACTTATCCCTTATGTAAAATACCTTTATATGCAATTAAGACGAGGTTAAAAACAAAATAAAGCATTTTTACAAATTTAAACATGAGGATGAATAATTAATAAAAGATATGTGACACTAACAAGGAAACAATTAAGCATGGGTTGCCTCCCACGAAGCGCTTTTCTTTATTTAAGAGTCTTGTAGCTAGACTCGTAGTCGTGCCCCTACGTTTCTGCATTACCGCCCTCTTGACGGTCTCTATCGGGGGATTCCATGTTGTAGAAGTGTCCTATGACGCACCTCTCTAAGAGTTCGTCCTCTCCCCACTCGGTCCTATATTTCGGTCCTAAGTTCAAACAATCTCTATAGAACCCGAAAATCTTAGCCATAACATAATCTACTCCCTTTTCCCTATCCTTATCATTCCTGTAATAGACCGACAGTTTAAGTTCCTTTTCATCATTAGAGAGTGATGAAAACTTCTCAATCTTAAACGGCATTTGGTAAGCTATGTCGTCGGTCTCATCCTTGAATCGCACTACTCCTAACGAGGGGTCATAGGTCATCCCGGTGCTTTCTATGAAAGGTTTTCCTAGAATAACGTGGGACAAGCTAGGGTCTATGGCCGTGCTAATATCATCCACAATTATGAAGTCCGTAGGGAACATGAAACTACCTACATAGACGGGCAATCCCTTAACTCTACCAAGAAAATTGCACTTATCCCTAGGATTATCGGGGTCTTGCCTAGTTGGGATAGGCTTCTTCATTATCCAATTGTAGTAGGTGCTAGTCATTATGTTGATTGGGGATTTGCGATCAATGTAGGCCTTTTCCACAAAAAGGTGTCCTATGCAACATGGTATGTTAAGATTCCAAGGGTTCCCAAACTTGATTCTAGGGCTTTTCCTAACATACATGTGACGGAGGTCACGCACTAAGTGAGGGTGGCGAGATAGTTCTTCTTCCGTAGGAAATTTTTTGAAATAGTCAATGTCTACTTCATCTACTTCCTCGGGTGTTTCATTGTTCACAAGCGTATGGTCCTCTTCGTCATCTGTTCTATCCGGTTTCACTAAGGTGATGGTATTGATGAATTGAACGTGCTTAGTTAGCTTGCTTGGATCCTTAATCTCTATACCTGAAGGTTCGGGAGTTGAGATAGCACTAACCTTCTTATCACTATTAGTTATGGCTTTCAAAAGGTTGTCTGTCTTCCTATCCATCTCGGCTTGTTGATGGTTAAAGCGGTCCGAGAGCTTAGCCATTTGGGTTTCTTGGGATGCAACTAGGTTTTGCAACATCCCTTCGATGTTTTGTTGGTTAGGACCGTTAAGTGGGGGCCATGAGAAATCATTGGAGGTGAATTCTTTGGTTTGTCCCCAGTAGAGGCCGGGCTTGCTTTTCCATGCCTCACGGGTTTCATTGAAATTCCTAGGTCCGGGTATTGTAGGGAATCTTCCTCCAGTTCCATTAATACGCGAGGATGCGTAGTCAACGGAAGCATGTTCGGGGGATCGGGTGCTAGTGCGCGTGTTATGAGGATCACAAAACGGCTCGCATGAGGAAGAAACTTTGTTCACATGGTGTGAAGACTTGGGATTTTCGTAGGAACTCATGAGGAATTTAACTTGATCTTCAAGTTCGATCATCCTACGGTCGGAAGGTTGTGAGTTGATGGAAGGCAAGGAGATTGCCTTGACGGTTTTAGGTAGCTCACGGGGGTCATCCCAACTTTCGTTGTCGTAGAGGGCAAGGTCCTCTATTATACCCCATGATTCTTCCGCGGTGAGATCACTAAGTTTTCCACCGGCCGCTTGGTCAATGGATCGCTTAGTGGGGAAGTTGACATGATCATAAAAGATTTGGACTTGGAGCCAAAGATCAATGCTGTGATGAGGGACTTTATGAAGTAAGTCCTTGAATCGGGTCCATGCTTCGTAGAGAGATTCACCTTGACGTTTTTGGAATATCAAGATGTCATTCCTAAGCTTAGTGGTTCTCCCCAGTGGGAAAAATTGAGCAAGGAAGCGAGAGGTAAGATCATCCCAACTTGAGATGGAGCCGGCGGGAAGTCGCTCAAGCCAATTAATAACTTGGTCCCGTAGAGAGAATTGGAAGAGACGCAGGCGCGTGGTCTCCCGAGTAGTAGCATCAAGGTCGATGGAATCGACAATTTTGAGGAAATCCCTCAGATGCTGATTTGGATCTTCGGAATGAAGTACATGGAATGCACATCCGTTTTGCACCAACCGGATGGTGTCGGATCGCAGGGCCGTAGTTTGGGCTTGGTCGGGAAGCTCAATGGTGTTCCTATAGCCTAGGTGGCTTGGTCTTGAGTATTCACCAAGAGTACGGGCTCTTGGCGGGTCATTTGGTGGTGGGTTGATGAGTGGTGGTTGGTTATCACCTTTCATGATGAAAAGTGATGGGTGTTACGAACAAAGGTCACAAAGAAGGGGGATAGACTAAGAGAAAGCTAAAAAATGAGAAAAATTTACTTGATAGGAATCAAGCAAAGAACCTAAACGAGGTGGACTACTAACTAGCTATTCTATTCCCCGGCAGCGGCGCCAAAAACTTGATAACGCTACACGCGTCGTTCGGGGTCAAAGGAACTTCCTTTTCTTCGAGCAAGTTTTATAACACCCTAGGCAGTGAACCTAATCGTTGTAGTGTAGTAATTAGGGTAAGCCACGGGTATTGATATCGTTCTCTAGGGGAATAGTGTCGTTAGGCTGAAGTGTATGTCGATTTAATCCTAAAGGTGAGGGATGATTATTTTTGTATTTTTATATTTTATGAAATGGAAAGGTACGAATCTCGGGGTTTGGATTTGGAGGTTGGTATTTCTACCGATTACTCTACTTTTCTAATTAACTAAGCTAAGGATAGTCTATGTCTATTGTTGTGTGCTCGTATGATGATTTGAAGATGTGTTTACTTAGGTTTTATTACTCCTTAATTATCTCCTATTGATGGTTGAATTGTCACGTCCTTATTCTTAACGCGTTGTGTGTCTAAAGTCGTAGGGTATGCGTATGTTCCCTAACTCTTTGAACTTACCAAAGGGTCTCATCTACAAAACCCACTAGGGATGATAAACTCTTACTCTAAGGCTCTCTTTGGATGGTTTAGCTTACAACAACTCAAGGTGCTATAACCTAAGGTTCACAAAGATCTAATCAAGCATTAATTACACAACGAATGACCTATCGCATTACTAGATCATTAACAATTAAGATAAGAGACAACAAATCAATATTCAATAGTTAAGTTTCATATTTCCTAAGTAAACACACAAGTAAATTAGCCGGACATGGAGAACATGCAAGCATACACACAATCAATCAAACATAGGATAGACATAATGATAAATTGAATATATGGATTAAGATATAATCAACAAAACATTACAAGATGTTTTTGGAGTGATTGAAACCTTCAAAGTTGCTGGAAAAACACCTATCTAAACCCTGGAATCGGAGTTAGGGTTTAGAGCCTACAAAAAGTGAAGTTATAATGTTATATTTATAGGCAGATTTTCTGTCGGCAAAGAGTGACGGCGTCACACCTAAAGAGTGACGGCGTCGCAACTACTTTTTTTCACCAGACTCTAGATTTTCTCGTTCTGGTCGCGTGGGCTTTTGAATCACCTAAATCCGAGTTCGTATGCAAAAGTTATGGCCAAAACAATATCAGCTACTTCGCGCGCATGTTGTGACTTGATCAGCTTGTGACGGCGTCACCTTATGGTTGTGACGCCGTCCCCTTCAGTCTATGACGTCGTCTGGATCAAATCTAGGCCGTCTGAGTTGCGACGGCCTACTCTTTGATAACTTGACGTCGTCACTTGAAAATAAGAGTTTTGGCTTATGTCCTGTCACAAAATCCTCCGACGGCGTCGCAGTTAAGCAGTGACGCCGTCCCCTTGTATTTTAGCAGCTTGAGTGTCTCGATTCTTGACTTTGGCCATTTTCTTCGTATATCCGCGCCTTTTCGTCCAAATAAGTGCCATTACAGCAATTTGCCTTCAAGAGACCTAAAAAGTGAAAAGGAACGATATTAAGCAATAACGGATGCAAAAGTGATCAAATAAGGGCTTAAACGACCCCTCAAAAAGGTACCTTTTAAAACCTTATCAGTGTTTGTTTATTCAGGAAAGCTAAAGTTGAAATTCGAGTTGGTGTCGTATCAAGAAAAGGACATGAACAGGGCGTTTTACCATGGGTCTGACTTAGTCATGCTGGATGATTTCCTTAGTGCAGTTGATGCACATGTGGCTTCTTGGATTTTATCAAATGTGATCGTTAGCCCTCTTATGAATCAGAAAACACGCATTCTTTGCACCCATAATATTCAGGTAATGACATTATGTCCTTGCTAGAATGGGTTGATTTGGGTTATTTATTATTACTAACAGGTAATCTAAAATAAAGAGTTTAAAAGGAAACGGGTCAAAAGTCGCATATCCATATTACTTCACTCTCGTGACATATAGATTAGCATCTTCATTTTAAATGCATGAATAGAAATTAATAGTTAGTTTTTAAAATAGATAAACACTATTAAGTAAGCAATACAAAGGTTATTGCATTTTGTATGGTAGATAATTATAGTTTGTCAATCTGTAATTTAGCGATGAAGTGAATATAATGATTGTTACCTAAGAAAATATAATAATGGCACATAAGGTGTATGTTCATATAAAATAAGTATGTTGATAGTTATTATAAATATGTAGAATTATATATATGTCGAACATATGTTCATTAAAACTAATAACCGTATATAACTATAAAGGAAGCTACTTCATAATGATATTAAGTGAAGGCACAAAAGAGAGGAATTTTAAAGAAGCATTAACAATGGTAAACACATACTCATGATAATGAATGTCTGAACATTATATCTAACGATAAAGGAAGTTACCTATAAGGGAGTAAAGGAAAGAGACACATGATTGAAAGAGCATTCGCGTATGTGTATGCCTCATATTTGGTATGTGTTTGAGTTTAGTCAATATGCAACATCTATGTTTTGTCCGTTAGGGTATCTACCTCCTGGATACATATATATAGATTGCAACCTTTGTCACGTAGTCATTGCACCTATATTTAAACGTATATAAAAAACGTGGCCCGCTTTTATTATTGTTTATGAACACAACCTTGAGTAATGGATGTTAAGGTCCTTTTGTACCTCATTTAACTTCACGATGACAATTTTGATTGCATGTTTCACATCTACATTTAAGGTTACAAGGTCATAGTATATGCTCGCTATTGTAAATTTTACACCTGGTAGAAGTGTTTGCTGCGAAACCTATATATAATTTTTATAATCTTTGTATGACAATTGCAGGAACAGAAGATGATAATCCACCTTCACAACAGAACCAATTCCGAAGTGGGGGCCCGGGTACTGTGAACGGAAGAACAATGGTTGTTGGAACTGCTCCGTTCCCAAGAGCTCAGAACAATATGGAAGAGGAGATCATCCGTATTGAACAAGAGAAGCTTATAGTTCAGTCCTGCGAGCCTTTAAAGCTCAGTCCGATGCTATTACTTGGGTAAGCCTACAATCAAATGTCTCTGCAAATATAGTCCGTCAACGATGCATGATAGTTTAGATGTGCGTTTTCAAAATGGTTTTTGTTACTTTAAGTATCAGTATCAGATAATAAGTTAATTAGGTAATCATGTGGTTTAAGTTAGGCGGATAGTTAGATAGTTTTATATTTACGTTAATTTACTGAAAATATATTTTTACATTTATGTTGTAATCTGCTATCTTACAACAACTTCTTTAAGGCTTTACCAAATATGTTTCCTTTTTACCCTAAATATCATAAAAATCAAATTAAGTTTTCGCTCACAATAGTTATAGACCCATGACACATGTTCCGAGTGCAAGAGTTTATGTCTATTTCAATGGAAGACTGGTTTATAATTAGACAATTAGGCCTCTTTTTTCTAACATGTTCTACAGAACACTTGATGTTTGCGCTTGAATTGAATTGTGATGATTATTCACATATGAATATTCCCATATTATTCTGATTGCACTGTTAACGTGACTATATTATTGATTCAGGTTCGTCTCATTTGACTTCCATCAATGTTGCGGCGGCTCAAGTTTTGAAAGTTTGAAACTTCTATACGATGAAATAGCCGACGACTTCGATAAACAAGGGTATTAGCTAAAGATATGACCACTTCGCGGAAAGCCAAGATGCCTTCATGTAGCTAAAGGGGATTTTGCCTTTGAAGTTTGCCATTGCGGCTGTTAAATATGCCCCAAAAGTAGAATTCTCACCATTTATCCAATTGGTCAAATATAATCCCGCACCAAGGTACTCCCACATTGCTTCTTAACTGTGCTAAGTGATATGAAATACTTTTGTTGGAATACAAGGAAATTTGACTATTAGTTAATCTAAAGGAGTATTTGGATTAACCTATCGTAAGTGATTATATAGTGGTATTTGGAAGAGCTTTTGTTGTGTGAAGTTGTAAAAGATAAATGGTTGTTTACCGTTTGTTGCTTATGTTTTATTTATATATATTATCACAACAAAAATATAATTCATATAAAAGGTAGAATACATAAAAGTAAACTATTCGTATAACTAAATTACCGATGTAAAAAACATGATTTAACCAAAAGCCACTCACAAACCATGAAAACACGCATATTACGGCCTCTTTTAAACCTTTTTATCAACATGGATCTTAATCGACATATACAACGATCTGGCCACGGCTATTATCCATGCCTCGCAATGACTAACATTCATTTGATGAATATGAAACAAAGAGGGGATGTTCTACCAACAATACACAATACTTAAAAATTACAAACAATAATTAACAAAAACACCAAACAAAAAAATAGATTTATAATAGAAAAAAATACATTATTCAAAAAATTAGAAAAAACCCCGCGCGTGCGCGGGCATTATAACTAGTGTATAATGCAACAATGCCCTTAGCGGAACATAATTAGTCAACATGGTCATCATCAAGGATACCATGACTAGAATTGATTGTCATCTCAATTATACTAGCATCATTGTGTACAAAAATATGCTCTTTAAACATCCGTAAACTTTGAACAGTTATAGTGTAATGTTGGTGCCTACCAAAACTCAAGTTTGTTGGCAATGACAATTATGAAACATTTGTCATATTTTCATCCATAGAATCTAGGAGCATCTCCAGACTGTGGAATGTGACTCTAGATCCAAACATATTTCTTTTAAAATATTTATTACACTAGCAACCTTCAATGTTGTCAAATCATCTTGTAACCAAGCATGACACAACAATCTTATACACAACATTTACAGGATGCGAATAAAAAACTAGGAGCGAAAATCAATGGGAATAAATGTGCCATCATCCAAACACACCGTTACACATATCTGATACTACCATCAATGGGAAACACAATAGTTTTATCCTTCTCTGATCCCAAGTCCATGCTCCTCTCATCAATTATCTCTCCATAGCAGTTCCTCTCATAACATCAAATAAGAATTGTAAATTACATTAATGAATTGCTTCCCGGACACACAAAAAACCAACAATTCATACAACTCAAAATTACAAAAGTTACACCAATTCTTGATCTCATAACATAAAATAAACCTCTCAAGAAACTGAAGTTGCAACTAGCTTGTTACGAGTAATTACTCCAGTGACCCCCCGGTACGTTAGCTCTCAGTCACCTTTTGCTTAGGATCCCCATGGTTAGTTACCTACCACAAGATGTAGTTGAACCAGATGAATGGTAAGACACATATACAGAACATACTACAGTAAATTTTATGTTCTTGGCTAACCAACTTTATTAGATTAATTCTAATGTTCATGATGCAGAATTGCAAGGTTTTTATTTAAAGTAGAAGCAAACAATTTTCACATCATGATAAAGATCATATATGAAATAAATTTATAAAGTTTTATAAGTTCTTTGGAAACCAGAATTTCTTGACGATAACTAAAATAAAATACTTACTTGAAGTTCCAATGCTTCCTCAACCCGATCTGCGATTGCTTCCATTGTAGGGCGTTCCTTTGAATTGAAACTGATGCACTGAAATGCAACTTCTCTAAAAGCATTAAATGAACGACTATCAATTTCATCTTTAATCAGGGGATCAACCAACAAGTCTGGTCTGTAATCATAGTAGCGTCGGACCAGATTTATTAGAGGTTTTGGTTTACTATCTCCGAATCTTTTTCGGTGATGAGCTAGCATTCCACTCAACAGTTCAAACATTACCACTCCAAATGAATAAACATCCGACTCTTTCCGAAGGACGCCACTTTCATGGTAAATAGGATCCATGTAAAAGTTGGTTCCCGCAGCGCTTGTATAGACTTGAGTTTGTGGCTGATTTTTAGGGCCAGACTTTGACAATCCAAAGTCACAAACTTTTGCTACGAAATTGTGATCCAATAACATGTTTGCACTCTTGACGTCTCTTTGTATTACTCGGTTGTCCTCCCCAAGACCCGTGTGAAGATAGTCAAGTCCTCTTGCTGCCCCTAAGCAAATCTTCAGGCGACGTTCCCATGTCAAGAAGCGTCTCTTTTCCTTGTCTTGGAGATGACAGTCTAAGCTACCATTACTAGCATACTCGTAAACTATAATTTTCTCCTTTCCTTCATCACAGTAACCAATGAAAGGGATGATGTTTTCATGGCTTAAACTGAAAATCATATTCAGCTCGTTGCGGAACTCATACTCTCCTTGGTAACTTTCGGGACTCAGGCATTTGATGGCAACTGTGCGGTTTTGCCAACGTTCAAGGGGTTGGCCTTTGTAAACCACACCGAATCCACCATCTCCTATCCGAGTTTCTGGACCTTTCACTCCAATGGCCAAGTTGATGTCTCTCAACGGAATAAGGAAATCTTCTACTTTTTGATATTGCAGGCTTCGTTCCGTAACAGAAGAAGGCGCTCTGTGGTTCTGCGAATAGAATATGTTTAGACAATGCAAGTGTTGTAATTAAGCTTGAAACTAGTCGATACCCTGATTTGTGTTTCTTTGTTTGAATGAAATATATATCCTTTTCATGTCTCAAAATTGAAACATGAAAACATCAATGCATAAGAATTATTTAAAGCCGGAATGACATAAATTCTTTAGAAAACTAACATGACTGGGTTGAGTAGTTTCAACAATATCTTGATTTAATGTATATATTTAAACTATTGACATATAATTAAACGAAGACTTACTTGAATATACAATGCTTCCTCCAACCTCTTGATGATCTTATTCAACGAAGGGCGATCCTTTATGTTGTAACTAATGCATTTATATGCAATTTCTTTACAAATACGGAAAGAACGAACATCAATTTCATCTCTTATTTGAGGATCAATAAACTTATCGAATCCATCACCATAGTAGCGTCGGACCAAAGCCATCAGACGTAGCTTTTCATCTCCATCGCACGTGGTATAAACCGACTTACCAGTCAATACTTCAAAGAGTACTACGCCATGTGAGTACACATTTGATTCTACCTTGGGGATGTAGCTTTCACGGTAGACGGGATCCATTTCTTGTCTGCCTACAGGTTTCTTATAAATAGTGTTATCTGGTTGATTTCTGGGGACTAATAATAACGAACCAAGACCACAAATTTTAGCTTCTAGGTTCTCAGAGACTAAAATGTTCTCGCTACTGAACTCTCCATGTATTAAACTCTCGTACTCCCCAAGACCTGAATGGAGGTACTTGAGTCCTTTTGCCGCCCCTATGCAAATCTTTAGGCGCTGAGCCCATGTTAGGGAATGGAGATTAGTAGAAAGGCTTCCATTTTCCGCACACTCGTAAACTAGCATGTACTCTTCAATTTCAACCTCACACACGTAACCCATTAATCGGACGATATTTTCGTGTTGGAGGCGGGAAACAGTTCGAACCTCTTCAGTGAATGATAGTAAATTATTACATCTTTTTACGGCAACCGGGCCTTTTCGCAAGCTATCATTGAGGTATCCTTTGTAGAACCTACTTGATTTATGTCCAGTCTCAATTTGTTCGTGGAAGTTATTGGTGGCCTTCTTGATCTCCACTAGCGAAATTAGAAACCCCTCATGGTGTCTAAGATTTAATCGAGGAGGAGCTAGTCGATTCTGTAAATGTAAAACACAAACATGTTTGCTTAGAGGTGGGTGTCCCGTATAAGATCTTTAAAACAATAAGATGCGATTTGAAAAGGGAATTTTGCATTTCTAATCTCAATAAGACCACTTATTTCTAATGTGTCATATTACGTACTTTATCTCTTTCTCTAAAATGTGATTTGCTTACGATTACAACTAGTTTTCGATCTCGTGCGCGCACGGGTTTTGACATACGTTACACTAACAGAGTTTTAAGCTAAGTCTAATTTAGTGAACATTTATGTGTTTTTATTTAAAGATATTTATAAATAATTTATAATGATTATCTTCATCAATAAGTATCTTTATTCATCTTTTAGATTTGTTTTTTTTTCCTATAGTTTTTAATATCGATTAATATTTTTTCTATAGTTGTTGACCGAAGAATTTGAATTTGTTTCGCTGACACTCTGTTGAGGTTAATGATGTTGTCTAAATTTAACTATCGTTCATGTTGCAGACATTATGCGTATTTATAGCATGTAATGATACTTGATGAACTTAAACACAAAGTTAGAAAATACGGATATTCGTATTTAAAATTTAAAGATGAATTACATGTGTCGTTGTTATATGTATATCTATTGTATTTATTTATTTTATATGAGGGTATTCGGTACTTTCATTTTGATATTTATATTCATGTTAATGATAATATAAGACGTAACAAATATTTAGACATGTGTACGCAAAGGTTAAATTAATTAAGAAAAACAACATGAGTCTTTATTGAACACGAATGGTAAAAAGAGTATCTTTCCGGTTATCCTTATTAAACAGATAAAGAATAATAACCTGGGTCGTTAGCATATGTACAATCTTAGGTATTTATTTACATATCACAACAACTTGCTCTTTTAGTTAAATATTTATAATCTCTTGCATATACATTAATTTATATAATAATAATATTTATAAATAACAACAACATATATGTTATTCTTTTAAAAAAATAAAGTCCAAAGGGATAAAGTCTAGGGGTATTTGTTAAATTTATAAAAAATTTAAAGAAATATATAAACTATGATTTAAGATCATTTACATATTAAACTTTATCTACATACCAAAGGACCAATCATCACCTTTCATCTCCATTTGATCTAATGGATGAGATTAAACCCAACATTTTAACAAACCTATTTTCAACTTTTTTTTTTTCAAATATTAATATATCTTAAACCGTTAATCGTTAAGCAAAAATAAATATACAATCACGACAAGAATTTAATTATCTTTCTATAGATATATGCACGTTGATATACTTTCAAAAAGCATTTTTTCGTTTTTTCACTCTTTTTTTACGTTTTTTCTTTGTTTTTTTATGTTTGTTTCCTCGTCGTTGAAACTTGCATTAGAAATCATATATAATTAAACACTAATTTTAATATTTCTAATAAAATCACATGTGATTTTTCAAACATGCATTTCAATAACATGTGATTTTTATAAATGAACTATTATAATCTATAAAATGACATGTGATTTTATTAGAATATTCAAATTAGTGTTTAATCACATGTGATTTCTCATGCTATTTTCAAATACGAAAGACCGTAAAAAATGTTTGTCGAAATCAAAGTGCCCATCTATAGATAGATAGTTAAATTCCGGACGTGACGTTATAATCTGTTTTTCCTAACGATTAATTGTTCATGAGATATTTAAATTATAAAAAATCGGTGAAATATTAAAAAGTTTTTAATCTAACAATTGATATATTTTTTTTAATGAGCACTGATTGGGATGTCTAACTCGTATGCCTAATAATACCTAAACATATGTGTCAGCATCTTACTGGAGACATCAAGGGATCCACTTCTTCACAAATCAATAATTTATTGTCATATCTATTAGGCACACAATTAGTCACATATTTTAGGCCTCCAAATCGTTTTCCTTTTTTTTATATAGATGGTGAGGATGAGTCCCTTGTTATATGAGAAAAGTTTGGTATGTAAAATAACTTTCCCCATAAACTGATAAGTTAACTTAAGTCTATATAATTTAATTAAAATTTAGCACCTAGAGTTTTATTAATTACTCTCCTTTTTTTAGTATTTTATAGAGGGTGAACTACTACAATTTCTAAAGTTGGAGCTGCAGTCAAAATTGGAAATACGTGCAGTTCATTGTTCCATTAAGTAGCACGAAGTCCGTAGTTGAATACTAATTTATTTATTTTCTTGATACTAAATTATTTGGTTAGGCCATTTTAGGCTTTGCTGTCACAAAAGTCGTCGCCTTGTTTACTCTTATGATGGCCTTTCTGATCTTAATCGTATACTGAGATTTGCTACCGTTAGTAGCCTTCTTCCCAAGGAGAGCGATGTGACGTGAGACGAGGGTCTAAGTGAGTTGAGTGATGAAGTGAGGGCCTGAGGAAGCGGAATTTGACACCTATATATATATATATATATATATATATTCTTTACCAAATTTATCAGAGTTTAACCATTTTTTTACTTTAAATTGACCAATAAGAATGCTCAATTTCGCTTATGTAGTAAAATTGAGCTATCTCTGATAAATTTGGCAAGCGATGTGACGTGAGACGAGGGTCTAAGTGAGTTGAGTGATGAAGTGAGGGCTTGCGGAAGCGGAATTTGACACCTATATATATATATACATATATATATATATATACATATATATATATACATATATATATATATACATATATATATATATATATATATATATATATATATATATATATATATATTTCTTTTCTCCACCAAATTTATCAGAGTTTAACCATTTTTTTACTTTAAATTGACCAATAAGAATGCTCAATTTCACTTATGTAGTAAACTTGAGCTATCTCATTGTTCTAATTGAAAACTTCTCAAAATCTGATTGTCCATTTTGTATATTATCTTATTATAAGAGATTAGTACTGTTGTTGTTATTATTACTAGTATGGTAACCGCGCGATGCGTCGGTGAGTACCTTGTGATTATATTTTGCAGCGAGCAAATTTTTTTCGATTACACATTTTTTTTAACAATAACCGCACAAATTAATGATAGTTTAAATAAAAATAACTTTAGGTAATAATAATAATATATCATTTATCAACATTTTCTAATAAGATAAGCTCTAGATATACTATACAATAAATTTGTTTCTTAGTATATTACAATAAATTTTGCTTTTTTGGCTTGCATTATTTTTGTGTAACAAAATTTGATGAATCAATGTTTTTTGTTATTTTTTATTAGAAGATTTTATGTATTTGTATTATTTTAGTTGTGTTATTTGTACATATATTTATTGTTTCTATTTAATTACTTGGGTTGTACGAAAATCGGTTTGTGTTATTTTAAGGTAAAAAATAATTCCATTTCTTGTATGTATTTGGTCACTATATAGTTTTTTTATTCTATGTATTATGTGCTTCTTGACAAGATTTTTTGGGTTTTGTTTTGTGTTATATTTATGTTACAAAATTTTGTGCATTTTTTTTTATCATAAGTATTTCCTAAATATTTCTTATTTGCATATATTTGGTTGTATTTAATTTGGGTTATATAAGTAATAATTGGCTGGGTATGTCATTTTTTCTTTTCTTTTTTTTTTGGTTATGCTCTAAGTTTGTTTATTAATGCTTGCAAGCAATTGTTTCGGATTAAACTATGTCCAAGCCAATAAAAGCAAAAATTCAGATAGTACAATAATATTTAACCCCATTCAACCCTAAATTCAGTTATACACTTTGCAGTCACAAACTCACCTTCTCTAAAATAAGCAGCCACACACAATTGACGTCTCATTCCTTCTTTTGCAAATAAACATGCAGCCTCTGCAACAACTCGTTTCTTTTAATTCAACTACCCACAATTGAACAAAGAATAATAATACACAAACCTCTGTTGTTCGTTTCTTTCTGGCACGCAACCGAGTACCACACACAAATGTGTCTCAGCTAAGGTCTCGTAATGATGTCTCTAAGATCTTTTGTAAAGGTCTCGGGTAAGGTTTTATTTTAAAAGTTCTTCATTTTCTAAGGTCAATTATGGGTTGTAGAGATCTTTAAAGATCCATTTTTAAAACGAAGTAACAACCCTATATCTTGTGTTCTTTTTGTTTGGCAACGAATGAATGAAAGAAATAATTAAACAAATATGTGTGGTTATTTCTTTATAAATTTTTGCTATTAAAAGTTGTGCCTCTTACAAATTTCTTTATTTCTTAATTTATTTCTTTATAAATTTCTTTCTGGCAATGGTTTATGTTCAGTCGGGTAGGTATTTGTACAATGTGCTTAGGTAGTGGTATATTCTGGTGAAGGGGAAAATTAAAATGTGTATTAATTGTATGTGTTGAATAGTGTTTTTTTAATTTTATTTGTGCTTTAAATACTTGTAAATGATGCTTCTTTACTTGTATTTGCTTAAAAATCTATATTAGGAAATCTTAAAAAATTAATAGGAGGGAAGTGTCTTCCTCTATTATAAGTAGTATAGATATAGATATAGATATAGATATAGATTATTATAAGTATTATTAAATAGATTGTAATATTAAAAATTTCTTAAATGTACGAATTATAAAATCAAGCTGAAACATGTGTAATTGACTGCACAAGATTAATTACAACATATACAAAAATTTATATTCACTAAATTAGACTTATGTTAAAATAAAAAATTTAATTACTCAAACAATAACAATAAAAACAAAATTTGATCATACTTTCAGACCTTAATAAATATGGTTGAAATATTATTGTTATTATTATTAGTTGTAGTCATGGGTTTTTAGATCCTACTTCCTATTTATAATCATTTTCATATTTACAAGATCGAGATCGTAACATTGGATTAGAATCTTTAGATCGTATGTAGTATCATTTTCTTTATAGGGTTTGTCAAAGTATGCAAATATACAAATTATTATATATCAAACACAAAACTATTTGAATTTTTTTCATGAAAATGTCGGCTTAAATTATGATTATGAAATGTTCAAGACAATTATCCTCTTGTTTATAAAATTCTGTAAAATTTAATCTATAAATTTATGCATCTTTTAACTTGTGATTGGAACAATGTGAGATCGGATCGTGATCTTAATATTCTACGGGTCAACATCAGGAAATAATAAGTTCTTATGCTTGAAAAGATTCTACCTAGAATCAAAATCTTTTTTATTTTATGATATCTTAAGATATTAAGATCATGATTAGGATCTTAACAATTAAGATCGTAGTCATGACCAAAAAGCGTGTATGCACGGATGAAAAGTTAACATAAAAGCAATATTTCAAAGAAAAAATCCTTTCAATAATTCGAAATAGTTAAATGATACCGACTTACGTGAATATCGAATGCTTCCTTAAGCGTTTTAACGACCTCATCCATCGTAGGGCGATCCTTCAAGTTGAAACTAATGCATCTATACGCAATATCTATAAACATGTGGAAAGAACGACGATCAATGTGATCTTTTAACTCGGGATCAATCAACAGCTCGGGTCTATTATCATAGCAGCGTCGGACAATATTTATAAGCCTTTGTGGCTTATAATCTCCAATTATCTTTTCTTCATTAGCCACCATCCCAATAAACATTTCATACATAAGTATGCCGTATGAGTATACATCTGTTGTTGTGTCGAGTAGTCCGATTTCATGGTAAACCGGATCAGGATTGTCTTCGGGATGTACATCAAAATTAATTTGTGCATGTAGCTGATTTTCTGGGACTATTACTAAGAGATTAAAACCCATGATTCTGGGTCTTAGACCTCTACATAACAGTATATTTTTGCTTTGCACATTTTGAAGTATTACTCTACCGACCCCCGCAACACCTGAGTGAAGGTAATTGAGCCCCTCTGCTACACCTATGCAGATTTCGAGACGCCTAGCCCATGAGCGATCATATTCATCCTTTTTTTGGAGATAGTCAACAAGGGTTCCATTAATACCATCGTCTTTGTAAACCAAAATCACCGTGTCACCATTAACATTGTGCTGGAGAGAAACGTCCTTTTCATCACAGAAACCAACGAAAGGCAGGAAGCTTTCGTGATTGATCCTGGATAGTACCTTAAGCTCATCACTGTATAAAAACCCAGATTTAACGGTACCATTATTTTGACTGTACCACCTGTTTTTTATGTCAACTTCTGGGTGCACGAAAACCCCGCCATACCCAGGGAGGTATCCTGTGAGATCAGGTTCGATCGTTCCAAAGGTTTGGAATTTTTTTAATCTAGCGATCTCCTCAGGAGAAATTCGAAGTTTTTCAAGGTTTACATCTAAAGGAGACATTGTTTTTTGGTAGTTGCTGACTGTGTATGATTTAATTATTTTTCCTAGCATAGCTACCTTGTATTAGCTTGACTTCCGGTCACACTTTACAAAGTCTTCAATCTTGGTCACGGTCTCAACGAGCAACAACGGAAGGCATCAATTAGGTTGTGTCTATGATATGAGAAGGATGGTTAGAAAAAACTGAAACAAAACCTGTGTTTCTTTCTTTGATGGAGAAGATGACTAAAAGGCTACACAGTACGTGTTTACTTATGGACCAAAGGAAAAGCATTTGTATGACCTTATCTAGATGTACATTTTAGACTATACCTTTTCACATTTAATAAGTGACTATATTAGCCCCAATTTTAAATATGGTGTTAAACTTTTTTGTTTAGAGATACATATAGTCAAATACAACAACACATGTTATTAAAATGAGAACCGAAAAGCTGCACAATTATTTGGAGTGCAATTCAGAAGCTTATTTGTTATATTTTTAAAATTTAAAAAATACTAAATACTTAGTGACATAATTGGATATGTATAGTTTTGACATTGGATTCAAATTTCGTCTAAATAATTCCAAAATAAAAAGGCTTATTTGAAGAAAATAAAAGAATATTAAAACATTTAGAAAGTAATGCATAGGTTGTTATTGCTATTTTAACATATAATCAAATGAAACTAACCCTTCTATGTAAAGAGTTTGAGAAACCAACAATTGCATGTTACTATTGAATAAAAAGTAATTGCGGCCCCCTTAACTCAAATTCCTGGCTCCGCCCCTAGCGATGTGATCGAGTTTGCTTACTTTCATCTCTTCCTCATTACATCGAAGTTGACATTTAAAAATAATTAAAACCAATGACTAGAATCAGTTCTAGTCAGAAATTTGAGTGAATTACACCGTTCTACCCTGTGGTTTGGATAAAATCACATCGCAAGTCCTTTGACTTTCATTTTTACATGATGAATCCTAACATCAAATAAGAATTGTAAAGTACATTATATTAATGAATTGACACACACAAAACCAACAATTCATACAACTCAAAGTTATAGAAGTTACACCAATTCCTGATCTCATAACATAAAATAAACCTCTCAAGAAACTGAAGTTGCAACTTGTTATGAGTAATTACTCGTGATTTCCCGGTACGTTAGCTCTCAGTCACCTTTTGCTTAAGATCCCCATGGTTAGTTACCTACCACAAAATGTAGTTGAACCAGATGAATGGTAAGACACATATACAGAACATACTACTGTAAATTTAATGTTCATGGCTAACCAACTTTATTAGATTAATTCTAATGTTCATGATGCAAAATTGCTAGCTTTTTATTTAAGGTAGAAGCATACAATTTTCGCATCGTGATAAAGATCATATACGAACTAACTTTATAAATTTGTATGATTAGGATCGTTTTATAAGTTCTTTGGAAACCAGAATTTATAGACGATAACTGAAATAAATACTTACTTGAAGTTCCAGTGCTTCCTCAACCCATTCTGCGATCGCTTCCATTGTAGGGCGTTCCTTTGAATTAAAGCTAATGCACTGAAATGCAACTGCTCTAAAAGCATTAAATGAACGGCTATCGATTTCATCTCTTATAAGGGGATCAATTAGCAACTCTGGTTTATAGTCATAGTAGCGTCTGACAATATTTATGAGAGGTTTCGGTTTACCATCTCCTATCCTTCTTCGATTATAAGCTAACATTCCACTCAACAACTCAAACATTACCACTCCAAATGAATAGACGTCTGACTCTTTCCGGAGGACGCCACTTTCATGGTAGATAGGATCCATGTAAAAGTTGGTACCTGCAGCGTTTGTATAGACTTGAGTTTGTGGCTGATTTGTGGGGCCAGATTTTGACAATCCAAAGTCACAAACTTTTGCTACGAAATTGTGATCCAATAATATGTTTCCTGTCTTGATGTCCCTGTGTATTACTCTGTTGTCCTCCCCAAGACCCGTGTGAAGATAGTCAAGTCCTTTTGCTGCCCCTAAGCAAATCTTCAGGCGACGTTCCCATGTCAAGAAGCGTCTCTTTTCCTTGTCTTGGAGATGACAGTCTAAGCTACCATTACTAGCATACTCATAAACTATAATCTTCTCCTTGCCTTCATCACAGTAACCAATGAAAGGGATGATGTTTTCATGGCTAAAACTGAAAATCATATTCAGCTCGTTGCGGAACTCATACTCTCCTTGGTAACTTTCGGGAGAGAGGCATTTGATGGCAAGTGTGCGGTTTTGCCAACATTCAAGGGGTTGGCCTTTGTAAACTACACCAAATCCGCCATCTCCTATGTGAGTTTCTGGACCTTTCACTCCAATGGCCAAGTTGATGTCTCTCAACGGAATAAAGAAATCTTCTAGTTTTTGATATTGCAGGCTTTGTTCCGTAACTGAAGAAGGCGCTCTGTGGTTCTGCGAATAGAATCTGTTTAGTTAATGCAAGTCTTTTTGAACCAAAATGATGTAATTAAGCTTGAAACTAGTCGAGACCATGATTTGTGTTTCTTTGTTTGTATGAAATTTAAATCCTTTTCATGTCTCAAAATGGAAATATGAAAACACCAATGCATATAAGAATTATTTAAAGCCAGAATGACATAATTTTTTTATAAAACCAACATGACTGATCGAGTTGAGTAGTTTCAATAATATCTTGATTTAAGATATATATTTTTGGTTCACGCAGGCATAAACTATTCGACATATAACTAAATGAAGACTTCCTTGAATATACAATGCTTCCTCCAACCTCTTAATGATCTTATTCAACGAAGGGCGATCTTTTATGTTGTAACTAATGCATTTATATGCAATTTCTTTACAAATATGGAAAGAACGAACATCAATTTCATCTCTTATTTGAGGATCTATAAACTTATCGAATCCATCACCATAGTGGCGTCGGACCAAAGCCATCAGAATTAGCTCTTCATCTCCATCGCACTTGGTATAAACCAACTTACCAGTCAATATTTCAAACTTTGATTCAACCTTGGGGATGTAGCTTTCACGGTAGACGGGATCCATTTCTTGTCTGCCGACAAGTTTTTTATAAACTTTGGTATCTGGATGATTTCTGGGGACTAAAAATGCCGAACCAAAACCACAAATTTTAGCTTCTAGGTTGTCAGAGACTAATATGTTCTCGCTACTGAACTCTCCATGTATTACACTCTCGTACTCCCCAAGACCTGAATGGAGGTACTTGAGTCCTTTTGCTGCCCCTATGCAAATCTTTAGCCGCTGAGCCCATGTTAGCTTACGGAGATAAGTAGAAAGGCTTCCATTTTCCACACACTCGTAAACTAGTATATTCTCTTCCTTTTCATAGCTGAAACCCATTAATCGGACGATGTTTTCGTGTTCGAGGCGGGAAACAATTAGACGCTCCTCACTGAATGAATTTACATTATTACATCTTTTTACGGCAACCGGGCCTTTTCGCAAGCTATCATTGAGGTATCCTTTGTAGAACCTACTTGATTTATGTCCAGTCTCAATTTGTTCGTGGAAGTTATTGGTGGCCTCCTTGATCTCCTCTGGAAGTAGAAACCCCTTATGTTGTCTAATGTGTCGAGGAGGAGCTAGTCGATTCTGTAAATGTAAAACACAAACATGTTTGCTTAGAGGTGTCCCGTATAAGATCTTTAAAACAATGAGATGCGATTTAAAAAGGGAATTTTGCATTTATAATCTCAATAAGACCACTTATTTCTTATTTCTTATTTGTGTCATATTACATACTTTATCTATTTCTCAAAAATGTGATTTGATTACGATTATTACTTTTTTTTTTCTCATGTTCGCACGGGGTTTTGACATATGTTACACTAACAGAGTTTTAAGCTAAGTCTAATTTAGTGAACAGTTATTTGTTTTTATTTAAAGATACCTATAAATAATTAATAATGATTATCTTCATCAATAATTATTTTTATTCATCGTTAGATTTGTTTTTGTCTATAGTTTTTGATATCGATTGATATTTTGTCTATAGTTGTTGGACATTTGACTTGTTTCGCTGACACTCTGTTGAGTTTGATGATGTTGTCTAAATTTAACTATTGATCATGTTGTAGACATCATGCGTATTTATAGCACGTAATGATACTTGATGAACTTAAACACAAAGTTAAAAAAATTGTCTTTCCAGATATTTGTATTTAAACTTTAAAGATGAATTACATGTGTCATTATTATATGTATATCTCTTGTATTTATTTTTTTATATGAAGGTATTTGGTACTTTCATTTTGATATTTATATTCATGTTAATAATAATATAAGCCGTATTAAATATTTAAGCAAGTGTACAAAAAGGTTAAACAAATTAAGAAAAACAGCATGAGTTTTTATTGAACACGAATAGTAAAAAGAGTTCTTTCCGGTTATCCTTGGTAAACAACCTCAGTCGTTAGCATATGTACAATCTCAAGTATTTATTTACATATCACATCAACTCGCTCTTTTAGTTAGATGTTTATAATCTCATGCATATACATTAATTTGATTTTATAATGATTATAATACTTATAAATAACAACAACATATATGTTATTCTTTTAAAAAAAGAAGTCCAAAGGGTATAAAGTCTAGGGGGTATTTGTTATATTTATAAAGATATTTGAAAAAATATATAAAGTGATAAATTAATTTAAGTCTATACAATTTATTTAAAATTTAGCATTTAGAGTTTTATTAATTACTCTCCTCTTTTTTTTAGTTTTTTTTTATAGAGGGTGAACTAATACAATTTCTAAAGCTGGAGCTGCAGTCAAAATCGGAAATACATGCAGATCGTTGATCCATTAAGTAGCACGAAGTCCATAATTGAATGCTAAATTATTTTTTATTTATTTATTTTTATTTAAACTAAATTATTTGGTTAGGCCGTTTTAGGCTTTGCTCTCATGGAAGTTGTTGTCTTGTTTACTCTTCTGATGGCCCTTCTGATCTTATTCGTATACTCAGATTCGCTACCGTCAGTAGCCTTCTTCCCAAGGTGAGCAGACGAGTCTAAGTGAGTTGAGTGAGGAAGTGGGGGCATGAGGAAGCTAAATTTTACACCTATATATTTTTTTTCCTCCATCAAATTTATTTGAGTTTAACTAATATTTTTTCATTTTTGACTTTGAATTGGTCAATAAGAATGCTCGCTATCTCATTGGTTCAATTGAAAAATTCTAAAAAATTTGATTGTCCATTTTGATATTTTCTAATTATATAAGAGATTATTGTTATTGTTATTATTATTTTTTATTTTTTTTCTAAATTATTATTATTATTATTATTATTAAATCGATCGTAATATTAAAAACTCTGTAAAATTTTATATTTACTAAATTTGACTAAAATATAAAATTTAATTACTAGAACAATAACAATGAAAACAAAATTTGATTATACTTCCAAACCCTGGTAAGTATGGTTGAAATATTATTATTATTATTATTGTTAGTTGTAGTCAAGGTTTTTAAGATCCTACATATTTATGGTCATTTTCGTATTTACAAGATCCATATCGTAATATTGGATCAGGATCTTAAAATCGTATGTAGTATCATATACTTAATAGGGTTTGTCTAAGTATGCAAAATATACAAATTATTATATATAAAACTGTAAGATATTGGATTTCACATACACATCAAACCATAACACAAAGTAGGCGTACAAGAGTTTTTAGAGAGAGAAAGTTAGAGGTTTAAAGAACTTTAGTGAGAGAAAGAAAAATCTTATTATGAGCTCCAACTCTCTACCTTGGAAGGTAGAGAGTATTTATAGTCTTACAATAAAACGCCACACAACGGGCTGTGGATCAGGCATACAGTAGGTAAAGACCCGTCCGTCCTCCACGGTGTTACTTAACTAAATACTACTTAGCTTAAAATAACTACGACTACGAGCTTTCTAACGATTACATATACTTGAGGTGACTGACTCTTTAATACCTGGAATTTCTAATTACTAACAATCTCCCCCTAAGGGAGGCCACCTCAAACATATACTAAAATTACATTGAATACAAACAGATATTACATTAACAATTGTTCTTGCATTCTTGATGTAGTACTTTGCTCCGAAGCTCGTAGTCATTGATTCTTCTCATTGCATGTTTGGTTAATTCAAGTGGAGGTCTTTTACTGATCCACGTGATAATAATTTTATGCCAGCTTTTGAGATCATCAGCTAACAAAAATCTCTGAGACATCCATTGTGGTGTTGGTATTATGTGATGTTGTGACTTTCGGACCGACATGCTCACATTCTGGATCATGATATCTTCTCGTCAGAGTAGCGGAAGCTTTCATTGATTCATGATATTGGCAGCAGCGTAGCAGAAGCATGGAGTTTAAAATATCAGAGTCATTGATGCACTAATCATGATTTCTTTTGAGATGAATGTGTTAAGTGAGCATGCGGCTATGGATTGACCGCTTCATTCTGATCAGCTGCAAACGTAGGACGTACCTGCATACAACAGTTAGCAATAAATCGCACGAAAGTGTCTTTGATCACTTTCGTTGAATTGAGGTACACGGCCCACGGTTCCCCGTTGATCAGTACAAGTACTGCCTATGATCAGGTATAATTCCGAAGAATTTCCTTGACAGGGTTTCGCAGCTGCTCTAGCTGTTCTCAAACCGGAACGTCTCAAAGAAGACAACACGGAGTGAGTGAACCAGCGAATAGAAATTCACTGATTGATGAAAAGATATTTGAAAAACAATCGTGTATTGCTCAATAGAAATTTTTTTTGCAATACAACGAAGGTTTTAATGAACATCAATTATCAATCATAAAACACCTTTTGATTTGAAATATCCGTACACGGTCGATTTGCTAAAGAAAAGAGTTTTTTAAGCACACCGACCGGTTTTTCAAAGGTATCCGTCAATCCATAACCTGAACCAGGATTGATTCAAAAGATTGAATCTCCCCATTGTTTCTGTTCAGTTGTCACATGGTTGATCTATTTGATAGATCTCACATGCCACCCACCAGGAGCTTGTTTGATGTTGGCTCCAGAAGGCTTTCCATCTTCATTGTGAATATGTTTGCATATCACTCAGATGTTCTGGCAATACCACAAGGATAATGCGTAGGACTCAAGATATAATCTCTCTTTCCACATTGTGTGAAACAAAGAGTCTTCATTGAGAGTGTCCTAATGAGATTTATTGATGATCTCGTGGCTCTAGACTCAATATGTGCATATTTGGTTCCTGTGCCGGAGACTAGGGAGAGGGTCTCCTTCTTCAATATCAACAATCTCTAAGAGAAAGTCGATAGATTACGTAGGTTCCCCGTGAGAATGAAACAAGCCCTTATAAGAGGAACTTGAGTGGTTTGGGAAGTTGTAGTGCAGAGCGTCACTGGGTCCATGACGTCTTGTCTTCAATACCAATGTTACCATCAGTAGCATATGAATTGTACCCGGTTTCTGCCCTATGGTTGAATAAATGGAGGGCTATTTCTTTACACCCTTTTCTCATTCAATTCTTTTTCATTCTTCAACTCCTTCAGTGCTTACCGAGACTTCATAGCAAGAACCTTGTTGGGTTTGTTCTAGTACTCGCTCTGTCTCAGTCCGCACTCTTCCCATATCTCATTTTTCTCCTTTTATCATCATACCTAAGGACTTCTACACTAACTAGTGGATTGTCCCTGGGTAGATCCCTCCGGTTCTGGCGGATCATGAGAACAAATACCTAACCTTATCATCCTTATATCACCGTACATAAAGTAAATTTAGTCGGTCTATTTGGTATTGTTCATCTGCCACTTGAACCAATTGAAAACCATTTGAAAATCAATCCAGATACTTGTGATATATTATCAAAGCATTTTGTACCTGAATTGTTTTTGATATTTTTAGAACAAGAGCTCCCCCTCAACATGTGCATCTAATGTTCGAAATCGTTTTGCACACGGAGGCAAGAGAAAGAATTAACTTCTTTGATTACCATTTTCTAAAAGATATCAACATCACTTCCCTGATCAAAACAACTAGATAAACCATGTTAGGGGAGGATGAGGTTTTCATAAGCTTGCTCCCCCTCAATATGTGCATAGATATTTGAAAATGTTTTGCACATATTAGGAAAAGACTGCACATTGAGATAAGTTGATCACGTTTTAAATAATTGTGGTTTAAGATAGATGCTCCCCCTCAACATGTGCATGGAAAATTTGAAATCGTTTGGCACATGTGGGAAGGAGAGCTTGTACATCCTTATAAAACCATTTACCAAATTATCAGTTTAAATCCAATTTTAATCACAAATTCTCCCCCGATCACAATTATCAAATCCTTTGAGATTTGTGATCTCTTGTAGATTTAAATTGATTTTGAAAGCTTTTAAGGAGAATTGTGACTTGATTATGAAAGCGTTTTAACTGATAAGGATCGGATTTTAAGACTTTAAACTCCATTGATTAAACATGCATGAATATCTTTTGAAAACAATTGAATGAAAAATAACTTTTTAATTTAATTGAAATCATTCTCCCCCTCAATCAATGACAAAGGTTGTTGATTGAGAGATAAATATTTTGACAAATAAGTCGAGATGATTATCAAAAATAGAGTACTAGTTATTTTTCAAAGCAGTTAGTTTTCAGCAGATAAATGTTTATAGAATCAGAGCATGAAATTTTGAAAACATGATAAAGAGTGGCTCTATTCTTTCTTTAAAAAGCGGGTTACTGCCTGAGATGACAATAAGCCATTTTTTCTCTTTCTCTCAATTTTTTTTTTAAGAATTCGAACAACATCTAAAGTCCCGTGTCATTCTTTGAATGACAGCACAAAGACCGTAGATATTATCGAACCGAGAAAAACATGACAAATTGAAAATATTTTTTGAAGATTTTTCGAATTTTTCAGATTTTTATGGATTATGAAAGTTTTATAATTTTCTATTTGATTTTTTTTTTGAGAGTTTTATAATTTTGTATTTTGTTTTTCGAATAAATATTTACAAGAGATATATGAAGATAGACCTTTACTCCTCGTCTTCCTCCTGAAGACGTTTGAGTGTTTCTGGTTGAAGGCTTTTCAAGCCAAGACGTGGAAGAATAAACTCAAAACGTTCTCTTGGAAGAGCTTTGGTGAAGATGTCTGCTAACTGATAATCAGTCCTCACAAAATAGAGTTCCACCACACCTTTTTCCACTTGTTCCCTGATGAAATGATGTCGAATGTCGATATGCTTAGCTCTTGAGTGTTGAACGTTATTGCATGAAAGAGCAATAGCACTTTTATTATCACAGTACAGAGGGATTTTGTTGAATACAAAGCCATAGTCAGTTAATTGAGATCTCATCCAAAGGATTTGAGCACAACAAGATGACATGGCTATGTATTCTGCCTCTATAGAGGAAATAGAAGTACTCATTTGCTTCTTTGAAGAGCAGCTCACAAACTTATCACCCAAAAACTGAGCACCTCCAAACGTACTTCGACGAGTATCTTGACATCCTGCATGATCAGCATCTGCATAGGCTGTTAGTGACATACCGGTGTCCTTCGGGTACCAAAGTCCCATATTGATGGTTTCTTGGAGATACCGAAAGACCCGTTTAACCGCTTCAAGGTACTTTTTAGTAGGCTTAGCTTGGTATCTAGCACACATGCAAACAGTGAACAAGATGTCTAGTCTACTAGCTGTGAGGTACATCAGGGATCCAATCATACTACGATATTTTGTTTGGTCTACCATGATCCCTGAGTGGTCCTCATCTAGTTTAGTTCGTTCAATCATGGGAGTGTCAACAGGGTCACTTGAATCAAATCCAAATTTCTTTAAAATCTCATTTGCATATTTAGATTGATTTATGAAGATGCCTCCGGGACTTTGTGAAATTTGTAATCCCAAAAAAAATGACATTTGTCCCATCATTGACATTTGAAATTTTGAACCCATTTCATTTGAAAAACGGTCACACTCATTGGGGTCAGTCGAGGCAAAGATGATATCATCAACATAAATTTGAACATGAATTAAATGTTTGCCTGACTTCCTGGTGAACAATGTTGGATCAACTGCTCCTTTGCTAAATCCGGTAGATAGAAGAAACTTTGATAGTGTATCATACCATGCCCTTGGAGCTTGCTTTAAACCCTAAAGAGCCTTCTTCAAACGATAAACGTGAGAAGGATGCTCTTGATTCACAAATCCTTCAGGTTGGCTGACGTAGACGACTTCTTTAAGATCTTCGTTCAGAAATGCCGTCTTTACATCCATTTGATAGACTACCATGTTCTTACTAGCAGCATTAGCCAAAAAGATTCTGATTGCCTCGATTCGAGCAACAGGAGCAAAAGATTCTTCAAAGTCAATACCCTCCTCTTGACGGTATCCTTTAGTAACTAATCGAGCCTTGTTCTTCAACACATCACCATGCTCACCAAGTTTCACTTTGAAGATCCATTTTAGAGCAATAATCATAGCACAATCTGGAGCAGGTACTAACTTCCATACATCAAGTTGATCAAACTCATAAATTTCTTCTTGCATGGCATTGAACCAGCTATCTTCATTCATGGCGGTTTTAACATCTTTTGGTTCGATCTTAGAGAGTACGGAGTTGAAGAAGCACCATAAGGCATCGGTTGCAAGTTGTTTCCATGTGGATACTGGACGAGAGGGATTTCCAATGATGTTGTCTAAGGGATGATCGTGAGTCCATTTTCTAAGGTGTTCATGTGGAAGTTGTTGAGGGACTGAGGAAGCAGAGTCGATGTCTCCTGAAGAAGATGGTTCTGATGATGATTCAGGAGCAAATATGTTTTCAAATGGAGCATCTTCAGGAGTAGCAAAGGGATTAACTTCATTATTGATGCCAGAAACAGTTTCATGATGTACATTCGAATATTGATGATTTGTTGATGAGACTGAGTTATCAGCAGCAGGTGCTTCTTGACTTAATGATATTGAGACTGAAGGATTGACTTCATTCTCAGGGATATGAGCAGCCTCTGTTGTGGGAATTGTCAGTTCAATAGCACTTGACTCATAGAGTTCATCAAACATCGGATCAAACAATTTCTTCAAATCATCTTCAGTTGGAGGTACATATGGAATAGCTGGAGAGGAATTTGGTACAAAGGATGAACCAATAGGACTGTTTTGAAGTGCGGGTCCTGAACTTGATTGTCCAGGCGCCATTTGACCGGTCAGCTCATCAAACGTGACGTGAATTGTTTCCATGATATTTCGGGTTTTCTTGTTGTAGATTCGGTATCCTTTTCTGTTTGGTGCATAACCTACAAATACTCCAATGTCTGCTTTAGCTTTAAGTTTGCCTAAATCTTGGCCCTCATTAGTTGGATAACACAATGCACCGAACACACGAAGGAATGAAAGATTAGGTTTTCTGTTGTGGACAAGTTCATATGGAGTTTTTCCATGAGCAGTGTGAATCAGGGATTGATTTTGGGTGTAGCATGCAGTGGCGATGGCTTCACCCCAGAGAAATATTGGAACTTTTGAGTAAATCAGCATTGTCCTTGCAACTTCCATAAGAGTTCGATTTCGTCTTTCAACTACACCGTTCTGTTGAGGAGTTTGAGGAACACTTCTTTGATGACTGATTCCAATACTTTCATAAAACTCACTAAGTTGTTTGTTAACAAACTCAGTTCCGTTGTCTGTTCGGATGATTCTGACCGTTTTGTTAAGACGAACCTGCAGCTGTTTGATGAGTTTGATGATGATATCTGGAGTTTCATCCTTTGTCTTTAAGAACTTTACCCAGGTGAATCTAGAGAAATCATCAACCACAACTAACACATATTTCTTCCCAAAGATATTCTGCACTCTCATGGGTCCACATAAGTCCATGTGAATTGTATGAAGAACTTCTGTAATAGAGTTAGTAGGTTTGGGTTTATGGGCATACTTCTTGCTTTTTCCCAATTGGCATGCTGAACAAAGATGATCCTTTTCATACTTAAGTCGAGGTAAACCTACAACTAAGTCCTTTCTGGAGAGATCATTGATGGTGCCGAAGTTCAAGTGATTGAGACGACGATGCCATAACCATGACTTTGTTTTAGAAGCATTTGACAACAAGCAAATTGGAGAAGACTTCATCATATCTTCGATAGAGATGGTGTATAGATTTGAACCACGTGAACCTCTCAAAAGTTCCTTACCATCAAGTTCTCTAACGAAACAAGTATGTTTTCTGAAGGCTACTTCTAGATCAGAATCGCAGAATTGACCAACAGAGAACAGGTTATGACCAAGACCTTCTACATAATATACCCTTAAGATAACACTTTTACCAACAACATAATCTCCATAACCCATAATTGCACCGAAATGATCATTCTCGAACCTAACTGTCCCGATGAATTTGCTCACGAAGTTCATGAGCCGCGACCGGTCGCCAGTCATATGCTTGGAACAGCCTGAGTCCAGGTACCACATAACGATTTGAACGATCTGCAGTTGAACACAGACAAGAATGGATAACTGGATAATTGGGATCCCCATGCAAGAATGGGTTCCATTTGGTTAGTAACAATGGTTGGAACACCCACATCAGAAATAGAGGCATTCATATCAGAAATTGATGCAATGGGATCATTATGAATAGATGCAGTACTAGTGTCTGTATTTGCCCTATTCAAAGTGTGCTCACTTCTTAAGGGAATAGTTCTACCAGTAGGCATCCATTTTCTAGTAGGCGTTGCCTGATTAACCTTATGGCCCACAGTTATCCATTGATAACCTATCTTACTAAATGTTCTTCCTGTGGGTTTCCACTGTTTTCTAACTCTCTTTCGCCTTTGCCTTTTAGCCTTTTTAACATGATTGTTTTCATTAGTAATGTTAACTGGGGGTATGACAGCATTAGACAAAACATTCACACCACATTCATGATTAGAAACAGAATTCAAGCAGACATCATTACAAGGAATGAAAATAGTATCAGAATTCGAATTAATTACAATACTCCTATGGCTAATACTAGAATCAACACGATTCGTTTTATTCAACTCAAGCTTAAAGTACCTAGGTTGGTCTTCTACTCTCTTCCAATGCACATTCTTAGCTTGCGAGGTCCTATAATTCCTTGTATTGTCTTGAGACTTTGACCTGCTCGCTTTAATGTCACTGATTACTCCTGTAGAGGGAATGGGAACATTAGTTGGTTTTGCTACTCTTTGCATCTCCTCTTTAGATGTTCTGGGATCTGAATTACATGCATGCACACTAAGGTTCACTTTCTTAATACTAGAAGTGCTGGGATTTGTACTCCTAGAAGGCACACTAGAGTTCGCTTTCTTAGCATTAACAGATCTGGAATCTGAACTACTTAAAGGCACACTAAGGTTCACATTCAAAACATTGGGCATCGAATGAATATCATACTTGGCACTAGGCATCGAACATGGAATCAAAGGATTAACTCTCTTACCTAAGGACTTTGGGCATATTGTGATTAAGCATTCTAGAATTTCTTGAGATCGTTTAGCATATAAGCATGCATGCCCAATTGCATTGTCAAGTGGTTTCTCTAATTTATCCTCTTCAATAATCTCACGTAGACATTCTAGACAATCCTTAAGGGATGAGAAATATGTTTGAATAGCAAGTTTGTTATTCCTAAGATGAGGGGGAACATATTTCACAGACAAAGCATATTTATTACAAGAGTGTACCTTTGATACACCATTCTCCCCATTGGTCATTGGCATTTTCCCTTTTACCTGGCTCTTCAGATTCTCAATTTCCTTTTGCAATGAAGCTATTTGTTCGTTGTTTTTGTTACGAGTGACCTTTATTGATTCAAATAACTCATTGAAATGACGTTTAACCTTTTCATTTTCTTCTAGAAAACTTTCGTTTTCCTTTTGTAATGCATTTACTAAGTTTAGAAGATGAAACGTTTGAGAATTCTGAGAATCTAAAGGAAGAGGCATTTGGGAGCCTGTCACATTGTTCTTTTGACCCTTTAATTGAGAGATTTGGGCTTTCAATTTTCTGATCGTGTTATAATGAGCTTGAATATGTTCATCACGTTTATTAATTTGAAAAACTGCATCAAACTCTGGAGCATCTGAGGATGTCTTGATATTTGAAGTTTTGACATTTTCTTTAAGATGTTGATATTTTAGTTGTAAATTAAAATGCTCAACCTCTAGTTTAGAGAAATATTTAACCAAATTGTCGTGATCATCCAGTTCAATTTTCTCATTTAGTTTAGAATTATTCTTTTCAAGCTCAATGACACGATCATGGGAGACTTTCAGGGCAACAGATAATTCATGAAATTGAGAAGCATTAATGGAACAGTTTGTAGCAGTAAAAAACACATCTTGAGTAATACATTCAGAAATAAGAGTCTCATTTAATGTGTGCAAGTTCTTCCTCTCAATCTCATTATATTTTAGTGCTCGCTCATAGTCACTAACCTCAATTATCATTGCATCAAACTCCTTTTCCATTTCTTTAATGTCTAAGTTCATTCCCTTTTTAAGACTTTCAAAATGATCTTTTAGTTGTTTAAAGAAAGGCATGACTTCAGTTAAATAACATTCTTTTGTTTGCTCAAACCCCCTTTCCCCTTCAGTTATACTAGTGGGTGTGATCTTTTTCTTACAAGTTTTCTCAAAATCAACAAATAGTTGAAAAATAACATATTGACTGATTAAGGTCTTGCTTTTCGTGGCAATAGTCCTCGGTACTAAATGCATTGGTGTATTTGGAGGATACACAGTCGCTGAAGGCATTTTCCTAAAGGGAGGGTTCGTTATAACAAGATTCTCTGCCTTTTGCTTATCTAAATCCTTTTTCCAGAACACTTGTTCGGGTGTTAAGAACGTCTGAGGCTTAAACATGTTCAAGGAAATCCAATTCTCCTTCTTGTAATCATGGGGTGTGATCTTTATTTTCTTCTCTTTACATTTAGGATCATCTAATTTCTTGTTCATCTTTTCCCTAGTGACTTCATCTGATTTCTTATCTTTCTTAGTGCACTCAACGCAACTAGGTTTCTGTCTAGGTTTAAGGATTTCATTGCCATCATAAAGAACCTTATGAGCATTTCTAGCCTTTTTAATGACCTCTGGATTTGGTTCCTCAACAAGGGGAATGCTATGCTTATCGCTTAAGACTCTATGCTTAGTGATTAAGTGAGCAGTCTGAATGGTATTTCCTTGTACGTACAACTTATTTTCAAGCTTGTTTTTCAAGGTTTTTAGATTAGAAAAATCATTCAAAAGTTTTGATTCCTTAGCACTGAATTCTTGCTTAAGCATTTTAACATTTTCTTGAAGTTCTTGTTTTTGCTTAGCAGTTTTAGAAAGCTTTTCTTGTAAGGAGTTTAACTCTTGTTTTAATACTTCTTCTCTAAACCTACTTTTTCTAATAGTTGTACGCATTTGGTCATCCATTTCCTGCTCACGGGTGGTCAACTCAAATTTTGCACGTTGTTCATAAATAGCAACACGTTCTTTATAGGCATTCAGTTCAGAGATGACAGAATCATCAGGGGCACATGCAGTGAATTCATCCAAAACATAATCATTATTGACTGCAGAAGATTCATCACTTGGTACAATCTCACTTTCACTTTGTATCACATATTGATCATATAGGAAAACATTGATATTACCCATATTTTCAATATCTGATTCAATAAACACAGTTGATTGTACTTCGTTATGTATCTTTTGCTCATCAACTTCATCGTATAATTTTAATACCTCAGAAATGATTTTGTCTTTGGATGGACCAGCTTGTGGTGATGGAGAGACTTTAGGAGAGACCATTGGAGAAATGCTAGCCATGAAGATGGTTTGTGCAGTGGGTTCTTCATCAACATCAGAGTCGTATGCATCACAATCAGCTACTTGAAAGGCATTCTGATGATTATGGCCTATCTCCTGAATTGGTTGCTCATCCACATCTGCATCATATGTCTTAGCATTTCCCTCAGCCAAGAACAACAACTCCTCTTCATCCAAAGCTGTACCATTATCCTGAGCTTGCACAAGCAACATCTTATCCCTGAAATACTCGGCATTCTGAGGGCGTTTTGGTGATGTGCAGTTCCTTGCAATGTGTCCCTCACCTCCACAATTGTAACATTTGATTGGCTTTGCTTGACCCTGATTTTCATTCCTTCCTCTATTCTGATTTGCAGCATAACCTCTACCAGCTCCACCTCTTGCTTGTTCGTACTGTCGTTCTTGAACTGGCTGCACCATAACCTTCCCATCTCTGATAGTGGCTTGATTATGTGGATTGGAAGCAATTATGAGATTGTTGTTGGTGTGTGGAAGAGAGTTCATGTTTTGACTAATCAGAAGAGCTAGTTGATTAATTAAGTTTCCCACGTGTGCATCAGCATCAACTTGTTTGAACATAGGATCAGGAATGAGTTTGTGATTACCATTACCCATGGGTATGACTTGTGAGGCTTTGGTTGTGATTCCGATGTTTGAGTAGAAGGCAGTTGAATCATTTGAAGATTGTCTCTCCCTGGTTGGTTTTGAATTGATTAAGAATCCTTTTTTCAAACATAGCATGTCTCTCATTCTGAAGGAGGAAGGCATAGAGTTGCTCATAGTTTGTATTCTTCAATCCTTTGGTTAGCTTTACAGAGGTGACAAACTTGTGCCATTCGGGATTCATGTTGTTCACAAACTTTGAGTTCAGCTGAATGTTTGGCATAGTCATTCTGATGTTCCTCATATCATTCACAAGCTTGTGGAATCTCACATAGTACTCATAAACACTCTCATCTGGTTTCATTTTGAAGTGTTCAAATTCATCATAGAGTTGTGATTCTCTGTCTTCCATAGTTAATTCAGAACCAGAGAGAAGCATCTTGACATTATCCCACACTGCCTTTGCTTCGGTGTTGTGATTGATCAGCTTGTAGATATCTTTTGGAAGACCTTGAAGTACGATGTTAGAAGCCCTGATATCAGCATCAAATCTCTTTTTCTCCTTATCATCGAGCTCATCATATGTCTTTGGTCTGTCAATTCCATAGATCATTGTTCCATCTTCAGCTGTATCAATTAAGTCTCTAGTAGTCTCAACCCGATATGGTCCTTCATCAATGGATTTGAGAATGTTGACTCCATTTTCCTTTCCAAGACAATACAGTCTGATTCGTTGAGCCCAAGAGTCGTAGTCAGTTCTGTCAAGCATGGGTGGACGAGTATCTGAACCAGCTGCTTGAACATCCTAGGCAACAGTGGAGATGATTGTAGGAACGTTGGTAGACATGATGACAGATTAAACGGGATTTTATAACTCTATGATTAAACCGGGAAATAGATTCTTTCACGGGATTTTACTAAATCAAGAGAAAACCGTATTCAAAGGATATCACCCAAGTCGCTAGGAAACCTTAAACCAAGTCGCTAAGTGCCAAGTCGCTATATAACAATTCGCTACAATCCAAGTCGCTAGCAAAATTTTGACAGCAATTCGCTAAGCACCAAGTCGCTAATTTGTCAAGTCGCTAAATAGCAACTCGCTAGGTACCAACTCGCTAACACCAAGTCGCTAAAAATATAAAGCACAAGTCGCTAACTTACACCAAGTCGCTACGTGTAGTGGAGAATCCACTATGTGTACTTTTTGTCGGTTTGTCTCAGTAGACAAGTCGCTAGCTCAACTCGCTAAGACCTTAAACAACAACTCGCTACCAAATAACAAAGCAAATCGCTACCAAGATAAACTATCCGTGGCTCAAGTCGCTAGCTAGAAAATCACAAAAACACCACTTTTCAATCCAAAAACAACCCAACCACGATGATTCAAGCCTTCAAAATCAAAACCTAAACACTTGTGATGATTCTAAACACAAAAGTACTATCAAAATTCAAACTTTAACACTAGAAATCACCCAAATGATGCAAAAACCACTAAACTTTTTCAAACTCAAAAACCACCTAAAAACCACTAGAAATCCAAAGATATGTAAGAGATGATCTAACCATGGCTCTTGATACCAATTGTAAGATATTGGATTTCACATACACATCAAACCATAACACAAAGTAGGCGTACAAGAGTTTTTAGAGAGAGAAAGTTAGAGGTTTAGGGAACTTTAGTGAGAGAAAGAAAAATCTTATTATGAGCTCCAACTCTCTACCTTGGAAGGTAGAGAGTATTTATAGTCTTACAATAAAACGCCACACGACGGGTTGGGGATCAGGCATACAGTGGGTAAAGACCCGTCCGTCCTCCACGGTGTTACTTAACTAAATACTACTTAGCTTAAAATAACTACGACTACGAGCTTTCTAACGATTACATATACTTGAGGTGACCGACTCTTTAATACCTGGAATTTCTAATTCCTAACAAAAACACAAAACTATATGAATTTTGAAAATATTAGCTTAAATTATGATTATTAAATGTTTAAGAGGATTATCATCTTGTTTATTAAATTCTGTAAAATTTAATCTATAGATTTATACTCCTTCCATCCCATAAAAACTGTTTACTTTGAATTTTTTAAGTCTTTCTTATTCAATTTTAAGCTTAAATATTGTTGTTTGCGTTATATAATATTTGATGAAAATTATATCTATAGAAAAACATTTAAGTCCTAGTCTATTCATATATTTTCATCAAGTGTTATATAACGTAAACAAAAATATCTAACGTTAAAGTTGAAAGATAAAGACTTAAAAAAGTCAAAGTAGACAGCTTTTATGAGACAGATGTAATAATTTTTTAACTTATGATTGGTACAAAGTGAGATCAATAAGATCTTAATTCTACCTAGAATCAAAATCATTTTTATTTTATGATATCTTAAGATATTAAGATCATGATTAGGATCTTAACAATTAAGATCGTAATCATGACCAAAAAGCGTGTGTGCACGGTAATCTAATGAAAAGTTAACATAAAAGCAATATTTCAAAGAAAAACTCCTTTCAATAATTCGAAATAATTAAATGATACCGACTTACGTGAATATCCAATGCTTCCTGAAGCGTCTTAACGACCTCATCCATCGTAGGGCGATCCTTCAAGTTGAAACTAATGCATCTATACGCAATATCTATAAACATGTGGAAAGAAGGATGATCAATGTGATCTCTTAATTTGGGATCAATCAACTGCTCGGGTCTATAATCATAGCAACGTCGGACAATATTTATAAGCCTTTGTGGCTTATAATCTCCAATTATCTTTTCTTCATTAGCCACCATCCCAATCAACATTTCAAACATAAGTATGCCGTATGAGTATACATCTGTTGCTGTGTCGAGTAGTCCGATTTCATGGTAAATCGGATCAGGGTTGTCTTCGGGATTTACATCAAAATTAATTTGTGCATGTAGCTGATTTTCTAGGACTATTACTGAGAGATAAAAACCCATGATTATGGGTCTTACACCGGCGCCACATAACATTATATTTTTGCTTTGCACATTTTGATGTATTACTCTACCAACCCCCTCAACACCTGAGTGAAGGTAATTGAGCCCCTCTGCTACACTATGCAGATTTCGAGACGCTTAAACCATGAGAGACCATATTTACCGTCCTTGTTTTGGAGATAGTCAGCAAGGATTGCATTAAAACCATCGTTTTTGTAAACCAAAATCACCGTGTCACCATTAACATCGTGCGGGAATAAAACGTCCTTTTCACTACAGAAACCAACGAAAGGCAGGATGTTTTTGTGATTGATCCTGGATAGTATCTTAAGCTCATCACTGTATGAAAACCCACATTTACTGTACCACCTGTTTTTTATGTCAACTTCTGGGAGCATGAAAACCCTGCCATACCCAGGGATGTATCCTTTGTATCCATAGACATCAGGTTCGATCACTGCACCAGTTTTGAATTCGGTTAATCTAGCGCGGTTGATCTCCTCACGAGAAATTCGAAGATTTTCAAGGTTTAGCTCTGAAGGAGACATTGTTTTTTTTGGTAGTTGGTAACTGTGTATGATTTAATTATTTTTCTATGCGATGTGCAGAGGCGGAGCCAGTAGGGTGGCAGGTAGGTGCTCGGCTACCTTGTATTAGCTTGGTTTCCAGTCACACTTTACAAAGTCTTCAATCTTGGTCACGGGCTCAACAAGCAACAACGGAAGGCATCAATTAGGTTGTGTTTATGATATGAGAAGGATGGTTAGAAAAACTGAAACAAAACCTGTGTTTCTTTCTTTGACCGAGAAGATAACTAAAAGGCTACATAGTACGTGTTTACTTGTGGACCAAAGGAAAAGCATTTGTATCACCTAATATAGATGTACATTTTAGACTATATCTTTTCACATTTAATAATTGACTATATTAGCCCCAATTTTAAATATGGTGTTAAACTTTTTTGGTTAGAGACACGTATAGTCAAATATACAACAACACATGTTATTAAAATGAGAACCGAAAAGCTGCACAATTATTTGGAGTGCAATTCATAAGCTTATTTGTTATATTTTTAAAATTTTTAAAATACTAAATACTTCTTAGTGACATAATTGGATATGTATAGTTTGGACATTGGATTCAAATTTCGTCAAAATAATTCCAAAATAAAAAGGCTTATTTGAAGAAAATAAAAGAATATTAAAACATTTAGAAAGTAATGCAGAGGTTGTTATTGCTATTTTAACATATAATCAAATGAAACTAACCCTTCTATGTAAAGAGTTTGAGAAACGATCAATTGCATGTTACTATTGAATAAAAAGTAATTGCGGCCCCCTTAACTCAAATTCCTGGCTCCGCCCCTGGCGATGTGATTGAGTTTGCTTACTTTCATCTCTTCCTCATTACATCGAAGTTGACATTTAAAAATAATTATAACCAATGACTAGAATCAGTTCTAGTCAGAAATTTGAGTGAATTACACCGTTCTGCCCTGTGGTTTGGATAAAATCACATCGCAAGTCCTTTGACTTTCATTTTTACATGATGAATCCTAATAATGAAGTTTCGTAACACCATTCATCCTGTGGTTTGGCCGAAATCACATCGCAAGTTCCTTGACTATTAGGGATAGGGATGTATAGTGTTACGAAACTTCATTAAAAAGATTTGTCATGCAAAAATGAAAGTCGAGGGACATACGATGTGATTCCGGCCAAACCACAGGGACGAACAGTGTAATTTACATCCAACTACTTCACATGTTATCATGGATTAAATGATTCTCACAACCATCTCTTCTTCCTATGTAAATTCTCTCAGGAAGTTTGGAATTCTCTCAGGAAGTTTGGAGGAGGATGGAATGTAAGTTGAACTTTAATAGACTGAATCTCAACATAGAAGATGTTATGATAGAGATGCTAAGTAAGAAAAATGGAAATCAAATTTGGAGTGTTGTTAGAAGACTTATTCTTGCTGCTGTGGTATACTACATTTGGCAAGAAAGAAACCAAAGAATTTTTAGAGGAGGGGAAAAACTGTGTAAAAAGTGTATGAAGACATATGTGAAGTTCTCTAACTCAATATTATGAACTTGAATGTTTCTCCCTCTTGATATACTCCGAGTAATTTGTGTGAACAACACCAACAACATGATTGAATTTATCAGTCCACCGTTTACCATGATGGTACCAGTTCAAATGTTCTGGTTCTTCAAGGATTGCAATATCAACATCCTTTGATGAAATAAACTGGGAAGTATCTCCAGCAGGTAATATACAATGCCTTTCTTTTTGAAACTGAATAGAAGGAATTAGCACATGTTCAGTACAGATGACATCCTAGACAACATTACTGATTACATTAAAAAAAAATAAAGGTGAAGAAGTTACCTTTCCAGGATAGAAGGTTTTTTTTTAAAAACAGCATTAAACCCCACTATTTCCTTGAGCCAGTCGCGTATATAAACTTCTTGTTCTTCTGGTGAGCCGAATGTAATATTATTTGGATAAACTAATTCTTGGTCTGTTCTAGTAAGCCAATGAACCAACAAAGTGACACTTTGTTTTTGAGACTTCGCGAAATAATTTGCTCAAAACAACGGATTTACAGCTGCCCTTATCATCTAAGGCAGACTAGCAATTGTGACAATGGCTACATGTCCTTTTCTGTGTAAGATCGCCCCATAGCCCACCTTCATAATGATGACCTGTACTTTGTAGCACACTTGCTAATCTTAAATCAAGATCATCATTTATGTTATCACCCTCAAGAATTGATGACTCTCCTGCAGGAAAGGACCGCAACAAAAGTTGATTTTTCCTTTTTACATATAAGCTTTCCACCACCTTGTCAGATAAATCTGCAACATATTTGGCCTAAACTAATAAGATTCCGACATTCAAATTCTACAGAACTTTTAATGACGCTAAGTAGAATATGAACGTCAAAAATTAATTCTTACTAAGAGAAAAGGACAAACTATTTACCTCTCTTAACACCAAGGTGATCTAGAAAGGGCCCAGACTGCCTAACCAAACATGCCAGAAGTTCTTGAAAATCCAAAGGTGGAACTTCCTGAGACATAAAAGGCAAATGGCTGAAATGTTCAGCACAAGATTCTGTACTCTAATACAAAACTGGTATAGTTTATTAGGTATGTGACAACATAGTATAGATGCCAATTTTAACCCATTTAGTAGAAAAGGGTCAATTCAGCTTGAATTTTTTTTTAGTAACAGTCACAAGCGTAAATTAGAAACAATTTACTATAACAGGTGAAACAAATCAAAAGTTTCATTAAATGCTTCCAACCTACAAAATCACCTTATTAAGAAGTTGGCCAATCTTGTAATACTACAATTTTTCAAACCCACCCGTTTTAACCTTTACCCGACCCCCTTTTTAATCATCTCTAGCAACATTTCAAAATGTTATTAAACATGCAATAATGTACCTGTATATATCCAACTCTTTTTTATATACATAAGAAGTGTGAAATGTAGGATATGTAGAGTTTGGCTTTGCCATCAATGAAAAGGCTCATGAACTCTTCACCCCCAACTGTTTCTTTCTTTTTAAGGAGTTGAGCAAGTTTGTGCGAGATGTCGATTTGTGTTGTAATTATAGTTTTGCTCTCTCATATGCTCTTTCAACAAGTTCCCTAACTTCAAGATCTACAATCAGTCAAAGAATCTGAATATGACATCAACTACTTGTCAAGTGTATTCCATATTATTAAGTTAAATGAGAATTTTCTTACAAGCTTTTGACGGGTAAAGGTGTAATGGGTCACAACGGAATAAACACAAGTGCGGAAGCAAAACCTTCGTTTGACAACACCTACCCAAACCCGTATGAACCTATGAGGAAGTAAACAAATAAGACACACTAATCACAACTTCTAAACATACCCTAACAATATCAAATCAGCCCCCAAATCAGCAGGTAATAAAAGTAAACAACCACACAACAAGAACACCAAGCTTTTAGCGTGGAAAACCCCAAAACGGGTAAAAACCACGGGACACCTAGTGCCGCTTTAAATCCACTACCACCAATAATAGAGCAATACAATCAGGTCTTCTCTAGATACTAGAGGCATACACCAATCATCATACACTTGGAATAAAGCATCAAGATGTATGGAAACAAACTAAAGACAAAAGAGGAATAATATCACCAGAAAATCTGCTGCAATCTGCCTGGCAAGAAACAGGACTTCCAGGCCTCAAAATCAGATTCCCAACAGTCAAAACCTTCCTTTATATGTAAGGAACCTACAGCCCAAAAATCGTTACGATCCAACGGTTCAAACTCCGGCGATCTTCAGTTTTTGTGGACTGCTGCAGGGAAAAACGGGACTGAATTTTTTTCTCTCTTTTTGATCTCTCTCTCTCTCTATTATTGTTATTCTCTCAAACTTATCTCACACACTTGCTGCATCTAACTTCAGAACATAAGGCAGTAATAAGGCTCTAAAATGGACCCAAGATGGGCCTTAATATGTTGGGCCATTAACCCTCATGGGCCAAGAAAAATACCCAACAAATCTCCCCCTTTTCTGCCTATGAGGGTGAGTTCGCCATCCCGGAGATCGAGCAACACACCTTCAACTTTTCTCTTGCTACAGCCTTTGTCAACATATCGGAAGAATTATCATCCGTATGAACTTTATTAAGTTCAAACATACCATCTTCAATAGCATCTCTAATCCAATGATAACGAACATCAATATGTTTTGTTCTTTTGTGAAACATCGAATTCTTAGCAAGGTGAATAGCACTTTGATTGTCACAAAGAACCGCATAACGTTGTTGCTTGAAACCAAGTTCTTGCAAAAACCTTTTCAACCACAATAGTTCTTTGCACGCTTCTGTTGCTGCCACATACTCAGCCTCTGTTGTAGACAAAGCCACACACTTTTGCAATCTAGATTGCCATGAAACAGCTCCCCCTGCAAAGGTCATCAAATATCCAGAAGTGGATTTCATGTTGTCCTTATTTCCCGCTGTATCTGAGTCTGTGTAACCAACAAGCATGGGCTTCCCATTTCTAAATGTGATACCCAATTTGGAAGTACCTCGCAGATATCTAAATATCCATTTAACAGCTTCCCAATGCTTCTTACCATGATTTGATAGGAACCGACTGACAACACCAACTGCATGAGCTATATCTGGCCTTGTACACACCATAGCATACATCAAGCTACCAACCGCTGAGGCATATGGAACTTTATCCATCTTTTCAATACTCTTTTTGGAAGAAGGGCAATCTTTATCAGTTAGCTTAAAGTTGGTAGTAAGAGGGGAACTAACCACTTTAGCTTTATCCATATTGAACCTGCACAAGATCTTTTCAATGTATTGCTCTTGTGATATATGCAACTTCTTAGCACCTCTATCACGGAGAATCCGAATGCCAAGGATCTGTTTTGCTGGCCCCAAGTCTTTCATAGCAAAAGACTTGCTCAAATCTCGCTTCAGTTGGGCAATTCTTCCAACGTTCTTGCCAACAATCAGCATATCATCAACATATAGCAACAAGATGATGAAGTCATCATCACTAAACCTCTGAAATAAAACACAATGATCTGAAGAAGTCTTCCGGTAGCCTTGCTTCCCTATGACCGATTCAAACTTCTTGTACCACTGTCTCGGTGCTTGCTTCAACCCGTACAAACTTTTCTGAAGTCTACACACGTATTCTTCCTTCCCCTTAACCTGAAAGCCTTCAGGTTGCTCCATATAGATTTCCTTATCCAGATCACCATGAAGGAAAGCTGTCTTGACATCCATTTGCTCCACCTTAAGATCGAGGCTAGCCGCCAAACCAAGAACAACTCGAATAGATCCTATCTTCACAACCGGAGAGAAAATCTCATCAAAATCAATACCTCTTTTCTGACTATAACCTTTAACCACCAATCTGGCCTTGTACCTCGGTCTAGAAGTATGCTCTTCAGTCTTCAATTTGAAAACCCACTTGTTTTTCAAAGCTCTCTTACCCTTAGGCAACTTTACCAAATCAAAAGTAGCATTCTCATGCAAGGAAGTTATCTCATCTTGCATGGCTTCAAACCATTCCTTTTTGTGTTCATCTTCCATAGCTTCTTCATAACACTCGGGCTCTCCCCCATCAGTAAGTAAAACATACTCATGTGCAGAATAACGTGTGGAAGGATGATGATCTCTAGTAGACCGCCTAAGCGGAATGAATGGTGGCATATTAGGTACTGGTAACTCAGGATGAACGTCTTCATCTAAGTTTGGTTGCTCTTGATCATCAACATCATCAGCACCCTGTTCTTCTACCTGTTCTTCATCATTCTGAATATCATCTCCAAACTATGGGTCACCATGTTTAGGAGGAACCGGATCCAAGTCAATGAGATCATCATTATGTTGAGGAATTGTTTTCTTCTCAGCATTCTCAACATCTTTCAAAGTTTGATCTTCTTCAAACTCTACATCTCGGCTGCAAACAAGTTTCTTTTGAACCGGATCATACAACCTATACCCAAATTCATCTTGACCATACCCGAGGAACACACATGGCTTAGACTTCACATCAAGCTTTGATCTTTCATCTTTGGGAATATGCACAGAAGCCTTGCATCCAAAAACTCGTAAATGACGGTACGAAACATCTTTGCCGCTCCAAACCCTGTCAGGAACATCAAAACACAAAGGAACACAAAGGGTTAGATTAATAACATGTACCGCCATATTCAAAGCCTCACCCCAAAAAGAAGCAGGCAACCCTGCATGTGAAAGCAAGCATCTGACTCTTTCAACCAAAGTTCTATTCATCCGCTCTGCTAAGCCATTCAACTGCGGTGTCTTCGGTGGAGTCTTTTGATGCTGAATTCCATGCTCTCTACAATAAGCATCAAAGGGGCCAATGTATTCACCTCCATTGTCAGTTCGAATACATTTAAGTTTCTTCCCTGTCTGCCTCTCAACTAAAGCATGAAACTGCTTAAACACATCCAATACTTGATCTTTAGTCTTCAAGGTATATACCCAAACCTTTCTTGAGTGATCATCGATGAAAGTGACAAAATAAGAACACCCACCAAGTGTTTTAGTCTTCATGGGACCACAAACATCGGAATGTACCAGATCAAGTATGTTCTCCATTCTGAAAGAAGGACGACTCTTAAAAGCAAGTCTAGTTTGCTTTCCTGCCAAACAGTGAGAACACTTCTTCAAGTTGATATCATGCACACCAGATAACACATTCTTCTTAGAAAGAATAGACATCCCCTTTTCACTCATGTGACCAAGTCTTTTATGCCATAACTCGGTCATATCATCATTGTCTACAGCATTGACAATGCTCTTGGATATCTTCGGATGTGTCACGTATAACTTGGATTCCCTTTTTCCTCTTGCCACAATCAAGGATCCGAGAGTTACTTTCCACAAACCATTACCAGAACTGTTGTGGTAACCATCTTCATCAAGAAGACCTATTGAGATAATATTGAGTCTCATATCTGGGACATGTTTTACATTACGCAAAACCAATTCCATCCCCGTGTCAAACTTCAAGCAAATATCTCCAATACCAGCAATTCTAGATAACCCAGTATTACCCATCCTAACAACACCAAAGTCACCTGGTGTGTAAGATGAATAATAATCTTTTCGTGTTGCAACATGACATGTAGCACCACTGTCAAGAATCCAACTCGAATCATCATTAGCAAGGTTAACCATATCATAATCATAACAAACAAAGAACTCATCTGTGGTGGTATTTACTTCAGTATTGTCATCACCATCATCGTCTTTCTTGTGTTTGTTCTTCTGGTTGTTGTAGTTCTTCTTCTTGTTCTCCTTTTTCAACTTTCTGCAAAAATTCATCGTGTGCCCCTTTTTATGGCAATGATAACATTCAACATCAGCAAATCTTCCTTTGCTAGAACTACTACGATGATTACTTCTGTTACTCGGACCTCTGCTTTGACTTCTCCCCCGCCTTTCTGTGACCAAGACATCTGACTGTGAAGAAGAACGGTGTGACTTTCTTCTCATTTCTTCATTCAAAATACCGCCTTTAGCCAATTCCATAGTGATAACACCATCTGGTGCAGAGTTGGACAATGATGTCCTAAAAGTCTCCCAAGTATCCGGTAAAGTACCAAGAAGCCACAAGCCTTGAATCTCATCTTCAAACTTGATACCCATACCTACAAGCTGATTTATAATACCCTAAAAAACATTTAAGTGATCAGTAATAAGAGACCCATCAATATACTTTAATCTCATCATTTGCTTGATTAAGAACAACTTGTTGTTTCCAGTTTTTCGAGCATATAACTGTTCAAGTTTGTTCCAAAGAGTACGAGCATGTGTCTCCTCACAAATATGGTTCAAAACATTTTCATCAACCCATTGCCTAGTATACCCGCAAACCTGTCTATGCAAAATAGTCCATTCTGCATCTGTTTTGTTTTCAGGTTTCTCAGTAGAAAATACAGGCAAGTAGTAGTCTTTAACATAAAGGAGATCTTCCATTTTTCCTTTCCAAACATGATAATTCGAACCATTCAAACTAACCATCCTACTTGTATTAGTTTCCATCATTCAAACAGGTTAAGTCCCCAAACCAAGAACCAAGCTCTAATACCAATTTGACGGGTAAAGGTGTAATGGGTCACAACGGAATAAACACAAGTGCGGAAGCAAAACCTTCGTTTGACAACACCTACCCAAACCCGTATGAACCTATGAGGAAGTAAACAAATAAGGCACACTAATCACAACTTCTAAACATACCCTAACAATATCAAATCAGCCCCCAAATCAGCAGGTAATAAAAGTAAACAACCACACAACAAGAACACCAAGCTTTTAGCGTGGAAAACCCCAAAACGGGTAAAAACCACGGGACACCTAGTGCCGCTTTAAATCCACTACCACCAATAATAGAGCAATACAATCAGGTCTTCTCTAGATACTAGAGGCATACACCAATCATCATACACTTGGAATAAAGCATCAAGATGTATGGAAACAAACTAAAGACAAAAGAGGAATAATATCACCAGAAAATCTGCTGCAATCTGCCTGGCAAGAAACAGGACTTCCAGGCCTCAAAATCAGATTCCCAACAGTCAAAACCTTCCTTTATATGTAAGGAACCTACAGCCCAAAAATCGTTACGATCCAACGGTTCAAACTCCGGCGATCTTCAGTTTTTGTGGACTGCTGCAGGGAAAAACGGGACTGAATTTTTTTCTCTCTTTTTGATCTCTCTCTCTCTATTATTGTTATTCTCTCAAACTTATCTCACACACTTGCTGCATCTAACTTCAGAACATAAGGCAGTAATAAGGCTCTAAAATGGACCCAAGATGGGCCTTAATATGTTGGGCCATTAACCCTCATAGGCCAAGAAAAATACCCAACAGCTTTCAGATTAAAAATCAATATACTAAAGATCATACATACAGCAAACTTGTTTATCCACTAAACTATTACTATACCAGCAAGCATATTAGGCCCACTAAGCAAGAACATGCATCCAAGTGATAAATTTTTCTAATAGGTGTAAGGTACTTAAAGTTAAAACACCTACCGCTAATTCTGTGATGGTGATACTATGGTGTAAAATTGAAGGGTAAAACACAGCCAAACATTCTGAATCAGTAATTGACTTTGACTTGGTAATAGCAACACCTCTGGTCTCATTTTAAGTTGCAACATAATTGCCGTGCAAGGAATATACTTACACCAGACACATTCTGGATCAGCAGTTGACCTTTACTAATTGGCACTAAATATGGTCCCATCTATCTTAATTAAATTAGCTATGCAGGTTGAGATAGTGACTCTTCATTGTTTGTAATCCTGCTATCATCATGATATTTCCATGATACAATTCAGTAAATAAACAGATAAATAAATAAAATAAAATAAGTAAATAAAAACTATTAACAACCCTAAGAGATCATATGGTTTGCTATCTTTGAAGATTGCTACAGATCTGCAATTACATGAACAACCATACGATACAAGTCCACACCCGATTGAGAAAAACATGGGCATTCGCTATCTTATTTCTTCAATGTAGTATTAATGACCCGTTCAAAGGAAAAAGCCAATGAAAAATTGTCCCTATCTTCTTCAGATAAGAACTAATATGCTAAACTTTGACTAAATTTCCTATATCACTAAGAAGATGTGGTCGTATCAATGAATGATGAGAACATCATTCATGAAGAACTAGTGAGATTACTCGGTCATATGAAATATTCACTATTTTTGAAGTAAATGGAGGAAAAAGTGAGGAAATTTATATGGCTAGTCTTCACAAGAAATTTAGACTACATACTGTTTCAACATAAGATACTGTGATGGACATGCAAACAGAGACACTCTTTATATAAGAACGATGATACACCATTTTTATGAGAGTTATGTGCATGATAATTTAACCGCAAAACCACATGTGAAGCAAATAGAAGAAAAAAGTCACTTGCATATGACAGACCTGCTCAACACGCCAAAATGCAGATCAAAAAATGGAAGCCTTGAAAGAATGCACTAACACCGGTGAGTTGTTAAAATGTGACGACTGGGAGCTGGACGAACAGGCGGTTCATCTGACATCATGGAAATTAATGTGGATGGTTTTTGTACCAATTCATCAGCTACTAGACATCAACCATACAGAATTGAGTTCATCTGCACCCTACGCAATGTTAAACATCAGAACCCAAAATATTGTAATGACATAGGAAAGAAGTCTCAGTTGCAGTAGCTTTCAATAAAAGTGTGGCATCCAATACCAAAAAATTATGACGACATAAGAGACATAAAAGGATAGGGCCAGTCAACTTTCAAATAAGATTGAGTATAAACTACTATTTGTATATTGAGTTTGCATAAATGATGCTCCAGTCAACTTTCAAATAAGATTGAGTATAAACTACCAAAAAACTAAGCTGTGTTGAAAAACAGTATCCAAAACTAACAAAAATATAATTGTAAGGAACTCTGTGGATTACCTGTAACCTGAATACGAAGGACATGTCACTTTGCTTAAGATGTTCCTGCAAAACTACCAGCATGTTAACAGACGACATTTGAAATGGAAAAAAAATTGCACAGCGTTAATAAATTCATGAAGAGGAACAATCCATCCTATAGTAAGCAACATCATTAGAAGGAGCACATGATAGACGAAAATATGTTTGTTTGGTTGACATATCAGCCACCTTCCCACTGTTTGGTTCTAATTTTATAGTAGCAAGTGCTATAACGCTCTTCATATCATCCGAGACTATTCTCGACCCTTCACCTTGATTAGGCAGATCAGCACTACCACCCAAATCGCTACTGAATGCAAGTCGATCTACTAAAGATGTGTTACTCGTATCTTCATCCCCACTACCTTTCTTACTAGTTACTTGGTTCATCATGATGTGTTCTAATCCTAAAGGGATATGTGAGCGGTCATTATCCAGTGTAGCCTTACCTAGAGATGAAAATCCAATGCAGAGGAGGTAACATTTTCGTAATGAGATTTCAACAAACGGGGATCAGTTTCCTTAGCATACATATCAGGCAAACTCACACTGTTTGGTTCTAGTTTGACAGTAGCAACAACTTCACGACTCTTGGTATCATTACTACTTGCATGCCGATCTACTAATGCTCTCTTACTCGCATCCTCATCCTCACTACCTTTCTCACATTCATTCACAACCTTATTTGAAGCCATCAACACAAATCGATTTATAAAAAATTGCTTCACATTTGAATGTAATCGATACCTTATTTCTTCACATGTGAAGGTAATCGATACCTTATTTCTTCACATGTGAAGGTATTCAATACATTATTTCTTCACATGTGAAGGTATTCGATACCTTATTTAAAGCCTCTCAAATCTCAATACCTTATTTTAAGCCATTAATACAAATCGAGTTATAAGCAAATCTACTATTCTATTGAACTTCAGAAATGGTGTATATTATTTCATATTTGCTAAATCACATAACTAAAGACCACTTTCATGTTAACACCATTGAGAAGTTGAGCAAAATAATTTAATAAAATAGCTAGATCAGTTTTGACGACCACAAGTTTCTTTTATATGCAAGACCTTGGAACTCAGGGAAGGTTTTAGTACATGAACTTAGCAAATAATTGGTACCGATTAAGAAACATCAACCTACATTCATATGTAAAACAACTAGCATTTCATCAAACACGTAGTATACATTGACAAACCACCATGAACTTCATCTTTCATTGTTTCATCAAGTTTACATACTCATCTAAGTTATTCATAAACATAATTAATAACTAGAATCAAACACATAAAACACAAGAAAGAATTTATGTATAATCATTGAATCAAAAGAAATATATGAATCAAAAGCTTAATTGAGACTTAAGCTTGGATGAATGATGAGAGAGTATCTGTATTTTCACGCTTTTAAGCGTGAGATGTGTGTGTTTTTATTTTTTATACTACCCATCAGATATTTAGTATTATACGAGTATCTTTTAGTGTAAAAATTTTGATGGATCCTAGCCATTAGATCTTAAAAAGGAGGGATTAAAATGAAGGTCATAATCACTTCTCGCGTTCTCAAAAAAAAAAACTCTTCTCATTTGAATGCTTTATTATATATATATAAAGGGGAAAGGGAATGTGCGGCTGTAATGTATATAAAATTAGGTGTAGAGCCAGTCAAAACGACTGTGTTTTGATAAAAATCAAAGAGGGTTATCCCTATCAAGCGACTCTTCCATTCTTTGATCCAATTACCAGACTTCGATAATCAATGTCGTCTCAGAATCTCCATTGTAAAGTTGATTCCATATTTCACTCTCTAAGATCAAAAATTCATCATGTTTTTTCACCATCATAAGTTCTATACCCGATCTATGGCAGTCTTTAATTTCAAGAAATAAGTTAAATTGCATCTGGTAATCTGCAAATTCTTCTACTTTATAGTTTATTTTGTTAGAGTTTATGCTACCTATTGATAGTTCAACACAATTAATGCATCAAATAAACTTGTGTAAATTCTTGTTGTGATGCATGATAGGTGTTTGATGAAATGCTCAAGTGAATTATATTTGAATTTCTATAGAAGCAAGTGTCTGAGACAATCTAGTTGAAGATTGTCTCACATTAGCAGCATATCGTAACCCTAACCTTAAACAAACCCTAACCCTCACCGCGGCGTGTGGTGGTTTTATCGTGGTTATCAACGGTTGGAAATGTCTAATTATAATAACCACGCTCCCCTCCACCATTATTGATGTTCGGTTCTTTGTTGCTCATTGATACCAGATGGATATTGTATTTGTAGGTTATTTGTGCAAAAGTTAGGGAAGTTGACCAACGACAAATGACGTTATGTTGTGATAGTTGATTATCTTGTTCAGTCTGGTGGAATTTCGATTGAATGCCAGGTGAGTGCTAACAAGAATATGATTAGTTTTGACTTTTGAATACGAAAATATAATTAGTTTTGAAGTCAGTTACCTGTGTTAATCATTTAGGATAGTACAACAATCTTAAATCACTACATGAGTTTAGTTTCATGTTAGTGATTTAAATTTTCATATGCATATGGTGATGGTAATTTTACTTATATAATGCAAGTATCGAAGAAATGAATGTGTTGAAGTATACTTGTTTGCTTTCTTTTAGCTATATGTGCGGGTTAATAAGAAGTGAATGTTAGTTATCGGTTTTGTAGGTAGTAGTTTTGACCTTAGAAGGTCAAGGTGGTTCTCGTTTGTGTGATTTCATTAGTACAGAAGGAGTAATGGTAGCTCACTGATATCACTTCTGCCGTTTTAACTGGTTAGGACGTTATTAGTTTGTATTGGGATATATGTTTGGTGTGTTTTAGTGGATGTCAAATGAGCTAGTGGTTAAACATAGCCAACTTGAGTAGACTAATAAACGATCTTTGATTCAGAAGAACTGATCTTTGATTCGCACATGCAGGACCTGCTGATATGGTTGATGACGTAACTGGTGGGTTAAAGCTTTTGTAGTCACATCACCTATTCAATGGCTTATAGAGGTCTCTCCAGTCTCCAGCAGTACTTGTTGAGATTAACTCCCCTTTGTTAAAGAAAAAGATTAGCAAATTCTTGTTTTTTTTATAATTTTGAACCATCTCACACTAATGATGATGACGATCAAAAAAGCTATCCGGATGACCCTATCTAGTCCTACCAGCTTGTCACTTTATCTTAATTATTCTACACTTTTGGATGCAATATTTTACTGTTAAAAGGGTTATTTGTATGAAATTTGAATATGAATATTTTTTTTTCAATATATTCTTGGTTTGAGCTGCAGCCTCTTCATCAGTCTTTTCTTTCTCAGTCTTATCCTTTTCAGGTTCCTCAAAGTCGTAATCAATAGAATCCTCTACGCGCTTCTGTTTTTACTCAAGAGTGGTGGCACCAATTCCCTTTTCGGGTTGATTAACCGCATCAGGAATTGGTGTAGGTTGGACACCACCACTTGACCCTCCGGGGCCACGCATTTGTTCATGTTCAAACTCTTTTGCAACGTGTTGGAGTCTTATGATTTTGAACTTCTTCCTGTAGTCAGTGTCCAATAGTCCAATGACGTCCTGATAAGTTTCGTGAGTTGGTTAACTTTAAGTTTTAAAGTCCATGTTTTCACTTATTTTTCACAACATATTAAACGTTTAAGCTTATTAGTGACATTATTGGTTTCGTGGCGTTATTATTTATTTATTTACAATTTTGCACGCGTAACAATTCATAATTAAGGTTAAACTAGGCTTAGGCGTAGAAATGGCAAGCTTATGCGTAAACAGGAGTGATTATACGCGTAAACGTAAGCTTATGCGTAGGTTCTTGTCTTACGCGTAAAAAATATTACGCGTAGGAAAAGAGGACCTTATGCGTAGAGCTTACGCGTAAGCGTATATGGAACCTTACGCGTAAGGCTTACTCGTAAGAGTCGACCTTATGCGTAGAGGTCATTGTTTACGCATATCCTTCACAGGATACGCGTAGTCCCTTATGTAGAATCTTACGCGTAAACATTACGCGTAAGATTTCTCTTACGCATAACATGCTACGCGTAAGATGATCCTTATGCGTAGATGGCAATTACCCTTGATTCTGAATTTTCACGCGTATTAAACCTGAAATAATTTCATCATAGCACCAATATTAACATATACATTCAGTTATTTTTCAGATCAAATCATGAATACTCATAGAACAGTTACGCGTAAGAAGATTACGACTGAGAATTCTAGCCATAGGAAATGCACAAAACTTGTTCTGGTAATACTAAGAAGTCAAGTGAGTTGTTCTGTCCAAGTTTTAACATCAAATTCTCAACGAATAAAAAATACCCATATATCAAGAACATAAGCCCTAATTTCTAATTAACTGTCAATTAGTGTTTCTGGGTTGATTCTAAACATGGATATGATCAATTCACCTTGTAAACAACATCTTATGAAAATCTTTTTAACCAAAAACACTCACATATGAAAACCCCCAAATCGACTTATGAACCCTAATTTTGAAAAACGGACAATTCGTGTTTCTGGGTGGATTAGATTGATAAAAATGGTTTTGGTATATAGTATTGAACATTTTAACACCATTATATCATGAAAAAACTTACACATGATGATCTTGTGTTCATATGCTTACGCGTAGAACACGAAGATCATCCAAACACAAGATTTAGCCGTTGGATTTGCATATAATTCAAAACCATTGTTTGTAAACACGTTTAGATTACAAAATCACTTACAAAACGATGATCAAGAAACCGGATTTGGAGATTGTTTGATAGGCGTAGGATGAAGGTTGTTGAGTAATAAATGAGAAGAGTTAATAATATGAAAAAATTAGGTGGAGGTTTTGTAAAAAATTACTTTAAGCTTTTGACAATTTCAGTCCCTCCACCTTAACCATTTACATCCAATGCCCTATAACTTCAATTTTGGTTACCAAACGAAGAATATTTGGAAAGAATTTTGACGACACTCCTCCTCGACTTAAGAAATAATGAAGTTTTATAAATTTTAGGCCGAGGAGTGTCAGTAAACCAGAAAAGTGACCACCATTTAAAGAAACAACCAGGATAAAGTATCATGCAAGTACAAGGTTTTTATGAAACTGAAAAAAAATATTTAGTTTCTCCCCCTCAACAGTTGATCGAAAAAATACTGAATTATGAAAGATTTGAGTGTTGACGGAAGATTTGTGCTTGCCATGTTAAAAGAAATATAGATAGAAGAATATTTTTGTTGTTTTACTTGATTTTATAATTTTGTATTTTGTTTTTGAAAAATATCTACAAAGGGAGGTTTTGGTGTTTGACTGGTTTTTTAAGAATGTTTTAAGAGTTCATCCAGTTCCTCTTGAGTCAAACACCGCATACCAATCTGGTGGACCAACTCATTAAACCTAGCAGGAGCTAAGGCTTTGGTGAGGAAATCTGCCAATTGGTATTCTGTACCCACAAAGTATAATTCAACAGTACCCTGTTCCACGTGGTCCTTGATGAAATGATATCGAAGATCGATGTGCTTTGATTTCGAATGTTGAACTGAGTTGCACGAGATTGCAATAGCACTCCGATTGTCGCAGTACATCGGGATTCTGTTAAATACGTAACCATAGTCTTTGAGTTGTGTTCTCATCCAAATGACTTGAGAGCACAACATGCCGACATGGCTACATATTCTGCTTCTGTTGAGGACAGCGATGTACAATCTTGCTTCTTCGATTGCCATGACACCAGTTTAACACCAAGAAATTGTAAAGCTCCTGAAGTACTTTTCCGTGAATCTAAGCATCCTACGTGGTCAGCGTTTGAAAAAGCTATTAGTTCAAAACCAGAATCCTTCGGATACCATATCCCCAAATTAATGGTTCCCTTGATGTATCGGAGGATTCTTTTAGCCTCAGAGAGGTGGGTTTCAGTTGGTTTCGACTGATAACGGGAGCATAGATATACGGAAAAAACAATATCAGGTCTGCTATCTGTTACATACATGAGAGACCCAATGATACTACGGTATTTGGTAGGGTCCACCAATTTCCCATGTAAATCAGCGTCTAGCTTCTTGGTATGAGTCATTGGTGTGCCATAGGTGTCACAGGTTTGCATTCTAAATTTGTTAAGAATTTCAAAGGCATATTTGGACTGACTCAAGAAAATACCACGGGGTGATTGATGAACTTGCAGTCCCAGAAAGAACGTAAGTTCACCCATCATGGACATTTCAAAATGTTTCTTCATTAGTTTTGCAAAAGCGATTGAGTACTTTTTATGTGTTGACCCAAAAATGATGTCATCCACGTAATTTTGAACAATTAAGATATGTGCCCCGTAATATTGTATGAAAAGAGTTGGGTCAACCGAACCTTTAGTAAAATTATTGGCAATGAGGAAGGATGATAACTTATCGTACCACGCCCGAGGAGCTTGTTTGAGTCCGTACAGAGCTTTGTACAGTTTGTAGACATGGTTCGGGAACTCAGGATCAACAAATCCTTCTGGTTGGCTGACATAAACCGTTTCTTTCAGTTGACCATTCAGAAAAGCAGTTTTGTCGTCCATCTGAAAGACTGTTATATTCATATGAGTCGCGAACGCGAGAAATATCCGAACAGCCTCAAGACGAGCAACCGGAGCAAATGATTCTTCAAAGTCAATCTATAACCCTTAGCCACCAGACGTGACTTGTTTCTGATTACATTCCCTTCAGCATCCAATTTGTTCTTCCAAATCCATTTGAGACCAATGACGTAGACCCCTGTTGGTCTTTCAACTAGTTCCCATACTTCAACATGTTTGAATTGGTTGAGTTCTTCTTGCATGGATTCAATCCAGTTGTCTTTTGTCATTGCATCTTTAATGTTTTTAGGCTCAGATTGGCAGACAGTGAGTGCATAGATGCAATGTTCACCATCTGTGTGAAGACGTTGTCTCGTAACGACTGGTTGATTCGGGTTGCCAATAATATTCTCTAGAGGATGGTCTTTTGTCCAACGATGTGTAGAGGGTTGATGTTGGTATACATTGTGCAGATTTTGAGGATTCAAATGGCTTGTAGATGATTTCACAACATCAGGTGCAGCAGTTTCATTAGCAAACGGGTTAAAGAATGCATTTGGATCAAAATGTGCAGGTGGGGGTACTTCATTAAGAACATCATCACCTGGTTCAGCGTCGTTGGATGCAGTTTGTTCAACTGTTGTTGTAGAGTCAACTGGTGGTGCTTCTTCAACAGTAGTTGTTGTAGCAGGTGTATCAGGTATAAGAATATGATCAGGTTGAGCAGCAGAAACATAGGATACACCTGGAGCACGTTCATCAATGTCATCACTAAACATCGGAGCAAATAGTTTTTCCATTTGTTGACGAGTAAGCTGAGGGCTTGGTTCAGCGGATGATGGGGTTTGAGGGAAGTTTAAACGGTTGTGACCGGGTTCCAAGCTGTTATGCTCAGAAGCCATTTCAGTAAGCTCATCAAAATTAGCATGAATCGTTTCCATAACCTGCTTTGTACGACGATTCCAGATCCGGTAACCTTTAGAATTCTCACAGTATCTAATAAAAACTCCAATGTCAGCTTTGGCTTTGAGCTTTCCAAAGTCATCACGATCATTATTTGGGTAGCAAAGGGATCTAAATACATGAAAGTGTTTGGGATTCGGTTTTCTGTTGTGGATAAGCTCAAAAGGTGTTTTGTTGTGGCGTTTTGTAATCATGGATCGGTTTTGAGTATAGCATGCAGTTGATACAGCTTCTGCCCACAAGTAATCTGGAAGTTTAGCATTGATTAACATTGTTCTTGCAGCTTCCACTAACGTACGGTTTTGTCTTTCAACAACTCCGTTTTGTTCTGGTTTACGTGCAATAGATGTCTGATGCTTAATTCCCACTTTCTCATAAAATTCTCGAAGAGTTTGATTCACAAATTCAGTTCCTTTGTCTGTTCTAATTTGGCGGACGGTGTTCTGGAGCTGAACTTGAATTTTCGTGAGAAAGGTGATGATCATCTGTGGAGCTTGATCTTTGCTTCGAAGAAAGTAGACCCAAGTCCATCGTGAGTAGTCATCAACAATTACCAAGATGTAGCGTTTGCCATTAATCGTTTGCACGCGCATCGGGCCACACAAATCCATGTGAATAAGATGAAGCACATGCTGAGAGCTTTGGTCCACCTTTGAAGGAAAATGTGCACGAGTGCTTTTCCCTTATTCACAAGCTGAGCAAATCTTTAGAATACCGGAATCTCGGGAGACCTTCAACAAGTTTGTGTCGAGCAAGGTTGGTGATGGTTTGAAAGTTTAGATGTGAGAGACGACGGTGCCATAGCCAAGATTTTGTAGATGTAGCCTTTGAGAGTAGACAGATGGGAGAAGAAGCAATCATGTCTTGCAAGAGTCGATCAACATCTTTTCTCAACAATTTCTTTTTATGTTTAGTATTTGAAATCGATGTTTCTGTTTTCTCGAAAACTGTTTTCATGAGACCAAGTTCCTTGTGAAAATCCCTTTCCCAATATAATGCACAGGTTTTCAAATTTTTGACATGGGGTAAAATTCTTTTCTAAGGAATATCTCTTTGTTCTCGCGCCAATGGCGATTGAAAATGTTCAACTTTTATTTCAGAATGAAATTCAATCTCACGTTCCAAAATTTTGAGGTCAGATAAGAAAGTGTCAAAATATTTGATAACGCGACAACTTTTGGCTTTTGTTTTAACTTCACTAAGTGAAGGTAAAGGACCATTAATTTGTGCACCATTGTGTTGGGGACTAACTTCAGAAACTGGTGTGATAACCAAAGGTTTATTAGAAGTATCTTGTTGTGTGACAAAAGTTACGGCTTTTGAATAGTTAAATGGTTTATAAACGACATTTTTCATTTTTGACCGACTCTCGTCATCTGCATCTAATTCCTCCATGCGATTATATTCAACAACAGTCATAATTGAATTATCAATTCTATGTTCTGCACAGTAAACTTCAGGATTTGGTTTGAATGCTCTGTTTGAAAACTTAGGTTTGTAATCAGCAAGAATCGGTCCATATCCATTTGGATTTGGTTTTAAAGTAAACTTTTGAATAGTTGTGATTGACTCACCATGTTTATAAACAACATTTCGAAACTCTTTGATTTTGTTTTGTAAGTCGACAATTTCTTCAAGATAGTTATCTATTCATTTCGTGGAATGCTTTTTGTACTCAGAGAACTGTTTTTGACAAGTTAACAACTCAGCCTTGGCTTTTTGAGTTTCCAAAGTAAGAGCGTTAATTTGTTGTTTATGTTCATGTTTCAGTTGTTCAATTTGAGACAATAAAGCATTATTGGATGCGGCTAGATCACGTATCTGTCATTCTAATGATTTTTCGTTTTGATGAGATTTAGCAAAAGCGACTTCAAAACCTTCTTCACGTTTTTCTTAAGTTTTAAAAAACTTGATTTGTCGAATTAAGCATTCATTATCCCTAATTAACAGTGCATTTTTCTCTTTTAGTTTCGTTCAAATTTCCAAACGTGATTCTTGGTCTTTAATTAAGGTCAAGAGCTGAATTTCTCTATTAGACAAAAGCTCATCTTATTCATCGTGAGTCTCAACATGATCATTATTTAGATCCTCAAATATAACCACGGAGTCAACTTGATTATCAATATTAACCATAAGATTATCTTGATCGTCAAATGTAACTACGGGATCTATTTGATAATCATCGAAATGAGATGTGGATGGCTCATTTTGAACACTCTGATCCTTGTCGGATGGAGAAATTGGCGGAGATATTAGATCAGGAAGGATTATATTTTGTTCCGGTACCTGAGACAATCCGTCAGTGTCATACACTGGGCCTGTGTCACTCATGTGTAGAGCTTGCATTTGTGCCATCAACATCACTGCTGCATTAGCCTACAAGTCCTCCATATCATCATCAGAATCTGCATATGCCATAAAGCTCTGTTCCTTGTTGGTAAGAGTTCCACCAGCTTCATCCTTGAGAGCCAAGAGCAACGCCTCTTTGTGATAAGCACTGCCTCTTGTCCTCGGCTTAGGGCATGCATTAGCCAGATGACCCTTCTCATTACAGTTATACCAACGAAGACCATTAACCCCATTCTGAGCATTCCCTTGTTCAACCACTTGAGCCCTTTGTTGTTGCGGAGCACCCATGTTATTCCTTCCCATAGCATTAAACCCTTGACCACCTCCCATCTGACGACCATAACCACGATTATGAACTTCAACTCGTCCATTGTTCACAACAGCCTGATTCCTTGTGTTTGATGAGGAACGAATGCGATTGTTGGATTTGTTTGTATACCGGCCGAATGCTTTAGCAATCATGACAAATCCTTGTTGCAATTCATCGAAAGCATCGGAGTCCTCATCAGCTTCACTGTAAAGTGCTTGAGCATTGTTGTTGTTGTATGGAACCATTTGAGTTTGTTGAGGTTTTTGCTGTGACGGATCATATGGTGTGATGGTAGTAGTTGGTTGAGGAGCTGTTTGAGGAGGAAAACTAGTTTGAGCCTACAAAGCAAGTTGTTGATTGTCCGCAATTGACTGTGAAGCCGGGAGTCCACGGATAGCCCTTTCTTTGTCAACTTCTTTTTGGTGAGGCTTCAGATAGTCGTACAACAAACCATATGTAGCATGATGAAGATTCTTAGCTTGACGGAAAAAATGACATACTTCTCCCATTCCGGACCAAGACTACTTAGGAAAACTTATGGGTAGGAGTGAAAGAGTGAATGAATTGAACAACCAACCCTCAAGTGAGGGTATTACAAATATATATATATAGGAGAGGGAGCTAGGGCAACACTCCTAGTCCCTTCCTTTCCTTATTGGACTTAGGCCAAGGCTTATGGGCCTTCTACATAAGCCTTAGCTTAATAACAAACATAAAGGCCTAATTAAGCTAACTATTACATATTAATTACTAACACTTGAATTCTAGTTTAGGAGTGATTCCAACAGATCTTGTATTTGATATTTCACATATTTGTTGTGTAATAGTCGTGTTGGTTTGGTCCACCGTGCTACGGACTCGGTATCTAGCTTTGTACCGGAAAAAGTGTAAGCAACGTTGTGAAGGCTTCTCCACCAAGTGAAGGAGTTTGTTGACATAGTGCTTGAACTCTCGAGTAGGTGACTCGGGGAGTGGAGTAGGGCAAGGAAGGTGTCCTTGTAGCTGAACCACTATACATCGGTTGTGTCTTTTCTTTCCCTTCGCTTTACTTTATTTACTTGCTTTATCATTAGATCTAAGATTTCACATATTAACGAATCTAAAGTTTTTGAAACTAACTTAAAATTGGCAAAACTATTCAACCCCCCCCCCTTCTAGTTTTCCACACAACGTCTACGCCCTTTTGATGAAGGACGAGCAGTAGAAGGTGACGGTAATGAAGTCACGTAGGGGCACGACTTTGAGTCTAGCTACAAAACTCATAATAAAGAAAAGCGCTTCGTGGGAGGCAACCCATGCTTAATTGTTTGCTTGTTTGTGTGTCGTGTATCTTTTATTGATTGTTTATTCTCATGTTTAAATTTGTAAAAATGCTTTATTTTGTCTTTAACCTCGTCTTAATTACATATAAAGGTATTTTACATAAGGGATAAATGTAGGGAGGATTACACACATTTTCAAAAGAAACGTGAACATGAGAATTACAATTAATTAAAAGATATACATGTATGTTTGTTCGAGTCAAATGCTTGTATCGAGTCATAATGGATATTTTGCAGGAAATTTTTCCAGATTCTACAAATGTAAATTTTTCAGAATTTTTTCCAGAAAATCGCAGACCAGTTTCTGTCAGGATAACCTGACGGCGTCAAGAGGAGCATAAACAGCTTATCACTTTTTCTCGTTTTCTAAGCTACTTATAAATTTTTGGAATTTTTCAGGTCTTAATTTTTCAGAAAATCTGAAAACATCCATTCCACAAGCATTATATCCTAGTTTAGTAGAGTCATATATATATATATATATATATATATATATATATATATATATATATATATATATATATATATATATATATATATATATATATATATATATATATTGTTACCGCCGATTTTACGAGAAGGTTTCGTTTGTTTTCTTTAAATGTGCAGGTTTAATTTACCAAGAAGAAGATACATAAGATGAGAAGGAGCTTTTCACGCAAACGCTCTTCCAGAAGAAAGATGTGACCACCACTTTATACAGATCCTACCGAGCTAATCAGGGGAGTATTAGTTTTTTCATCTTTAATTACCTTCCATTATCATAACTTTGATACTTTCGGGGAACATTGGGGACAATGTTCAATTTAAGTGTAGGGAGGGAAAATAAAACGGGAACTTTGAAACTATGTTTATCCTTGACCATTTGCTTTGTCCAATTTCATTTGTGCAATAAACCATAAGAAATATCGTTTAGGGTAATTTTGGCACCAAATTTAAATTTTTTCATGACATATAGGAGTGGGCCATTAGTCTTAATAAAGCGTCTCATGGATAGGAAATTATATGACTAGCACAAAAACCCTTTACCACTTAAATTCCACCCAAAATGTGAGGATCGCCCTTAGATTTATAGGAATTAAAGCATTAATCTTTAATGTTCAGAGTGTGAACCGGTAGTATAATAGATTCGAGAATTTGTTTTGTGATGCATTCCGAGATCACTAGTAAGACTACACTTGTGTAGTTAGGAATAACCAAATGATAAGAGGCATTAGGATAACCCTTGTTTGATACCCGTAATATAATTACTTCTTCCACATCGGTTGAGTAATTCCCCCACACCCTTGCGTTGTACTCATCTTTAGTACACGATACCCTTAGTTAACCCCTCAGAGTCTATCCTTTTCGCGGTTCTAGTGATATTTTGGTTTTCCGGAATGTCAATGAAGAGCATTGTTTACAATCCCAATCCAAATGTACACCCAAATTGCCTTAGCCTACCTTGTATGCACTCACTTTTAGTGCATTATTGTTATCACACTAAACCCGTAGTTCAATTATCTTGTTGCTTGCATAAGTTGCTAAGTCGAGTCATATCCTTTGTACGCAGTTTTAGGACGATTGGGACTCATGGGAAAAGTTAAACTTTATGAAATGACGGGAAGGGAACGTTAAATTCAAATTCCCTTTATTTGCGTAATAATGTACTCCAAGTGTTTTGATCTTTTCAATTCAGGTCAAATTAGTGTTAGAGTAATAAAAACTCAATTGTAGTGATGTGCCTATAAATCCCTATTATTTTGATGTTATCGTAGAGGATGGTAGAGTAAAAGAGTATGAATATATATATATATATATATATATATATATATATATATATATATATATATATATATATATAGAATCTAGATCAAATAAGATCAAACTTAAAGTTGTTAAAATGAGATCGAACTAAAATTTGACAAGAGATACTCTCCTTACATTAAAAATAATTTTTTTATTTACTACAACTAAAATTGTTAAAGTTTCGATAGATTTCTTTTTAAAATTTACGAAACCTAGGTGATACACTTTGATTAGAAGTTTAATGTGTATCAGGTTTTTATATGTGTATCAGGTTTTGGAATATTTATTAGTGTAATGTGTATCAGGTGTATCACTAATCCAAACTCATGTATCATTTGGTTATTAGTTGCTAACATGTTAATTCGTATTAAAATATTATTGTTTTGTGTATGATTGCTAAAATTCTTATTTATAAATGTTTTAGTAGTTTTTTAGACTTGATCTTATTTTTACAACTTTAAGTTTGATCTCACATTAACCCTCCCCTATATATATATATATATATATATATATATATATATATATATATATATATATATATATATATATATATATATATATAAAGTGTTGAAAAAAAATAGTGTTAAAAAAAAAACCATACGGGCTATCATCATACATCTTTCTTTAAATTTATGTTTCTTTGTTTCAGTTATCTAGAGCTTAGAGTGTCGAGTCTTAGCTTAGCAACGCCATTCTTCGCATGCTTGTAACATAAAGATTTTTGACTTACCAACACTAAATCGCCTATCCCACCAAACCCTTTGTTTCCCTACCATAAGCCTAACATTACAACCCTTTAAAAGACCTCTTGGATAGTCTTTCCTATGTGCTTACGCCAAAGCGATGGAAGTTTGATCTAGTCTCAAGCCTATGGTAATCTATGTACTAGGACCGGTTAATGAGTGTTTATCTTCCATTTCATATACACCCAACTTGTTATATTTCATATACACCCAAGAGAAGTGAGTATCCAAACACCCCATGTGAGGTGCTAGTGTGTAATTTCCGTGCTTGTTATGACTTTTGCGGGAATTATATGTGTTGTGGATCATTCTAAACTAATACTTCATGACCCCTAACTTAGAAATTAATTGACTAAAAGCATATTTGCTTGAGGACAAGCAAATACCAAGTGTATGGATATTTGATAAGGTTTTAAAATGTACCTATTTAAAGGGTCGTTTAAGCCCTTATTTGATCACTTTTGTATCCGTTATTACTTAATATCGTTCCTTTTCACTTTTTAGGTCTCTTGAAGGCAAATTGCTGGAATGACACTTATTCGGACGAAAAGGGGCGAATATACGAAGAAAATGGGCAAAGTCAAGAATCGAGACACTCAAGCTGATGAAACTGAAGGGGACGGCGTCAGGTTATACTTGTAACGCCGTCGGAACAAGTTTTGTGACGATACAGTAGCCAAATTGCTTATTTTCAAGTGACGGCATCAGGTTTTAAAAGAGTAGGGCGTCGCAGCTCAGATGGCCTAGATTTGATCCAGACGGCGTCAGAGACTCAAGGAAACGGCGTCACGGACATAAGGTGACGCCGTCACAATGATAACGTGGCCAAGACGAAACCCTAATGACGGCGACCCGACGGCGTCACAAATTAAAGGGTGACGCCGTCGCAGTTGTAACCTTATATATAGAATCCGAATATTTTAGTTTTTAGTGTGTAGTTTTGTGGAGTAAAAACCTAAACCGAACTAATGCTGTCTTGTACAGTATTTTTGGGTTCCATACCCTATCTTACATCAAGATAAGTGTTTTACTTCATTAATTTAATTATGTCTTCAATTGATTGTGTGTATGCTTACATGTTCCCCATGTCCGACTAATTTACTTGTGTGTTTGCTAAGGTAATATGAAACTTAGTTATTGAATATTGATTGATTGTCTCTTATCTTAATTGTGATTGACCTAGTATTGCGATAAGTCATTCGTTGTGTTGTTAATGCTTGATTAATCTTTGTTGAACCTTAATTTATAATCACCTAGAGTAATTGTAGGCTATACATCCAAAGAATACCTTAGAGTTAAAGTTTATAAATCCTAGAGATTTTGTAGTCATTAACCTTTGGTAGCTTCAAAGAGTTAGGGATAAACGCATACCCTACGACCTTAGAGACACAACGCGATTAAGAATAAGGACGTGACATTCAACCATCAATAGGAGATAACTAGGGAGTAATAAAGTTTAAACAAATATATTTTTAATCATCATACGAGCACACAACAATAGACATAGACTCACCTTAGTTAATTAGATAATTAGATAAGTAGAAGTAATCGGTAGAAATACCAACCCCAAAATCCAAACCCCGAGATTCGTACCTTTCAATTTCCTAAAAAACATAAAAAGATAAAAAGAAAAAAAATAAAGAAAAAAAAAGAAAAAAAAAAATCTTCCTCAACCCCAACCTTAGCGTAGTAATTCTCACTAGCATTCCTATTCCCCTAGAGAACGATATCAATTCCCGTGGCTTACCCTAATAATACACTACAACGATTAGGTTCACTGCCTAGGGTGTTGAAAAACTTGCTCGACGAAATGGAAGTTCCTTTGACCCCGAACGCGCTGTGTAAGCGTATCACCATGCGGTTAATGTTGGTGGTTGAAACTTTTTTTAATGTAGTGTAGTTGAGTTCTTTAAATCCTTAGAAAGACAATTCATTTTCTACTCGTGTTGTGCTTTGTGTCATGTGTTTAACAACATGGTTTAGTCACTTTCACGTACTTAAAAAGAGACTTGTTTTTTTCTAGATTTAATAAAACATGGCTATGTTTTTAAAGATTAACCAAAAGGATCAAGAATTTCGAGTAAGGCCAATGCTAATGGTGACCATAAGTATTGGGGGTACCCCCTCCCAAATCAGCGACACGTCAGTTTTCTTTCTCCAAGATTACACCCAACCACAATTTGCTAATAAGGCGATTGCAACCACAACAAAAACATACCCCGCAAAAACTAATAAAAAATACACACACAAAACAACGGGAGGAGTGTCCATTTACTCGGTTGGTTGACAAACCGAGTAAATGAAAAAGTTGGGTGTTTGATCGGTTGCATTCGGTTGTGGTAGTAGGTATAACTTAGTTGCATACTCGGTTGGGGGCAACCAACCGAGCCATTAGCATTAGCCTAAGTATTCCACTTTTGATTTGTGTTGGTCAGGTTTTGAGTTGAATAGTGGTTATCGACGAAGAGTGGTGGGTTGTAGTTGTGCTGATTCGTTATGTCAAAGAAAGAACTAGAAGATGGGTGTTTGTCATATTTGACGGGTTTATGAACTTGCTAAAAAATTGGTAAGCTTATAAACCTTTTTAGTGTTTGTGAGGCTATACACTTGAGCTTATAAAATCGATAAGTGTAAGTGTATATGTTTAAAAGTCCAAAAACGAGTTTACGAGTATCAAAGTTTCAATAAGTTTGTAAGCAGTAAAATAACCTTTACACAAACACCCTACAAGTTTAGATGATGTGACGCTCAAATAAAATTAAATGACTAGGTTTAGATGAGTAACGAGTACGTTTAGTCAGTTGAGCTGGGTTGTGATAAAGGTGGCTATGGGCTTGCTGCATGCGAGAATCAATACACACAAAGGTCTGAATCTTTATGTCAATCGATAGTATACAGAATTTATGGCCAAACTAATTTTTCATGTAAGAAGTCATCAAGAACAACAACACCAACTATGTATCTTTAATGGACACTTAAATTCGGAACTCATCTACAACAACCAAACATTGTTCACATAAATTTGTTGTGGTTTATATGTTGGTTTATATTTTTTGTTTTTTAGCATATATGCAGGTAAGGAGTTGCGTATTTCATATAATTTCAACATTGTTCGTTTAGTCTCCTAAACAGTAAACGAATAACGTTGTCCAGTTATCCGAGAAGGGCGAGTCTTTGACTCACATATATGTGCCTAACACGTACTGTCTAAGACCAAATATTTACTCCGTATAAGCAGAATCCCAAACACCCTCCAAGTAAATAACTATAGTTCATTTCCTATCGCTTAAAATCTCATTCGGAAACGGCCAAGCTAGGTTGCGTACATAATAATTATTCTAAGTTGTTGTAAATGAAACTAAACTAAACTTGTTGAAATTTACCCTTTTCTTTACACTACACCAAAATCACGGTTTGGGGACGGGGATATTTTTTGGGTCGACTTTGTCGTCCCAAATTGCACGTAGGACCCACACGGTTTTCAACAAATACAAAAGTCAGATAATAACTTTTGACCCATGCATTTTGGGACGACAATGTCGTCCCATTTTGTAATTATTTAATTTTTTGTATTTAAATAACTTTTCACGAAAATTAAATACCCCCGCCAAACACTTTGGGACGACATTGTCGTCCCAAAATGTAAATATATTTTTTTAACACAAGTTTTTAGTTAAATTATTTATTTTAAATAATTTTATTTAATATAGAATTAAAATTAAATAGTTTATATTCATGATTAAATACTTTAATCTAAAATTAAATACATTTATAGAATTAAAAAAAATATTTACCGCCAATTGTTTCCCGCCATTATTTTTACCGCCAATAGTTTCCCGCCATTATTTTTAAATAGTTTATTTAATTTTAAAAAATTATTTTTATTTAATTTAAATAATTTTATTTAATATAGAATGAAATTTAAATAGTTTATATTTATGATCAAATACTTTATTTTAAAATTAAATACATTTTTCCCGCCATTATTTTTCCCGCAAAGTTTTCCTTATATATCCCGTCAAAACATAAATAACCACAAAACACACGTAACGATAAAATGGCTGATTACACGCCGGAAAAAGAGTGGTCACTGGTTTTATCGTCCATATATCTCTTTAGTCGAGTTCTTGATACGTATGGGTCAGAAATTTATGATGAATATGGTTCTTATAAGAACATAGATCCGTTTATGAGAGACCGCATTCTGGAATGGTTAAGGAAAGAGCGATTCTACAGAGTGTATTTGGACAGTGAAGCTACTTCTGCATTATGGAATGGAGGAGCAAACCTACTGGAAGCTGAAGCAATGTGGGAGCAGTTCGTCGTCAAGCAAAGGAAGGAAAAAGATGAAGCTGAAAAAAGCCCGTTCGATTACACATTTGATGATGCGGGAAATAGGGTAACAAATCTTGAAGCATTGTTTGAACAGTTCGTCAAGCAAAGGAAGGGAAAAGATGGTGCAGGTTCTAGCAGAGCGGGAAGTAGCAGGGAAAATAATTGAATGGCCGAGTTGTTTTGTTTGATCTGTTTCATTTTGTTGTCAAGTTGTTTCGTTTGAGTTGTTTCGTATGTCGTGTGTAGCATATGGTTTATGTCGTGTTGTGTATAATATCGTTTGCTTGCCGAGTTGTTTCGTTTGATCTGTTTCGTTATGTTGTCAAGTTGTTTCTTTATTCATGTGTAATTTAGTATTGGAAAATGGGTGTTTGGAAACCATAATCTTGTTAACTTAGAACATGGTCAAATTGAAAGGTACATAGTAATAAGTGACATGTTAACTTAGAACATGACCAGCTTTACAAATCCAGCATGTGCTTTGATTTATAAAAATACTTGACGGATACATATTACAAGAACAACGACAACAACATCAATAACAACCACTACCAGAACAACAACTACAACAACAACAACATCAACAACAACAACAACTACCAGAACAACAACTACATCAACAACAACAACTAAAAGAACAACAACAACAACTACGTACAACAACAACTACAACTACAAGAACAACAACTAATACTACATACGAAGATTATCCATGTCACCTAACAGCTCATGAAGTAATGCATCCGACTGACATGCGTGGTCGTCAGGAATCGTTGCCATTTCAAGTTTGGCCTCAAGCACCCTTATTCTTGTCTCTAGCACATGTTTTTGTGTTTCAAGCAAGCTTATCCTAAGATCTTTTTCATGGCAGCTCGAGCACTCTGTTGGTGCAGAGATTGTTCTTAAGTACTCGTCAAATGCATCCTTCCACATAAAATATCCGCACCCATTATCTTTTCTGGGCTGTTACATAATAAGAAAATTTTAAGAGATTACAACCCAATTATTTGTATATTTACATAAATAAGAAATGTATGATTGTTCACCTTTGACAGAGGACATGAATAATATTGCTGTCCAGATGAATATTCTCTATGCGATGTTCTTAATTTTATATTTCCTGCTCCACAAGAACACATAAAAGGATTAAATGGCTCCATATCAGGTTTTGAAATTTGTGCGAAGATAAGAGGTTGAGAGGTTGAGTGGTTTGAGGATAAGATCTGGTGGCTTTTGGTGGGATAAGATCTCAAATTTTCTTTATGTGATATATAGAGCAGATCTGGTAGATTTTGGTGGGAAATTTTGGCGCCATTATTTTTGGAGGGAAATTTTGGCGCCATTATTTTTGGAGGGAAGTTTTGGTTGGATGTTACATATCATGTATCATGATACTATCTCGATTCATCCATTTTAACATGTCATGTATAACGACATTATCTTGACTCGTTCGTTTAACATTTCATCCGTTTTAATTTATCTAAAAAATTTATCATTAATTTTAAGAATCCAAACAACCTCAAAAGTAGCAAAAATTTTAAGAAATTTTATAACTAATTTAAACTTTATATAACTAATTAATTAATTTTTAAATTATTTAAAAAGTTTATAACAAATTTAATTTATTTAGTATTAATTAAATAATTTAAACACACTATATTATACATAAAATAAAGGAAAATAAAAAAAAAAGACAAAAAGGGACGACATTGTCGTCCCCTTTTTTTTACCAAAAATTTTCACGAAAGTTAAATATGCCGCCAAATAATTCGGGGGAAAAAAACAAATAGGGACGACATTGTCGTCCCTTTTTGGTCGTCCCAAAACACCTACAATAATTAACCAGATCTCATTCTTCTCTGTCTTCATCAATTGCAAACAAAACCCACCAAAACTGCTATAATATCCCTCGTAAAAAAAGAAAAAAAATCGGGAAAAATCACAAAAAAACGCAATTTACTTCAAAACACTACTATCACTCTTACCCATCAATTACACACGCACCACTGTGCACAATTTGTATAATTTTTGTTATTTTGTCACATTTAAAGGTATTTTTTTTTGATAAAATTTGGTTTGTTAATTTAATTTCTTTAATTATGGTTTGTTTACAATGGTTTTATGTTGTGTTTGTGTTGGTTAGATGGTCCACCGCAACAGCTCACCACCACCGTGAACCACCGCCGTGAACCACCACCAACAACCGCAGCAGCTGCAGCAGCTCCACCACCACCACCTTTTGTGTTGGGGTTAGTGACTTTTTTTTTAATTTTGTTAATGTGTTTTGGGACGACAATGTCGTGCCTTAAGTTTTTATTAGTTAATTTGGTACGACAATGTGTTTTGGGACGACAATAGTTTGTTTAACTTTGGTTTTATGTGTAGTGTTTGGGACAGCCGGGACCGTAGACAGCCGGGACAGCCGAGACCACCTCTTTTTCTCTTTCTCTTTTCTTCACTTTGTGTATTTCAGCCGCGAAATAGGTATATATATATATATACTTTTATTACTCTAGTGATGATTCTGATTATGACAATTAATTGTTTTTGAATTGTAATTTGATTATGACAATCATTGTTTTTAAATTGTAATTTGAATGAAATTGTTACTATATGTTTATATGAATGTGTATATTAGTGTTAATTGGTCCACGAAATTATGTGTTCTTTTACTTGTACTTTTACAGATGGCGTGTGTACAACCTAGATCACACGGCGGGGATGCTGGCGGTGATCCACCAAGACGGCCCTCATTTACTTTGCCGGGCTATTGCGCAAGTAACAAATTGTGATTTTTAATTTTATTATTTTATTTTTTATTATTATATAATTTTTATTGATAAAACTAATTTTTTTTACATATATTTTCACAACTTAATAACTTATATTTGTAGGTTCAATGATCACCGGTGAGACGGCAAATCGGGCCTTAAGGAAGGCTTTTAGGGAAAATAACGGACAGCCTTTGCCTATAGGCTTTGATACCGATGATCAAGGCACCTTCACACCGGTAGGCACTCATGCAATGCAGTTAAGTAGTCTTATGGGGGAACAAGTGAGGCCACTTCCCCTTGATGCCGATTGGGAAGAAATTCCTGATTCTTATAAGGCGCATATAATGCCGACCCTACAGGTTATATTTATTGTTTATTTTATTTCTATTGTGATTGTTATTAACCGTTTAGATATGCTTGTTATATTTAAATTGTGTGTTTGTTTAAATGCGTATACTTTTTTGCAGACCTATTTCAACCTGGCGCCTTGGTTGAATAATGAGACCAGATTCACGGTTGGACAGAATGTTTATACGGTGGGGGAAAGGATAGGACTTGGGCTATGGTTACAGCAGAGGACGCTATTCCGAAAATACAAACACAGGCTCAAGTCTAGATACTTTGATATCCACGAGACACCCGCGGCGGCAAAGGCACATCCGCCACCCAAGAAAACCTGGGGGAACAGAACCCAAGAGGAATGGGAGATGTTGGTTGACTGGTGGTTAGACCCGAAACGGATGGCAAGATCGACCACAAATGCAGAAAATCGATCAAAAAACAAGATTATAACTTACCAAGGTCGACGGTCGTTCGTTCAAGGACGCAACATTCATGTAAGACTCGTTATAATTTTTGTGATTTTTAAAGGTTTTTATATTGTTTATATTTACCTCGTTATCAATTTATTTTATATTGTATGTATAGAGGGTCAACAATAACAATCAAAATGAAGACCTGCTTGAAACCTGGAGGAGAGGCCATTCAAAAAAAGATGGCACATTTGAGACGAGAGAGAACGAGACGGCTTACGTAAGTAGTTTATCTCTTAACATGCGTCATTATATTAAGTTACTTCTCATTTATTATTTTTTTCCTAACTTTTTTTTTTTTTTTTTTTTTTTTGAAATTACACAGAATGAGATGAGGGCCCTTCAAGAGCAAGTCAGAGCCGGTCTCATCCCGTACATGAGCAGCTTGGAAATATTGCAGCGTGTAGTTCCGAGTGATAACCGCCAGAACTGGGCAGGCAGGGGCAGGAGGTTACCTGGTGGTGGCTCAACCGCTCGCAGGTTCACACGTGGGCATGCTACTGAAGATTATGTTACTAGGGAGCATATGGCAGAGGCGATGAGGGAAACCAAGGCTGCTCAAGAACGGGCTCGTCAGGCTGAGGCAGAAGCTGCCGCGGCTAGGCAAGAGTCTGCCGCGGCTAAGGAAGCCGCTGTCGCGGCCCAAGCCGCAGTTGGGACATACGGATCTTACCTTCAGAATTTTTTGTCCCACTACAACTCATCACAAGGTAATCCATTTTCACCTCCCTTTCCCTCGGTACCCATTCCTACCCCTTTTCCCCCTCCCGGCCCTTATGGTTTCCAAGCTTCCACTTTCAACCCCAATAATGCATTTGCCGGTTGTTATCGGCCCACCTTTCCAAACTCTATCACGTGCCCAGGTACTAGTTCGAACTATGCTATGCCGCCACCAGACCTTAACCGGTACAACTCACAAAATAATCCCCATTTGAGCCAAAATGATCATATTGATAATAATGACTTGAATAATAATGATGATGATAGTGGGGATAATAATGAGGCGGGCAACGAGTCGGGTGACGAGTCGGGCGGCGATTCGGGCGGCGAGTTCTTTGAGGAGTAGGCGGGAAGTTAGTTTGTGTATTTTAGACTTATTAATATTATGGAATAGTATTGTATTTGTCGAATGTTATTTAGGAAATTTGAGACATGTTAGTTTGAGACATGTTGTTTAGGAAATTTGCGCCTTGTTGGTTTGAGACATGTTAGTTTGAGACTTGTTAGTTTAAGAGTAGTTTACTTTGTATCGTATTTGTTAAATGGTATCGTAGAATTGTGGAATGTTATTCAATCCGTTTAGTAATTTGGTATTGTATCATATTGTCGATTTGGTATTGTGGATTGTGATTGATTACAGGTTGCATTTGTTTTGGTAGATTTTTTCCAGAAAAAAATCCGGAAAAAATCTGGAAAATATGCAGTTTCCTGCATTTTTTTTGCCCATCTAGGACAATTAGGGACGACATTGTCGTCCCTAATACACAAAGCATGTCGTGCCATTCTGCACAAAGTGGCCACATGTTTTTCCACGTGTGTATACAATTTCCACGTGTGTATACAATTTGGCACGACAATGTCGTGCCGTTTTGCAATTTAATTACTTTTTTAGGTTAATTTAAAAAGATTTAAAAAAAAAAAAAAAAAAAAAAAGGTACGACATTGTCGTCCCAAATCAGATTTTCAGATTGAATTTTATTTGGGCCCCACAACATCTGTCGTCCCAAAGTATAAAGTAAATGTCGTCCCAAATTTTTTTGGGTCAACACAATAGGGTCGACCAAAAAGGCACGACATGTCGTGCCTTTTTTTCTTTGGGTCGACATTGTGTGCAAGTTTGGGACAAGAAAGTCGTGCCAAATCTTACATTTTTTTGTAGTGTTATACGCCCACATCTGGGTTTCCCTTACAAACCACTCACCGCTGTAACAATGGCAACTAGGGTATTTCTGCTCATCTCGTTTCTCTCACTTTCACCCCTTAACATCACTTCAACCATCGTCAGGGTTAACTATAGAACCAACTTGTCTCTTCTGGCACTAAAGTAGTTGTTGCTAAGTTTAAGGAGTTAAAATTTTCATTAGTAAGACTCCCTATTACTCATCTGAAAATTATGGAAGCATTCATTGATTCAAACATGCCACTACTCATCACCCTACCCAATAACATGATTCACTCAATTGCTAATGATTGCGCTAGTACTATGGATTGACGAGAATATCCATGCATTCTATTGAAGGGTTGAATTCTATAGGGTTTGTCTTGGAATTGATGTCATTAGTGATAATGATGATAGAATATTCAAAGGTATTCTTTTGGCAATTGATGTTGTGCAAAAAATACTATTTGAGTCAGGGTTAAGTGAGATACTAGTTTCCACAACTTTAACTTATGAAATTATTTTGAATTGTCCGCTTCGCCCCTCTGATACTTTCATAACTTAAAGTTGTGGAAACTAGTATCTCACTTAACCCCGACTCAAATAGTAACTTTTCAACAAAATCCATTGCCGAAACAATACCTTTGGATATTCTACATCATTATCACCAATGCCATCAATTCCAACATAACCCCCATAGAATTCAGCCCTTCGATAGAATGCATGGATATTCTCGTAGATCAATAGTACTACGTTGGCGCATTCATTAGCAATTGAGTGAATCATGTTATTGGGTAGGGTGATGAGTAGTGGAATGTTTGAATCTATGAATGCTTCCGTAATATTGGGATGAGTAACAAGAGTCTTACTAATGACACTTTAACTCCTTAAAGTTAGCAACACCTACTTCAGGGGACGGAAGAGACGGGTTGGTTCTAAATTAACCTCGGCCGTGTTTGAAGTGATGGCCAGGGGTAAGAGTGAGAGAAATGAGATGAGCAGATTAACTGAAGTCGCCATTGTTATAGTGGTGAGTGGTTTACGAGGGAAGCCTAGATGCAGGCGTATTAAGAAAAGGGTAAATATCAACAAGTTTATTATTGAGTCTTGGGTGCCATAATACCTATATTGTTGCATCTATTCTTGGGTGGTCCATAAAAGTACTACTTTCTCGAGGATGGAGATCGAATGTCAAGCCGGAACGACCAATTCCTCATCCGATTTATCAGTTCGGTCCTACCGGCGGCTCGTTGATCTAGAGGGTAAAGAGTAAAAGAGCTGGCGATAGTTATGTATCACAAAAATAAAATGAGTTAATAAATAGCCCAACTTCTCAACAAAAGATCAGTAACTTGAGCTCAAACATGACAAACAATAATTCAAAATATGCACAAAAGATGTTATGAAAAAAAAAAAAAAAGAAAAAAAAAAAAAAAACAACATTATGAAGGTAGTTTAATCCTTAGATTGACATAATTCTCATTTTTATATCATTCGTTCTTAACAAGTCTTTGATTGCATCCCTAAGATAAAAATTCGAATAATGAAAGTACTATTCAAATTGTTGATTAAGATACCTTAACCAATAGTTTTTCCAAAAACGGATTAAAAATCCCTATTACAACAAGAAAATGGTAAAACCGTCAAAAAATGCATAAAAAACACACAAAAACATTACCCTACATTATTTAACTAAAGTTAATGTGTAAACTAGACTTCTTAAAACCTAACACAAACTGTAACAAGCAAAACTTTAAGATTCAACTATTTAAGAGAGTAAACTGAGATTAAAAACTAACCTTTGTGTAGTAGGTTTTGTATGCATGTGTTCAGGAGAAATTGTTGTGAATTAATTTGGGTTAGATGGATTGAGATTCATGGTTTTTGTGAGTAATGATATCTTGACTGAATTATGGTCGGAGTAATAAGACTTTGTAGTAAATAAACGTTCGAGTAGTTGGAGTAGTAATAAATACATGTGTATGGTTGGAGTAATAACTATGTATTGTTGGAGTAAATAAATGTGAATGTTTAGAGTATTAAATATTAGTCGTTGTAGTAGTAAATTTTTGGTGGTTGATTTTATTAGTTAGTTGGAGTAACATACATATAGTTTTTTTAGGTTGAAGTAGTGTTGACGGTGAGGGGTGTAAACAAAGACGCATACTCGTTGTTCGAAGACTCGGTCTTCGTTTTTCGGTTTATATTTTATAAGCTCGTTTAATTTTCGGCTTCTTTTGAAATCTGTGTGTTTATATAAGTTTTTATGACATGATAAACTTATATAAGCTATAATTCCCAAAATAAGAAGAACAAAAGAATAAAGTGTATAAAACATGAACCGAAAATAGAAAACCTCGCAGGCCTTGAATAAGCTTAAAAACAACCCCTTATTTAAAGTGGTCTAGTAGTCTAACATCATGACAAGAGGTATCAATTTCCGACCTTGCTGGATAAACATCTTTTGGTGGCAATTAAAATGGTTCGGAACGAGATACTGAATTTAGTCACGCAGATATGAGCCAAAGACTTGCCGTTCTCAAATAACCTAAACAAAAAAACCTGGTCCGTTTACGAATGTTTAACTTGAGCACCAAGTATCAATTCAAAAAATTATGTATACATAAAACTGTTTAATGTAGGATATCATAACGAATAATGCAGTGTAGGCCTTTGTAACCTTTTTTTCTGACAAAATGTCCAGCCAAACGATCGCTAACTGGTTCTTCTAAACGCTTGGCTTCCATCCGATGCTCGTCTGCACAAGTGCCCGCAAGAAGAGTGATCAAAGCCGGAAAACACAGAGACTGACTGAACTTTTCTGATCGTTTCACATACCAAATAATGCTCACGAAAGCACAATCAGTTCTTCACTTGTTTTGCGCTTGAAACAAATATGTTGCTTGTTCCCACCCACAATCTTCAAAACTTGCAGAGGATATTCTCGATAATAAGGTTTGGCTCAACCCTAAGGTCAACCTCGAAGCCTGGAACATATGCTGATAAACCATGAAGTTCCATCTGGGAATTGTTGAACGTGTGATCAACGAATTCGGAAGCAGACTATGCGGAATCCGAATCTTGTAAAGAAAGCCGACACACATACATGACTAAAAGAAGTAACCCACACGTATGACCCAAACGTTTAGGTTTATTGATCAAAGCAAAAGAATGAATAGTACAATTTGAGCCTTCCCCCCTCACCTCTATTTATAGAGAATGAGAGGGGAGAAGCGATCCAAGTAGGACTTCATCCCTCCATCAAAAACCAACCATCCTCGTAACGATGTGTGCATTCCATAACCATTTTGAGTTCTACATCCTCACACATTTGATCATGAAATAATAAACAGATGGAGACTTCTCCCTCCATCAAAACCAACCATCCTCGTAACGTACGATACTGAAGCCAACTAAGACTACATTTCTTTTCCTATACCAGCAGACCAATACCATTAACACAAGTTCTTAATACAATCAATAGTTCAAAAAGGCCTCATCTCAGCTAGATAATCACAAGAGATATTGACTACACATTTTCCGCCTAGTTATTATCTCCCAATCCGAAAATGTAGCTACATCCTCACATTTACAGAATACGAATAGATCAATGGGAATAACACAATGTGTCATCATCCAAACACTCCATTGCAGTTCCTCACACAACATAAAATAAAAATTGTAAATTACAGAAATGAATTGCTTCCCGGACACACACAAAACCAACAATTCATACAACTCAAAATTACAAAAGTTACACCAATTCCTGATCTCATAACATAAAATAAACCTCTCAAGAAACTGAAGTTGCAACTTGTTATGAGTAATTACTCCAGTGATTTCCCGGTACGTTAGCTCTCAGTCACCTTTTGCTTAAGATCCCCATGGTTAGTTACCTACCACAAAATGTAGTTGAACCAGATGAATGGTAAGACACATATACTGAACATACTACTGTAAATTTAAAGTTCATGGCTAACCAACTTTATTAGATTAATTCTGATGTTCATGATGCAAAATTGCAAGGCTTTTATTTAAAGTAGAAGCAAACAATTTTCACATCATGAGAAAGATTATATACGAATTAACTTTATAAATTTGTATAATTAGGATCGTTTTATAAGTTCTTTGGAAACCAGAATTTATAGACGATAACTGAAATAAAATACTTACTTGAAGTTCCAATGCTTCCTCAACCCGATCTCCGATCGCTTCCATTGTAGGGCGTTCCTTTGAATTAAAGCTAATGCACTGAAATGCAACTGCTCTAAAAGCATTAAATGAACGGCTATCGATTTCTTCTCTTATAAGGGGATCAATTAGCAACTCTGGTTTGTAGTCATAGTAGCGTCTGACAATATTTATGAGAGGTTTCGGTTTACCATCTCCTATCCTTCTTCGATTATAAGCTAACATTCCACTCAACAACTCAAACATTACCACTCCAAATGAATAGACGTCTGACTCTTTCCGGAGGACGCCACTTTCATGGTAGATAGGATCCATGTAAAAGTTGGTGCCTGCAGCGTTTGTATAGACTTGAGTTTGTGGCTGATTTGTGGGGCCAGATTTTGACAATCCAAAGTCACAAACTTTTGCTACGAAATTGTGATCCAATAATATGTTTCCTGTCTTGATGTCCCTGTGTATTACTCTGTTGTCCTCCCCAAGACCCGTGTGAAGATAGTCAAGTCCTCTTGCTGCCCCTAAGCAAATCTTCAGGCGACGTTCCCATGTCAAGAAGCGTCTCTTTTCCTTGTCTTGGAGATGACAGTCTAAGCTACCATTACTAGCATACTCATAAACTATAATCTTCTCCTTGCCTTCATCACAGTAACCAATGAAAGGGATGATGTTTTCATGGCTAAAACTGAAAATCATATTCAGCTCGTTGCGGAACTCATACTCTCCTTGGTAACTTTCGGGAGAGAGGCATTTGATGGCAACTGTGCGGTTTTGCCAACGTTCAAGGGGTTGGCCTTTGTAAACTACACCAAATCCGCCATCTCCTATGTGAGTTTCTGGACCTTTCACTCCAATGGCCAAGTTGATGTCTCTCAACGGAATAAAGAAATCTTCTAGTTTTTGATATTGCAGGCTTTGTTCCGTAACTGAAGAAGGCGCTCTGTGGTTCTGCGAATAGAATCTGTTTAGTTAATGCAAGTCTTTTTGAACCAAAATGATGTAATTAAGCTTGAAACTAGTCGAGACCATGATTTGTGTTTCTTTGTTTGTATGAAATTTAATTCCTTTTCATGTCTCAAAATGGAAATATGAAAACACCAATGCATATAAGAATTATTTAAAGCCGGAATGACATAATTTTTTTATAAAACCAACATGACTGATCGAGTTGAGTAATTTCAATAATATCTTGATTTAAGATATATATTTTTGGTTCACGCAGGCATAAACTATTCGACATATAACTAAATGAAGACTTACTTGAATATACAATGCTTCCTCCAACCTCTTAATGATCTTATTCAACGAAGGGCGATCCTTTATGTTGTAACTAATGCATTTATATGCAATTTCTTTACAAATATGGAAAGAACGAACATCAATTTCATCTCTTATTTGAGGATCTATAAACTTATCGAATCCATCACCATAGTGGCGTCGGACCAAATCCATCAGAATTAGCTCTTCATCTCCATCGCACTTGGTATAAACCAACTTACCAGTCAATATTTCAAAGAGTATTACGCCAAGTGAGTACACATTTGATTCTACCTTGGGGATGTAGCTTTCACGGTAGACGGGATCCATTTCTTGTCCGCCGACAAGTTTTTTATAAACTTTGTTATCTGGATGATTTCTGGGGACTAAAAATGCCGAACCAAGACCACAAATTTTAGCTTCTAGGTTGTCAGAGACTAAAATGTTCTCGCTACTGAACTCTCCATGTATTAAACTCTCGTACTCCCCAAGACCTGAATGGAGGTACTTGAGTCCTTTTGCCGCCCCTATGCAAATCTTTAGGCGCTGAGCCAATGTTAGCTTATGGAGATAAGTAGAAAGGCTACCATTTTCCACACATTCGTAAACTAGCATATTCTCTTCATATTCATAGCTGAAACCCATGAATCGGACGATGTTTTCGTGCTGGAGGCGGTAAACAATTTGAAACTCCTCATTGAATGAATTTTCATCATTAAATCTTTTTACGGCAACCGGGCCTTTTCGCAAGCTATCAATGAGGTAACCTTTGTAGAACCTAGTTGATTTATATCCAGTCTCAATTTGTTCGTGGAAGTTATTGGTGGCCTTGTTGATCTCCTCTAAAACAATTTCAAACCTTTGATGAAGTTCAAGGTCTAACGTAGGAGGAGCTAGTCGATTCTGTAAAAAGATCTTTAAAACAATAAGATGCGATTTAAAAAGGGAATTTTGCATTTCTAATCTCAGCAAGACCAATTATTTCTAATATGCGTCATATTACGTACTTTATCTATTTCTCAAAAATGTGATTTGCTTACTATGATTACTAGTTTGGTTTTGACATACGTTACACTAATAGAGTTTTAAGCTAAGTCTAATTTAGTGAACATTTATGTGTTTTTATTTAAAGATACCTATAAATAAGGGTAAATTGCAAAAATTATCCTTAAAGTAGCCCAAATGCGCAAAAAAATACACCGAGACAAAAAGTATTGCAAAAATGATATTAATGTTCCATATTTTTGCAAAAAAACCACCGAGATGCACTGTTCACTAACTTTCGTTAGTTTTCATCTTTAAGTGCCACATCACTGAGGGTATTATCGCCATTTCACCCGTTTCAATAGCTAAATTTGCAAAGGAAGACTTAACTTCCGAAACACTATTCATCATCTTCCCCTTTAATTTTCTAGTATTAAATTTATATTTAATTTTAAACAATTATAAAGAACATCAAGATGAAACACAGATTTTTGACACCCAAAATACACCATTTTCATTTTTCAGCAAGCGTGTATTAAAAACAATGACTTCCCATAGCATGATCGATTTGTCTATATGATCAAGGCACTTTTTTTTCTTTCTCTTTGTCATATATGTCTATATGATCAATTTCGCTCGATCATGTGCAAGTTTTTTCTTCTAGTTATAATGATAAGGTCACTAACACAGCTAATTCCGGCTCCCAGAATCACACAAGAATACCAACTGTTATTAAGCTCGCGGTAAAAAGAACTGAAGCAGACTTTCCGAATGGACCCCGTACGTATAAATACTTCAATCTTTTCAAGACTTAGATAATGCTTATGTTAAGGAAATCTTGAAGTTTAAATATGAATGAAATGAAATGCAGGGGCTACAGAAAAGTTCTTTTATCGTCCAAGAGCAGGATTCTTAATTCCATGTTGTACAGATGAGAAGCCGACTCCTGGATGTTGGTCTGCTATTGACCCATCCAATTTCACTCTCAGAAGCGAAAAGTATTTCAAGTAACCTTTGAATTCCTTTCTGTAAACCTCTTGTAATGTTTGTTAGTTAAAATTGATACAATATTGTTTATGTTTTATTGTTATGGGTCAAACGGGTAAAAGACATTGGGTTGGATCCTTGCATGATCCAAACACCCCCGTTAACATTCTAGTTAAGTTAGTTAAAGCCCATGAATGGCAGTTAGGAAACGGTTACCACAGTGAAACATTGCAACGTTTCACTCAAACACAATGGTGTCGTTTCATGGTACTTTATATAGGATCGAGTCATGTTTAGTTTGTACAACAACAATTACTTTTTATCAAGTCCTTTAGTTATTTCTTTGTTCATATTTAGTGTCATTATTATTTCGTATAAGTATTATACTTTGTCTCAAATCCTTTTGCGCAACAAAAGCAATGGTCAATTACAAGGCCGTCATGTTTCGAAGATGGCTTGATTTAGAACATGTGAAGAAGAGTCAACATTGGTACCAGAGCCCACGTTTCGATTCATGGAACAAGTCATCTAGGAAAGGCACAAGGGTAACGTTAAACAAAAAATTCCTACAACGGTGTGAAACTGCCAACGGTTACAAAAAGGAAGAAAAGCAGAAGCGGTTATCAAACTTTGGGAAACAGTTATTAAAGGATAAACTCAAGGAAGTTATATCCTTTAATACTTCAAGGGATTCAAAAGTTTTTCATCATTCCCAACCGTCTCTCACGTTTCAAGGAGAAAACCCTACAACTTCCAGGAAAGAAAAACGATCTCGCTGTTACTTGTGTAAAGTAAAAGGCCACTTCTATTGGAACTGCAAAAACAAAAAACCAGTTGACCCACAGAAATCAATGTAGAACAAGTCGGACATTCAAGAAACTTTCAATTGGCCAACGGAACAAGTTCATGTCGAAACCGACTTCATGATAAAAGGGACGGACCAGGGAAACTGGAACAACATCTGGTACGTTAGCAAATCTCTTGCTAAGCATATGAGTCCCTCAAGGTGTTTGTTCAAGCGCATGATTAACCAATTCAAAGTGGTGGGAAGAGATGAGAAAGGAAGGAAATTTATTGTTGCCTACGGTGTCGGTGAGGCAATTGTTGACAATAAGGAAAAAGAAATTGTGATTCCTAACGTATTGTATACGCCAGAAATCACAATGAATGTGTTGAGTACTAACCAACTCGAAGACCAGGGTTTCGTTGTGACTTATTAAGACGGTACGTGTCAAATTAAATACATGTTTGACAAGGAAGAAGTAGCCGTGGATATGGGTGATGAGGAGATGATTAAAGATCACCAGGAATTTATGGAAGAATACTATAAGTCGCTTGACTCTAGTGACAAATGCTCATTGATAAAAGGGATGGAGGAGTTTTTTTTGGATAAAAGGGATGGAGGAGTTGGAAATGAACAAAGATGAAAGCCATGATTATGTCGATGATGAGTATCTCAGTCTCAACGAGACGCTTTATCATCTTAAGGTAAATACATTCCCACGTTTCTTATCGTTTTTGGATTTAATTAAAATCGATAAGTTGGTGTTTAAAAATTGGGAAATCATAGGAAGAAAGTTTATTGAATTGTTGGAATGGTTCTATTATGGTTATACGAGACAAGATGTGTTGGGTGAATTACCACCGGTAATAGGGGTGATTAGGATAGACTTGCTAGCGTTGTATAAGTTCGTAGATGACATGGGTGGTTATATGAATGTGTCATTTAACGATATGTGGGGCGATGTTGCAATTCCTTTGGGATTGACTCGGGAGGATGGACATAGTTTAAAGGAATGCTATCGAGAATACATAGCATTGGTTAAAGTGTACTACGAGGAAGCACGTAGGTCGGGGCATGGAGAGCCAAGGTTGAATATGGTCGGTGATGTACCATTTGGTGATGCAAGGACACGCGTACACGTAGAGGAAGCACAAGAGGAGAAACCAAAGAAAAGGTTCAAGTATGTCCATGATGAAGTCAAGAAGGAAGAAGACATGGGATGCACCACAAGCGGAAGTAGCAAGGGAAACACATCAAGTGAAGACGATTTCATCATCGTTGCATGAAGGAAACAAGAACCAAGGAAGATTTTTAACTTACAAAATTAAGGGGGAGATGTAAACCTCTTGGAATGTTTGTTAGTTAAAATTGATACAATATTGTTTATGTTTTATTGTTATGGGTCAAACGGGTAAAAGACATTGGGTTGGATCCTTGCATGATCCAAACACCCCCGTTAACATTCTAGTTAAGTTAGTTAAAGCCCATGAATGGCAGTTAGGAAACGGTTACCACAGTGAAACATTGCAAAGTTTCACTCAAACACAATGGTGTCGTTTCATGGTACTTTATATAGGATCGAGTCATGTTTAGTTTGTACAACAGCAATTACTTTTTATCAAGTCCTTTAGTTATTTCTTTGTTCATATTTAGTGTCATTATTATTTCGTATAAGTATTATACTTTGTCTCAAATCCTTTTGTGCAACAAAAGCAATGGTCAATTACAAGGCCTTCATGTGTCGAAGATGGCTTGATTTAGAACCTGTGAAGAAGAGTCAACACTTTCCTTCTTTATTTTTTGATCATTTATTTGTGTGTGTACACCATAACCTGATCAATCGCCACATTTTTCAGAGATAAATCGAAAAAAAACTGCTCCAAGTTATTCCTCGTACACTCCATTTGGTGTAGATCTTTTTGCAAGCCCGGAAAAGGTTAACCACATTGCTAAATACATCGAGCTTCCTACGTTAAAAGGCGATGGCAAATTGCCGCCTCTCCTCATTGTGAATATTCAGGTTGGTTTGTTTTTATTTTAATGTTAGTTTGATTTATTAAAAAGAAAACTCAAATACCATTTGTCTTGTATTTGGTTTTGTTACCGTTGCCTAGTTATAATGCTAAATGTTCCTTAGCGACAGTGATGGTGAGGGTGTGAGCCTCTTGTTATATTTCAAACTCAATGAGACGTACGAATAAATATAGTCGTTAATATAATCTGGGTTTTTTTTTATTAGATTGTTAATATAGATTTATTAGATTGATGATGTATTTCTTGTGATTATAATTTGATGTTCATTCCAATTGTAAAGAATCTGGGTTTTCTTTTAGTTTTGGGTTTTGTTTTTAATGTTCTTGATTTAGGAATAAAATTAACTCGAAATTCAAAAAAAAATTCAAATGGGTAAGAAGACGAGGGTATATTAGTAATTTCACTGCACTTAACGAGGAAAACTAACGAAAGTTAGTGAACAGTGCGTCTCGGTGGTTTTTTTGCAAAAATATGGAATATTAATGTTGTTTTTGCAATACTTTTTGTCTCAGTGTATTTTTTGCGCATTTAGGTTACTTTAGGGACCATTTTTTGCAATCTACCCTATAAAAAATTTATAATGATTATCTTCATCAATAATCATTTTTATTCTTCGTTTAGATTTGTTTTTGTCTATAGTTTTTGATATCGATTAATATTTTGTCTATAGTTGTTGAATAAAGAATTTGACTTTGTTTCGCTAACATTTTGTTGAGGTTGATGATATTGTCTAAATTTAACTATTGATCATGTTGTAGTCATTATGCGTATTTATAGCACGTAATGATACTTGATGAACTTAAACACAAAGTTAAAAGATCCGTATATTCGTATTTAAACTTTAAAGATGAATCACATGTGTCGTTGTTATATGTATATCTCTTGTATTTATTTTTTATATGAGGGCATTTGGTAATTTCAGTTTGACATTTATATTCATTTTAATAATAATATAAGCCGTATTTAATATTTATACTTGTGTACGCAAAGGTTAAACTAATTAAGAAAAACAACACGAATCTCTATTGAACATGAATAGTAAAAAGAGTATCTTTCCGGTTATCCTTATTAAACTGATAAAGAATAATAATCTGAGTCGTTAGCATATGTACGTATCTAAGGTATTTATTTACATATCACAACAACTCTCTCTTTTAGTTAGATATTTATAATCTCGTGCATAAGAATTAATTTAATCTATAATGATAATAATATTTATAAATAAAAACAACATACACGTATTCTTTTAAAAAATAAAGTTCAAAGGGTATAAAATCTAAAGAGTATTTGTTAAATTTATAAAGATATTATAAGATATATAAACTGATAAGTTAACTTATGTCTATATAATTTATTTAATATTTAGTAACTAGAGTTTTATTAATTACTCACCTTTTTTTTTCTTTTCTTTTTAAGTTTTCATAGAGGGTGAACTACTACAATTTCTAAAGCTGGAGGTGCACTCAAAATTGGAAATACATGCAGTTCATTATTGATTCATTAAGTAGCACGAAGTCCGTAACTGAATACTAAATTATCTATTTATTTATTTTAATACTAAATTATTTGGTTAGGTCATTTTAGGCTTTGCTCTCACGGAAGTCATTGCCTTGTTTACTCTTATGATGGCCCTTCTTGGCTTATTCGTATACTGAGATTTGCTACCGTCAATAGCATTCCTCCCAAGGCGAGCGATGTGACGTGAGGCGAGCGTCTGAGTGAGTTGAGTGAGGAACTGAGGGCCTAAGGAAGCGGAATTTGACACCTATATATTTTTTTTCCTCCACCAAATTTATCAGAGTTTGACAATTTTTTTCATTTTTGACTTTAAATTGACCAATAAGAATGCTCAATTTCGCCTACGTAGTAGAATTGAGCTATCTCATTGGTCCAATTGGAAACTTCTTAAAAAATTGATTATCCATTTTGTATATTTTCTTACTATATAAGAATTTATTATTATTATTATTATTATTATTATTATTATTATTATTATTATTATTATTATTATTATTATTATTATTATTATTATTATTATTATTTATTTATTTATTTATTTTTTATAAACATCACTTTATAAGATACCCAAAAGATTTACAAGAAGTTAGTGGGAAGCCGAGATACTAACTGGGCTCCCACTCCTCTAGCTATAGAAAAGCTAATCCTACTAAAGATATGAGAAGCAGCACGTGCTCCAATGTCTTGGGTCATCGAGAACTTTCGGATTCGCTTCAGTAAGGTCACAGCATCCTTCTCAAGTTCTCCAAAACATCACTTTATTATTTTTTTTTATTATTTTTTTTTATAAAAACATCACTTCATTTGAAAATCATAGGAGTTACAAGAAATTAGAGAAAAGCCGAGATATAACTGGGCTCCCACTCCTCTAATAAAAACATCACTTTATTATTATTATTATTATTATTATTATTATTATTATTATTATTATTATTATTATTATTATTATTATTATTATTATTATTATTAAATCGATCGTAATATTTAAAATTTCGTAAACATACGAATTATAAAATCAAGTTGAAACACGTGTTATTGACTGCCCAAGATTACTTATAACATTTACAAAAATTTATATTTACTAAATTAGACTTGTGTTAAAATATAAAAATTTAATTACTCAAACAATAACAATAAAAACAAATTTTGTTCATACTTTCAAACCCTAATAAATATGGTTGAAATATTATTACTATTAGTTGTAGTCGTGGTTTTTAAGAACCTAGATCTTATTAATCTCATTAATGATCATTTTAGTATTACTATTTACAAGATCGCGATCGTAATATTGGATCAGGATCTTAAGATCGTATGTAGTATCATTTTCTTTATAGGGTTTGTCAAAGTAAGCAAATATACATATTATTATATATCAAACACAAAATTATATGGATTTTTCATGAAAATATCAGCTTAAATTTTGATTATGAAATGTTTAAGAAGATTATCCTCTTGTTTATTAAATTATGTAAAATTTAATCTATAAATTTATAATATTTTAATTTGTGATAAAGTGAGATGTGATCGTGATCTTAAAATACTACGGGTCAATATAAGGAACTAATAAGATCTTATGCTTGTAAAGATTCTATCTAAGATCAAAATCATTTTTATTTTATGATATCTTAAGATATTAAGATCATGATTAGGATCTTAACAATTAAGATAGTAGTCATTGAACAAAAAGCGTGTGTGAACGGTAATCTAATGAAAAGTTAACATAAAAGCAATATTTCAAAGAAAAACTCCTTTCAATAATTCGAAATAGTTAAATGATAGACTTACGTGAATATCCAATGCTTCCTTAATCGTCTTAACGACCTCATCCATCATAGGGCGATCCTTCAAGTTGAAACTAATGCATCTATACGCAATGTCTATAAACATGTGGAAAGAACGATGATTAATGTGATCTCTTAATTTGGGATCAATCAACTGCTCGGGTCTATTATCATAGCAGCGTCGGACAATATTTATAAGCCTTTGTGGCTTATAATCTCCAATTATCTTTTCTTCATTAGCCACCATCCCAATCAACATTTCAAACATAAGTATGCCGTATGAGTATACATCTGTTGTTGTGTCGAGTAGTCCGGTTTCATGGTAAATCGGATCAGGGTTGTCTTCGGGATGTACATCAAAATTAATCTGTGCATGTAGCTGATTTTCTGGGACTATTACTGAGAGATAAAAACCCATGATTTTGGGTTCTAGACAATCACATAACATTATATTTTTGCTTTGCACATTTTGATGTATTACTCTACCGACCCCCTCAACACCTGAGTGAAGGTAATTGAGCCCCTCTGCTACACCTATGCAGATTTCGAGACGCCTATCCCATGAGCGTTCATATTCATCGTCCTTGCTCTGGAGATAGTCAGCAAGGGTTCCATTAATATAATAGCCTTCGTAAACCAAAATCACCGTGTCACCATTAACATCGTGCTGGAATAAATCGTCCTTTTCATCACAGAAACCAATGAAAGGCAGGATGTTTTTGTGATTGATCCTGGATAGTATCTTAAGCTCATCACTGTATAAAAACCCATATTTAAAGGTACCATTGCATTTACTGTACCACCTGTCTTTTATGTCAACTTCTGGGTGCACGAAACGCCAGCCATACCCAGGGAGGTATCCTACGACAGGTTCGATCACTGCACTGGTTTCGAGTTCTAATCTGGCGATCTCCTCACGAGAAATTCGAAGTTGTTCAAGGTTTACATCTGAAGGAGACATTGTTTTTTTGGTAGTTGCTGACTGTGTATGATTTATATATTTTTCTATGCGATGTGCAGAGGCGGAGCCAGTAGGGTGGCAGGCATAGCTACCTTGTATTAGCTTGATTTCCAGTCACACTTTACAAAGTCTTCAATCTTGGTCACGGGCTCAACGAGCAACAACGGAAGGCATCAATTAGGTTGTGTTTATGATATGAGAAGGATGGTTAGAAAAACTGAAACAAAACCTGTGTTTCTTTCTTTGATGGAGAAGATGACTAAAAGGCTACACAGTACGTGTTTACTTGTGTACCAAAGGAAAAGCATTTGTATGACCTTATCTAGATGTACATTTTAGACTATACCCTTTCACATTTAATAATTGACTATGTTAGCCCCAATTTTAAATATGGTGTTAAACTTTTTTGGTTAGACACATATAGTCAAATACAACAACACATGTTATTAAAATGAGAACCGAAAAGCTGCACAATTATTTGGAGTGCAATTCAGAAGCTTATTTGTTATATTTTTAAAATTTAAAAAATATTAAATACTTCTTAGTGACATAATTGGATATGTATAGTTTGGACATTGGATTCAAATTTCGTCTAAATAATTCCAAAATAAAAAGGCTTACTTGAAGAAAATAAAAGAATATTAAGACATTTAGAAAGTAATGCAGAGGTTGTTATTGCTATTTTAACATATAATCAAATGAAACTAACCCTTCTATGTAAAGAGTTTGAGAAACGATCAATTGTATGTTACTATTGAATAAAAAGTAATTGCGGCCCCTTTAACACAAATTCCTGGCTCCGCCCCTGGCGATGTGATCAAGTTTGCTTACTTTCATCTCTTCCTCATTACATCGAAGTTGACATTTAAAAATAATTAAAACCAATGACTAGAATCAGTTCTAGTCAGAAATTTGAGTGAATTACACCGTTCTGCCCTGTGGTTTGGATAAAATCACATCGCAAGTCCTTTGACTTTCATTTTTACATGATGAATCCTAACATCAAATAAGAATTGTAAAGTACATTATATTAATGAATTGACACACACAAAACCAACAATTCATACAACTCAAAGTTATAGAACTTACACCAATTCCTGATCTCATAACATAAGATAAACCTCTCAAGAAACTGAAGTTGCAACTTGTTATGAGTAATTACTCGTGATTTCCCGGTACGTTAGCTCTCAGTCACCTTTTGCTTAAGATCCCCATGGTTAGTTACCTACCACAAAATGTAGTTGAACCAGATGAATGGTAAGACACATATACAGAACATACTACTGTAAATTTAATGTTCATGGCTAACCAACTATTAGATTAATTCTAATGTTCATGATGCAAAATTGCAAGCTTTTTATTTAAGGTAGAAGCATACAATTTTCGCATCGTGATAAAGATCATATAAAAATTTACTTTATAAATTTGTGTGATTAGGATCGTTTTATAAGTTCTTTGGAAACCAGAATTTATAGACGATAACTGAAATAAATACTTACTTGAAGTTCCAGTGCTTCCTCAACCCATTCTGCGATCGCTTCCATTGTAGGGCGTTCCTTTGAATTAAAGCTAATGCACTGAAATGCAACTGCTCTAAAAGCATTAAATGAACGGCTATCGATTTCATCTCTTATAAGGGGATCAATTAGCAACTCTGGTTTGTAGTCATAGTAGCGTCTGACAATATTTATGAGAGGCTTCGGTTTACCATCTCCTATCCTTCTTCGATTATAAGCTAACATTCCACTCAACAACTCAAACATTACCACTCCAAATGAATAGACGTCTGACTCTTTCCGGAGGACGCCACTTTCATGGTAGATAGGATCCATGTAAAAGTTGGTACCTGCAGCGTTTGTATAGACTTGAGTTTGTGGCTGATTTGTGGGGCCAGATTTTGACAATCCAAAGTCACAAACTTTTGCTACGAAATTGTGATCCAATAATATGTTTCCTGTCTTGATGTCCCTGTGTATTACTCTGTTGTCCTCCCCAAGACCCGTGTGAAGATAGTCAAGTCCTTTTGCTGCCCCTAAGCAAATCTTCAGGCGACGTTCCCATGTCAAGAAGCGTCTCTTTTCCTTGTCTTGGAGATGACAGTCTAAGCTACCATTACTAGCATACTCATAAACTATAATCTTCTCCTTGCCTTCATCACAGTAACCAATGAAAGGGATGATGTTTTCATGGCTAAAACTGAAAATCATATTCAGCTCGTTGCGGAACTCATACTCTCCTTGGTAACTTTCGGGAGAGAGGCATTTGATGGCAACTGTGCGGTTTCGCCAACGTTCAAGGGGTTGGCCTTTGTAAACTACACCAAATCCGCCATCTCCTATGTGAGTTTCTGGACCTTTCACTCCAATGGCCAAGTTGATGTCTCTCAACGGAATAAAGAAATCTTCTAGTTTTTGATATTGCAGGCTTTGTTCCGTAACTGAAGAAGGCGCTCTGTGGTTCTGCGAATAGAATCTGTTTAGTTAATGCAAGTCTTTTTGAACCAAAATGATGTAATTAAGCTTGAAACTAGTCGAGACCATGATTTGTGTTTCTTTGTTTGTATGAAGTTTAAATCCTTTTCATGTCTCAAAATGGAAATATGAAAACACCAATGCATATAAGAATTATTTAAAGCCAGAATGACATAATTTTTTTATAAAACCAACATGACTGATCGAGTTGAGTAGTTTCAATAATATCTTGATTTAAGATATATATTTTTGGTTCACGCAGGCATAAACTATTCGACATATAACTAAATGAAGACTTACTTGAATATACAATGCTTCCTCCAACCTCTTAATGATCTTATTCAACGAAGGGCGATCCTTTATGTTGTAACTAATGCATTTATATGCAATTTCTTTACAAATATGGAAAGAACGAACATCAATTTCATCTCTTATTTGAGGATCTATAAACTTATCGAATCCATCACCATAGTGGCGTCGGACCAAAGCCATCAGAATTAGCTCTTCATCTCCATCGCACTTGGTATAAACCAACTTACCAGTCAATATTTCAAAGAGTATTACGCCAAGTGAGTACACATTTGATTCTACCTTGGGGATGTAGCTTTCACGGTAGACGGGATCCATTTCTTGTCTGCCGACAAGTTTTTTATAAACTTTGGTATCTGGATGATTTCTGGGGACTAAAAATGCCGAACCAAAACCACAAATTTTAGCTTCTAGGTTGTCAGAGACTAATATGTTCTCGCTACTGAACTCTCCATGTATTACACTCTCGTACTCCCCAAGACCTGAATGGAGGTACTTGAGTCCTTTTGCTGCCCCTATGCAAATCTTTAGGCGCTGAGCCCATGTTAGCTTACGGAGATAAGTAGAAAGGCTTCCATTTTCCACACACTCGTAAACTAGTATATTCTCTTCCTTTTCATAGCTGAAACCCATTAATCGGACGATGTTTTCGTGTTCGAGGCGGGAAACAATTAGACGCTCCTCACTGAATGAATTTACATTATTACATCTTTTTACGGCAACCGGGCCTTTTCGCAAGCTATCATTGAGGTATCCTTTGTAGAACCTACTTGATTTATATCCAGTCTCAATTTGTTCGTGGAAGTTATTGGTGGCCTCCTTGATCTCCTCTGGAAGTAGAAACCCCTTATGTTGTCTAATGTGTCGAGGAGGAGCTAGTCGATTCTGTAAATGTAAAACACAAACATGTTTGCTTAGAGGTGTCCCGTATAAGATCTTTAAAACAATGAGATCCGATTTAAAAAGGGAATTTTGCATTTATAATCTCAATAAGACCACTTATTTCTTATTTGTGTCATATTACGTACATTATCTATTTCTCAAAAATGTGATTTGATTACGATTATTACTTTTTTTTCTCATGTTCACACGGGGTTTTGACATACGTTACACTAACAGAGTTTTAAGCTAAGTCTAATTTAGTGAACAGTTATTTGTTTTTATTTAAAGATACCTATAAATAATTAATAATGATTATCTTCATCAATAATTATTTTTATTCATCGTTAGATTTGTTTTTGTCTATAGTTTTTGATATCGATTGATATTTTGTCTATAGTTGTTGGACATTTGACTTGTTTCGCTGACACTCTGTTGAGTTTGATGATGTTGTCTAAATTTAACTATTGATCATGTTGTAGACATCATGCGTATTTATAGCACGTAATGATACTTGATGAACTTAAACACAAAGTTAAAAAAATTGTCTTTCCAGATATTTGTATTTAAACTTTAAAGATGAATTACATGTGTCATTATTATATGTATATCTCTTGTATTTATTTTTTATATGAAGGTATTTGGTACTTTCATTTTGATATTTATATTCATGTTAATAATAATATAAGCCGTATTAAATATTTAAGCAAGTGTACAAAAAGGTTAAACTAATTAAGAAAAACAGCATGAGTTTTTATTGAACACGAATAGTAAAAAGAGTTCTTTCCGGTTATCCTTGGTAAACAACCTCAGTCGTTAGCATATGTACAATCTCAAGTATTTATTTACATATCACATCAACTCGCTCTTTTAGTTAGATGTTTATAATCTCATGCATATACATTAATTTGATTTTATAATGATTATAATACTTATAAATAACAACAACATATATGTTATTCTTTTAAAAAAAGAAAGTCCAAAGGGTATAAAGTCTAGGGGGTATTTGTTATATTTATAAAGATATTAGAAAAAATATATAAAGTGATAAATTAATTTAAGTCTATACAATTTATTTAAAATTTAGCATTTAGAGTTTTATTAATTACTCTCCTCTTTTTTTTAGTTTTTCTTATAGAGGGTGAACTAATACAATTTCTAAAGCTGGAGCTGCAGTCAAAATCGGAAATACATGTAGTTCGTTGATCCATTAAGTAGCACGAAGTCCATAATTGAATACTAAATTATTTTTTATTTATTTATTTTTATTTAAACTAAATTATTTGGTTAGGCCGTTTTAGGCTTTGCTCTCATGGAAGTTGTTGTCTTGTTTACTCTTCTGATGGCCCTTCTGATCTTATTCGTATACTCATATTCGCTATCGTTAGTAGCCTTCTTCCCAAGGTGAGCAGACGAGTCTAAGTGAGTTGAGTGAGGAAGTGGGGGCATGAGGAAGCTGAATTTTACACCTATATATATTTTTTTTCCTCCATCAAATTTATTTGAGTTTAACTAATATTTTTTCATTTTTGACTTTGAATTGGTCAATAAGAATGCTCGCTATCTCATTGGTTCAATTGAAAACTTCTAAAAAATTTGATTGTCCATTTTGATATTTTCTAATTATATAAGAGATTATTGTTATTGTTATTATTATTTTTTATTTTTTTTTAAATTATTATTATTGTTATTATTATTATTATTATTAAATCGATCGTAATATTAAAAAGTCTGTAAATGTTTGAATTATAAAATAAAGGTGAAACACATGTTATTGATTACACATGATTAATTATAACATAAATTTTATATTTACTAAATTTGACTAAAATATAAAATTTAATTACTAGAACAATAACAATGAAAACAAAATTTGATTATACTTCCAAACCCTGGTAAGTATGGTTGAAATATTATTATTATTATTATTGTTAGTTGTAGTCAAGGTTTTTAAGATCCTACATATTTATGGTCATATTCGTATTTACAAGATCCATATCGTAATATTGGATCAGGATCTTAAAATCGTATGTAGTATCATATACTTAATAGGGTTTGTCTAAGTATGCAAAATATACAAATTATTATATATAAAACTGTAAGATATTGGATTTCACATACACATCAAACCATAACACAAAGTAGGCGTACAAGAGTTTTTAGAGAGAGAAAGTTAGAGGTTTAAGAAACTTTAGTGAGAGAAAGAAAAAGCTTATTATGAGCTCCAACTCTCTACCTTGGAAGGTAGAGAGTATTTATAGTCTTACAATAAAACGCCACACAACGGGCTGTGGATCAGGCATACAGTGGGTAAAGACCCGTCCGTCCTCCACGGTGTTACTTAACTAAATACTACTTAGCTTAAAATAACTACGACTACGAGCTTTCTAACGATTACATATACTTGAGGTGACCGACTCTTTAATACCTGGAATTTCTAATTACTAACAATCTCCCCCTAGGGAGGCCACCTCAAACATATACTAAAATTACATTGAATATAAACAGATATTACATTAACAATTGTTCTTGCATTCTTGATGTAGTACTTTGCTCCGAAGCTCGTAGTCATTGATTCTTCTCATTGCATGTTTGGATAATTCAAGTGGAGGTCTTTTACTGATCTACGTGATAATAATTTTATGCCAGCTTTTGAGATCATCAGCTAACAAAAATCTCTGAGACATCTATTGTGGTGTTGGTATTATGTGATGTTGTGACTTTCGGACCGACATGCTCACATTCTGGATCATGATATCTTCTCATCAGAGTAGCGGAAGCTTTCGTTGATTCATGATATTGGCAGCAGCGTAGCAGAAGCATGGAGTTGAAAATATCAGAGTCATTGATGCACTAATCATGATTTCTTTTGAGATGAATGTGTTAAGTGAGCATGCGGCTATGGATTGACCGCTTCATTCTGATCAGCTGCAAATGTAGGACGTACTTGCATACAACAGTTAGCAATAAATCGCACGAAAGTGTCTTTGATCACTTTCGTTGAATTGAGGTACACGGCCCACGGTTCCCCGTTGATCAGTACAAGTACTGCCTGTGATCAGGTATAATTCCGAAGAATTTCCTTGACAGGGTTTCGCAGCTGCTCTAGCTGTTCTCAAACCAGAACGTCTCAAAGAAGACAGCACGGAGTGAGTGAACCAGCGAATAGAAATTCACTGATTGATGAAAAGATATTTGAAAAACAATCGTGTATTGCTCAATAGAAATTGTTTTTGCAATACAACGAAGGTTTTAATGAACATCAATTATCAATCATAAAACACCTTTTGATTTGAAATATCCGTACACGGTCGATTTGCTAATAAAAAGAGTTTTTTAAGCACACCGACCGGTTTTTCAAAGGTATCCGTCAATCCATAACCTGAACCAAGATTGATTCAAAAGATTGAATCTCCCCATTGTTTCTGTTCAGTTGTCACATGGTTGATCTATTTGATAGATCTCACATGCCACCCACCAGGAGCTTGTTTGATGTTGGCTCCAGAAGGCTTTCCATCTTCATTGTGAATATGTTTGCATATCACTCAGATGTTCTGGCAATACCACAAGGATAATGCGTAGGACTCAAGATATAATCTCTCTTTCCACATTGTGTGAAACAGAGAGTCTTCATTGAGAGTGTCCTAATGAGAATTATTGATGATCTCGTGGCTCTAGACTCAATATGTGCATATTTGGTTCCTGTGCCGGAGATTAGGGAGAGGGTCTCCTTCTTCAATATCAACAATCTCTTAGAGAAAGTCGATAGATTATGTAGGTTCCCCGTGAGAATGAAACAAGCCCTTATAAGAGGAACTTGAGTGGTTTGGGAAGTTGTAGTGCAGAGCGTCACTGGGTCCATGACGTCTTGTCTTCAATACCAATGTTACCATCAGTAGCATATGAATTGTACCCGGTTTCTGCCCTATGGTTGAATAAATGGAGGGCTATTTCTTTACACCCTTTTCTCATTCAATTCTTTTTCATTCTTCAACTCCTTCAGTGCTTACCGAGACTTCATAGCAAGAACCTTGTTGGGTTTGTTCCAGTACTCGCTCTGTCTCAGTCCGCACTCTTCCCATATCTCATTTTTCTCCTTTTATCATCATACCTAAGGACTTCTACACTAACTAGTGGATTGTCCCTGGGTAGATCCCTCCGGTTCTGGCGGATCATGGGAACAAATACCTAACCTTATCATCCTTATATCACCGTACATAAAGTAAATTTGGTCGGTCTATTTGGTATTGTTCATCTGCCACTTGAACCAATTGAAAACCATTTGAAAATCAATCCAGATACTTGTGATATATTATCAAAGCATTTTGTACCTGAATTGTTTTTGATATTTTTAGAACAAGAGCTCCCCCTCAACATGTGCATCTAATGTTTGAAATCGTTTTGCACACGGAGGCAAGAGAAAGAATTAACTTCTTTGATTACCATTTTCTAAAAGATATCAACATCACTTCCCTGATCAAAACAAGTAGATAAAGCATGTTAGGGGAGGATGAGGTTTTCATAAGCTTGCTCCCCCTCAATATGTGCATAGATATTTGAAAATGTTTTGCACATATTAGGAAAAGACTACACATTGAGATAAGTTGATCACGTTTTAAATAATTGTGGTTTAAGATAGATGCTCCCCCTCAACATGTGCATGGAAAATTTGAAATCGTTTGGCACATGTGGGAAGGAGAGCTTGTACATCCTTATAAAACCATTTACCGAATTATCAGTTTAAATCCAATTTAAATCACAAATTCTCCCCCGATCACAATTATCAAATCCTTTGAGATTTGTGATCTCTTGTAGATTTAAATTGATTTTTAAAGCTTTTAAGGAGAATTGTGACTTGATTATGAAAGCGTTTTAACTGATAAGGATCGGATTTTAAGACTTTAAACTCCATTGATTAAACATGCATGAATATCTTTTGAAAACAATTGAATGACAAATAACTTTTTAATTTAATTGAGATCATTCTCCCCCTCAATCAATGACAAAGGTTGTTGATTGAGAGATAGATATTTTGACAAATAAGTCGAGATGATTATCAAAAATAGAGTACTAGTTATTTTTCAAAGCAGTTAGTTTTCAGCAGATAAATGTTTATAGAATCAGAGCATGGAATTTTGAAAACATGATAAAGTGTGGCTCTATTCTTTCTTTAAAAAGCGGGTTACTGCCTGAGATGACAATAAGCCATTTTTTCTCTCTCTCAATTTTTTTTTTTATTATTTTTTTTTTTTTTTTTTTTTTTTTTTTAAGAATTCGAACAACATCTAAAGTCCCGTGTCATTCTTTGAATGACAGCACAAAGACCGTAGATATTATCGAACCGAGAAAAACATGACAAATTGACAATATATTTTGAAGATTTTTCAAATTTTTCAGATATTTATGGATTTTGAAAGTTTTATAATTTTCTATTTGATTTTTTTTTTTTTTTTTTTTTGAGAGTTTTATAATTTTGTATTTTGTTTTTCGAATAAATATTTACAAGAGATATATGAAGATAGACCTTTACTCCTCGTCTTCCTCCTGAAGACGTTTGAGTGTTTCTGGTTGAAGGCTTTTCAAGCCAAGACGTGGAATAATAAACTTAAAACGTTCTCTTGGAAGAGCTTTGGTGAAGATGTCTGCTAACTGATAATCAGTCCTCACAAAATAGAGTTCCACCACACCTTTTTCCACTTGTTCCCTGATGAAATGATGTCGAATGTCGATATGCTTAGCTCTTGAGTGTTGAACGTTATTGCATGAAAGAGCAATAGCACTTTTATTATCACAGTACAGAGGGATTTTGTTGAATACAAAGCCATAGTCAGATAATTGAGATCTCATCCAAAGGATTTGAGCACAACAAGATGCCATGGCTATGTATTCTGCCTCTGTAGAGGAAATAGAAGTACTCATTTGCTTCTTTGAAGACCAGCTCACAAGCTTATCACCCAAAAACTGAGCACCTCCAAACGTACTTCGACGAGTATCTTGACATCCTGCATGATCAGCATCTGCATAGGCTGTTAGTGACATACCGGTGTCCTTCGGGTACCAAAGTCCCATATTGATGGTTTCTTGGAGATACCGAAAGACCCGTTTAACCGCTTCAAGGTGCTTTTTAGTAGGCTTAGCCTGGTATCTAGCACACATGCAAACAGCGAACAAGATGTCTGGTCTACTAGCTGTGAGGTACATCAGGGATCCAATCATACTACGATATTTTGTTTGGTCTACCATGATCCCTGAGTGGTCCTCATCTAGTTTAGTTCGTTCAATCATGGGAGTGTCAACAGGGTCACTTGAATCAAATCCAAATTTCTTTAAAATCTCATTTGCATATTTAGATTGATTTATGATGATGCCTCCGGGACTTTGTGAAATTTGTAATCCCAAGAAAAATGACATTTGTCCCATCATTGACATTTGAAATTTTGAACCCATTTCATTTGAAAAACGGTCACACTCATTGGGGTCAGTCGAGGCAAAGATGATATCATCAACATAAATTTGAACATGAATTAAATGTTTGCCTGACTTCCTGGTGAACAATGTTGGATCAACTGCTCCTTTGCTAAATCCGGTAGATAGAAGAAACTTTGATAGTGTATCATACCATGCCCTTGGAGCTTGCTTTAAACCGTAAAGAGCCTTCTTCAAACGATAAACGTGAGAAGGATGCTCTTGATTCACAAATCTTTCAGGTTGGCTGACGTAGACGACTTCTTTAAGATCTCCGTTCAGAAATGCCGTCTTTACATCCATTTGATAGACTACCATGTTCTTACTAGCAGCATTAGCCAAAAAGATTCTGATTGCCTCGATTCGAGCAACAGGAGCAAAAGATTCTTCAAAGTCAATACCCTCCTCTTGACGGTATCCTTTAGCAACTAATCGAGCCTTGTTCTTCAACACATCACCATGCTCACCAAGTTTCACTTTGAAGATCTATTTTAAAGCAATAATCATAGCACAATCTAGAGCAGGTACTAACTCCCATACATCAAGTCGATCAAACTCATGAATTTCTTCTTGCATGGCATTAAACCAGCTATCTTCATTCATGGCGGTTTTAACATCTTTTGGTTCGATCTTAGAGAGTACGGAGTTGAAGAAGCACCATAAGGCATCGGTTGCAAGTTGTTTCCGTGTGGATACTGGACGAGAGGGATTTCCAATGATGTTGTCTAAGGGATGATCGTGAGTCTATTTTCTAAGGTGTTCATGTGGAAGTTGTTGAGGGACTGAGGTAGCAGAGTCGATGTCTCCTGAAGAAGATGGTTCTGATGATGATTCAGGAGCAAATATGTTTTCAAATGGAGCATCTTCAGGAGTAGCAAAGGGATTAACTTCATTATTGATGCCAGAAACAGTTCCATGATGTACATTCGAAGATTGATGATTTGTTGATGAGACTGAGTTATCAGCAGCAGGTGCTTCTTGACTTAATGATATTGAGACTGAAGGATTGACTTCATTCTCAGGGATATGAGCAGCCTCTGTTGTGGGAATTGTCAGTTCAATAGCACTTGGCTCATAGAGTTCATCAAACATTGGATCAAACAATTTCTTCAAATCATCTTCAGTTGGAGGTACATATGGAATAGCTGGAGAGGAATTTGGTACAAGGGATGAACCAATAGGACTGTTTTGAAGTGCGGGTCCTGAACTTGATTGTCCAGGAGCCATTTGACTGGTCAGCTCATCAAACGTGACGTGAATTGTTTCCATGATATTTCGGGTTCTCTTGTTGTAGATTCGGTATCCTTTTCTGTTTGGTGCATAACCTACAAATACTCCAATGTCTGCTTTAGCTTTAAGTTTGCCTAAATCTTGGCCCTCATTAGTTGGATAACACAATGCACCGAACACATGAAGGAATGAAAGATTAGGTTTTCTGTTGTGGACAAGTTCATATGGAGTTTTTCCATGAGCAGTGTGAATCAGGGATCGATTTTGGGTGTAGCATGCAGTGGCGATGGCTTCACCCCAGAGAAACATTGGAACTTTTGAGTAAATCAGCATTGTCCTTGCAACTTCCACAAGAGTTCGATTTCGTCTTTCAACTACACTGTTCTGTTGAGGAGCTCGAGGAACACTTCTTTGATGACTGATTCCAATACTTTCATAAAACTCACTAAGTTGTTTGTTAACAAACTCAGTTCCATTGTCTGTTCGGATGATTCTGACCGTTTTGTTAAGACGAACCTGGAGCTGTTTGATGAGTTTGATGATGATATCTGGAGTTTCATCCTTTGTCTTTAAGAACTTTACCCAGGTGAATCTAGAGAAATCATCAACCACAACTAACACATATTTCTTCCCAAAGATATTCTGCACTCTCATGGGTCCACATAAGTCCATGTGAATTGTATGAAGAACTTCTGTGACAGAGTTAGTAGGTTTGGGTTTATGGGCATACTTCTTGCTTTTTCCCAATTGGCATGCTGAACAAAGATGATCCTTTTCATACTTAAGTCTAGGTAAACCTACAACTAAGTCCTTTCTGGAGAGATCATTGATGGTGCCGAAGTTCAAGTGATTGAGACGACGATGCCATAACCATGACTTTGTTTTAGAAGCCTTTGACAACAAGCAAATTGGAGAAGACTTCATCATATCTTCGATAGAGATGGTGTATAGATTTGAACCACGTGAACCTCTCAAAAGTTCCTTACCATCAAGTTCTCTAACGAAACAAGTATGTTTTCTGAAGGCTACTTCTAGATCAGAATCGCAGAATTGACCAACAGAGAACAGGTTATGACCAAGACCTTCTACATAATATACCCTGGAGATAACACTTTTACCAACAACATAATCTCCATAACCCATAATTGCACCGAAATGATCATTCCCGAACCTAACTGTCCCGATGAATTTGCTCACGAAGTTCATGAGCCGCGACCGGTCGCCAGTCATATGCTTGGAACAGCCTGAGTCCAGGTACCACAGAACGATTTGAACGATCTGCAGTTGAACACAGACAAGAATGGATAACTGGATAATTGGGATCCCCATGCAAGAATGGGTTCCATTTGGTTAGTAACAATGGTTGGAACACCCACATCAGAAATAGAGGCATTCATATCAGAAATTGATGCAATGGGATCATTATGAATAGATGCAGTACTAGTGTCTGTATTTGCCCTATTCAAAGTGTGCTCACTTCTTAAGGGAATAGTTCTACCAGTAGGCATCCATTTTCTAGTGGGCGTTGCCTGATTAACCTTATGGCCCACAGGTATCGATTGATAACCTATCTTACTAAATGTTCTTCCTGTGGGTTTCCACTGTTTTCTAACTCTCTTTCGCCTTTGCCTTTTAGCCTTTTTAACATGATTGTTTTCATTAGTAATGTTAACTGGGGGTATGACAGCATTAGACAAAACATTCACACCACATTCATGATTAGAAACAGAATTCAAGCAGACATCATTACAAGGAATGCAAATAGTATCAGAATTCGAATTAATTACAGTACGCCTATGGCTAATACTAGAATCAACACGATTCGTTTTATTCAACTCAAGCTTAAAGTTCCTAGGTTGGTCTTATACTCTCTTCCAATGCACATTCTTAGCTTGCGAGGTCCTATCATTCCTTGTATTGTCTTGAGACTTTGACCTGCTCGCTTTAATGTCACTGATTACTCCTGTAGAGGGAATGGGAACATTAGTTGGTTTTGCTACTCTTTGCATCTCCTGTTTAGATGTTCTGGGATCTGAATTACATGCAGGCACACTAAGGTTCACTTTCTTAACACTAGAAGTGCTGGGATTTGTACTCCTAGAAGGCATACTAGAGTTCGCTTTCTTAGCATTAACAGATCTGGAATCTGAACTACTTAAAGGCACACTAAGGTTCACATTCAAAACATTGGGCATCGAATGAATATCATACTTGGCACTAGGCATCGAACATGGAATCAAAGGATTAACTCTCTCACCTAAGGACTTTGGGCATATTGTGATTAAGCATTCTAGAATTTCTTGAGATCGTTTGGCATATAAGCATGCATGCCCAATTGCATTGTCAAGTGGTTTCTCTAATTTATCCTCTTCAACAATCTCACGTAGACATTCTAGACAATCCTTAAGGGATGAGAAATATGTTTGAATAGCAAGTTTGTTATTCCTGAGATGAGGGGGAACATATTTCACAGACAAAGCATATTTATTACAAGAGTGTACCTTTGATACACCATTCTCCCCATTGGTCATTGGCATTTTCCCTTTTACCTGGCTCTTCAGATTCTCAATTTCCTTTTGCAATGAAGCTATTTGTTCGTTGTTTTTGTTACGAGTGACCTTTATTGATTCAAATAACTCATTGAAATGACGTTTAACCTTTTCATTTTATTCTAGAAAACTTTCGTTTTCCTTTTGTAATGCATTTACTAAGTTTAGAAGATGAAACGTTTGAGAATTCTGAGAATCTAAAGGAGGAGGCATTTGGGAGCCTGTCACATTGTTCTTTTGACCCTTTAATTGAGAGATTTGGGCTTTCAATTTTCTGATCGTGTTACAATGAGCTTGAATCTGTTCATCACGTTTATTAATTTGAAAAACTGCATCAAACTCTGGAGCATATGAGGATGTCTTGATATTTGAAGTTTTGACATTTTCTTTAAGATGTTGATATTTTAGTTGTAAATTAAAATGCTCAACCTCTAGTTTAGAGAAATGTTTAACCAAATTGTCGTGATCATCCAGTTCAATTTTCTCATTTAGTTTAGAATTATTCTTTTCAAGCTCAATGACACGATCATGGGAGACTTTCAGGGCAACAGATAATTCATGAAATTGAGAAGCATTAATGGAACAGTTTGTAGCAGTGAAAAACACATCTTGAGTAATACATTCAGAAATAAGAGTCTCATTTAATGTATGCAAGTTCTTCCTCTCAATCTCATTATATTTTAGTGCTCGCTCATAGTCACTAACCTCAATTATCATTGCATCAAACTCCTTTTCCATTTCTTTAATGTCTAAGTTCATTCCATTTTTAAGACTTTCAAAATGATCTTTTAGTTGTTTAAAGAAAGGCATGACTTCAGTTAAATAACATTCTTTTGTTACTCAAACCCCCTTTCCCCTTCAGTTATACCTGTGGGTGTGATCCTTTTCTTACAAGTTTTCTCAAAATCAACAAATAGTTGAAAAATAACATATTGACTGATTAAGGTCTTGCTTTTCGTGGCAATAGTCCTCGGTACTAAATGCATTGGTGTATTTGGAGGATACACAGTCGCTGAAGGCATTTTCCTAAAGGGAGGGTTCGTTACAACAAGATTCTCTGCCTTTTGCTTATCTAAATCCTTTTTCCAGAACACTTGTTCGGGTGTTAACAACGTCTGAGGCTTAAACATGTTCAAGGAAATCCAATTCTCCTTCTTGTAATCATGGGGTGTGATCTTTATTTTCTTCTCTTTACATTTAGGATCATCTAATTTCTTGTTCATTTTTTCCCTAGTGACTTCATCTGATTTCTTATCTTCCTCAGTGCACTCAACGCAACTAGGTTTCTGTCTAGGTTTAAGGATTTCATTGCCATCATAAAGAACCTTATGAGCATTTCTAGCCTTTTTAATGACCTCTGGATTTGGTTCCTCAACGAGGGGAATGCTATGCTTATCGCTTAAGACTCTATGCTTAGTGATTAAGTGAGCAGTCTGAATGGTATTTCCTTGTACGTACAACTTATTTTCAAGCTTGTTTTTCAAGGTTTTTAGATTAGAAAAATCATTCAAAAGTTTTGATTCCTTAGCACTGAATTCTTGCTTAAGCATTTTAACATTTTCTTGAAGTTCTTGTTTTTGCTTAGCAGTTTTAGAAAGCTTTTCTTGTAAGGAGTTTAACTCTTGTTTTAATACTTCTTCTCTAAACCTACTTTTTCTAATAGTTGTACGCATTTGGTCATCCATTTCCTGCTCACGGGTGGTCAACTCAAATTTTGCACGTTGTTCATAAATAGCAACACGTTCTTTATAGGCATTCAGTTCAGAGATGACAGAATCATCAGGGGCACATGCAGTGAATTCATCAAAAACATAATCATTATTGACTGCAGAAGATGCATCACTTGGTACAATCTCACTTTCACTTTGTATCACATATTGATCATATGGGACAACATTGATATTACCCATATTTTCAATATCTGATTCAATAAACACAGTTGATTGTACTTCGTTATGTATCTTTTGCTCATCAACTTCATCGTATAATTTTAATACCTCAGAAATGATTTTGTCTTTGGAGGGACCAGCTTGTGGTGATGGAGAGACTTTAGGAGAGACCATTGGAGAAATGCTAGCCATGAAGATGGTTTGTGCAGTGGGTTCTTCATCAACATCAGAGTCGTATGCATCACAATCAGCTACTTGAAAGGCATTCTGATGATTATGGCCTATCTCCTGAATTGGTTGCTCATCCACATCTGCATCATATGTCTTAGCATTTCCCTCAGCCAAGAACAACAACTCCTCTTCATCCAAAGCTGCACCATTATCCTGAGCTTGCACAAGCAACATCTTATCCCTGAAATACTTGGCATTCTGAGGGCGTTTTGGTGATGTGCAGTTCCTTGCAATGTGTCCCTCACCTCCACAATTGTAACATTTGATTGGCTTTGCTTGACCCTGATTTCCATTCCTTCCTCTATTCTGATTTGCAGCATAACCTCTACCAGCTCCACCTCTTGCTTGTTCGTACTGTCGTTCTTGAACTGGCTGCACCATAACCTTCCCATCTCTGACAGTGGCTTGATTATGTGGATTGGAAGCAGTTCTGAGATTGTTGTTGGTGTGTGGAAGAGAGTTCATGTTTTGACTAATCAGAAGAGCTAGTTGATTAATGAAGTTTCCCACGTGTGTATCAGCATCAGCTTGTTTGAACATATGATCAGGAATGAGTTTGTGATTACCATTACCCATGGGTATGACTTGTGAGGCTTTGGTTGTGATTCCGATGTTTAAGTAGAAGGCAGTTGAATCATTTGAAGAGCTTGTCTCTCCCTGGTTGGTTTTGAATTGATTAAGAATCTTTTTTTCAAACATAGCATGTCTCTCATTCTGAAGGAGGAAGGCATAGAGTTGCTCATAGTTTGTATTCTTCAATCCTTTGGTTAGCTTTACAGAGGTGACAAACTTGTGCCATTCGGGATTCATGTTGTTCACAAACTTTGAGTTCAGCTGAATGTTTGGCATAGTCATTCTGATGTTCCTCATATCATTCACAAGCTTGTGGAATCTCACATAGTACTCATAAACACTCTCATCTGGTTTCATTTTGAAGTGTTCAAATTCATCATAGAGTTGTGATTCTCTGTCTTCCATAGTTAATTCGGAACCTGAGAGAAGCATCTTGACATTATCCCACACTGCCTTTGCTTCGGTGTTGTGATTGATCAGCTTGTAGATATCTTTTGGAAGACCTTGAAGTACGATGTTAGAAGCCCTGATATCAGCATCGAATCTCTTTTTCTCCTTATCATCGAGCTCATCATATGTCTTTGGTCTGTCAATTCCATAGATCATTGTTCCATCTTCAGCTGTATCAATTAAGTCTCTAGTAGTTTCAACCCGATATGGTCCTTCATCAATGGATTTGAGAATGTTGACTCCATTTTCCTTTCCAAGACAATACAGTCTGATTCGTTGAGCCCAAGAGTCGTAGTCAGTTCTGTCAACCATGGGTGGACGAGTATCTGAACCAGCTGCTTGAACATCCTAGGCAACAGTGGAGATGATTGTAGGAACGTTGGTATACATGATGACAGATTAAACGGGATTTTATAACTCTATGATTAAACCGGGAAATAGATTCTTTCACGGGATTTTACTAAATCAAGAGAAAACTGTATTCAAAGGATATCACCCAAGTCGCTAGGAAACCTTAAACCAAGTCGCTAAGTGCCAAGTCGCTATATAACAATTCGCTACAATCCAAGTCGCTAGCAAAATTTTGACAGCAATTCGCTAAGCACCAAGTCGCTAATTTGTCAAGTCGCTAAATAGCAACTCGCTAGGTACCAACTCGCTAACACCAAGTCGCTAACAATATAAAGTACAAGTCGCTAACTTACACCAAGTCGCTACGTGTAGTGGAGAATCCACTATGTGTACTTTTTGTCGGCTTGTCTCAGTAGACAAGTCGCTAGCTCAACTCGCTAAGACCTTAAACAACAACTCGCTACCAAATAACAAAGCAAATCGCTACCAAGATAAACTATCCGTGGCTCAAGTCGCTAGCTAGAAAATCACAAAAACACCACTTTTCAATCCAAAAACAACCCAACCACGATGATTCAAGCCTTCAAAATCAAAACCTAAACACTTGTGATGATTCTAAACACAAAAGTACTATCAAAATTCAAACTTTAACACTAGAAATCACCCAAATGATGCAAAAACCACTAAACTTTTTCAAACTCAAAAACCACCTAAAAACCACTAGAAATCCAAAGATATGTAAGAGATGATCTAACCATGGCTCTTGATACCAATTGTAAGATATTGGATTTCACATACACATCAAACCATAACATAAAGTAGGCGTACAAGAGTTTTTAGAGAGAGAAAGTTAGAGGTTTAGGGAACTTTAGTGAGAGAAATAAAAATCTTATTATGAGCTCCAACTCTCTACCTTGGAAGGTAGAGAGTATTTATAGTCTTACAATAAAACGCCACACAATGGGCTGTGGATCAGGCATACAGTGGGTAAAGACCCGTCCGTCCTCCACGGTGTTACTTAACTAAATACTACTTAGCTTAAAATAACTACGACTACGAGCTTTCTAACGATTACATATACTTGAGGTGACCGACTCTTTAATACCTGAAATTTCTAATTCCTAACAAAAACACAAAACTATATGAATTTTGAAAATATTAGCTTAAATTATGATTATTAAATGTTTAATAGGATTATCATCTTGTTTATTAAATTTTGTAAAATTTAATCTATAGATTTATACTCCTTCCATCCCATAAAAACTGTTTACTTTGAATTTTTTAAGTCTTTCTTATTCAACTTTAAGCTTAAATATTTTTGTTTGCGTTATATAATATTTGATGAAAATTATATCTATAGAAATACATTTAAGTACTAGTCTATTCATATATTTTCATCAAGTGTTATATAACGTAAACAAAAATATCTAAGGTTAAAGTTGAAAGATAAAGACTTAAAAAAGTCAAAGTAGACAGCTTTTATGAGACAGATGTAATAATTTTTTAACTTATGATTGGTACAAAGTGAGATCAATAAGATCTTAATTCTACCTAAAATCAAAATCATTTTTATTTTATGATATCTTAAGATATTAAGATCATGATTAGGATCTTAACAATTAAGATCGTAGTCATGACCAAAAAGCGTGTGTGCACGGTAATCTAATGAAAAGTTAACATAAAAGCAATATTTCAAAGAAAAACTCCTTTCAATAATTCGAAATAGTTAAATGATACCGACTTACGTGAATATCCAATGCTTCCTGAAGCGTCTTAACGACCTCATCCATCGTAGGGCGATCCTTCAAGTTGAAACTAATGCATCTATACGCAATATCTATAAACATGTGGAAAGAAGGATGATCAATGTGATCTCTTAATTTGGGATCAATCAACTGCTCGGGTCTATAATCATAGCAGCGTCGGACAATATTTATAAGCCTTTGTGGCTTATAATCTCCAATTATCTTTTCTTCATTAGCCACCATCCCAATCAACATTTCAAACATAAGTATGCCGTATGAGTATACATCTGTTGCTGTGTCGAGTAGTCCGATTTCATGGTAAATCGGATCAGGGTTGTCTTCGGGATGTACATCAAAATTAATTTGTGCATGTAGCTGATTTTCTGGGACTATTACTGAGAGATAAAAACCCATGATTCTGGGTCTTACACCGGCGCCACATAACATTATATTTTTGCTTTGCACATTTTGATGTATTACTCTACCAACCCCCTCAACACCTGAGTGAAGGTAATTGAGCCCCTCTGCTACACCTATGCAGATTTCGAGACGCTTAAACCATGAGAGACCATATTTACCGTCCTTGTTTTGGAGATAGTCAGCAAGGATTGCATTAAAACCATCGTTTTTGTAAACCAAAATCACCGTGTCACCATTAACATCGTGCGGGAATAAAACGTCCTTTTCACTACAGAAACCAATGAAAGGCAGGATGTTTTTGTGATTGATCCTGGATAGTATCTTAAGCTCATCACTGTATAAAAACCCACATTTACTGTACCACCTGTTTTTTATGTCAACTTCTGGGAGCATGAAAACCCTGCCATACCCAGGGATGTATCCTTTGTATCCATAGACATCAGGTTCGATCACTGCACCAGTTTTGAATTCGGTTAATGTAGCGCGGTTGATCTCCTCACGAGAAATTCGAAGTTTTTCAAGGTTTAGCTCTGAAGGAGACATTGTTTTTTTGGTAGTTGGTGACTGTGTATGATTTAATTATTTTTCTATGCGATGTGCAGAGGCGGAGCCAGTAGGGTGGCAGGCATAGCTACCTTGTATTAGCTTGATTTCCGGTCACACTTTACAAAGTCTTCAATCTTGGTCACGGTCTCAACGAGCAACAACGGAAGGCATCAATTAGGTTGTGTTTATGATATGAGAAGGATGGTTAGAAAAACTGAAACAAAACCTGTGTTTCTTTCTTTGATGGAGAAGATGACTAAAAGGCTACGCGTTTACTTGTGGACCACGTGTTTACTTGTAGACCAAAGGAAAAGCATTTGTAACGTGTTTACTTGTAGACCAAAGGAAAAGCATTTGTATGACCTTATCTAGATGTACATTTTAGACTATATCCTTTCACATTTAATAATTGACTATATTAGCCCCAATTTTAAATATGGTGTTAAACTTTTTTGGTTAGAGACACATATTTATATATTATATATAATAAACAAAGGTTTTTTTTGAAACTTGACATGTCATTTAAGCCATGTTGGCACTCCTTCCACGTCACTAATGCCACCTCAACTATTCCACCTCATCTACTTTCCCAGTTACAACCGACTTTGCTATTCAATTTCAAGCTCATCTCATTTTCTCTAGATCAAATATATGATATTGATTCTTCAATGACTCTTCATTTCAATCGAAGATATGCTATACGGTCTAATTTTCAAAATCCACTTTTACCGTTCTTAATATCGAATTCTACAAGAACACGACTGGTAATTTCAAATTCTAATTTTCAAGCTTATTAACCTTTAGGGTTCTTTAATTTCAAATTCTTAATTGTGTGTCTTTTATAATATTGTAGGATATAATTATGATTTTGGCTATATGGGATGAATGGCTGACTTTTCATGTCAAAGATTATTAACAGTTGTTTCGGAATGATTATTTATCGCTATATATGTGTAAGAACCTTTTATAATTAGGATGTGAAAATCATATATAATTGTTTCGTTGTTATTAAACTACAAATTCATATGTTTTGTTGGTACTGAAATTTAGGTTGATGTTGATATTTTGAATCCTTTACTCAAGTAATTTAACAAGTGTATGAAAGGTGTTCGATGAAATGTCATAAAAGAGTTTAGTTAACATGTATGAGTAATCACTTATATTCAAGCAACATTAATTTTGGAAGTTATTACTTGAATTTAATTGTTTCATCGATGTTTGAATATTTTGTTAACATAATAAATTCCTATGTTTCAATGATTTATGTGATCATAGTTTGAGCTAAAGAAATCAAGGGTTTGGCAAAAATTTGTTCTCATTTAGTTGCTTTGAGACAATGTTAGCCTCGCATGTAGGCACTTTGGTGCAGACCGTAGAGCATTTGATTGTTTTTTTTCAAGGCAATGCAGTTTCATGTTATTGATATGAAGCTTAATGCATTTAATTGGTTCAGGTGTATCTATGCCCATCTTTTTGTCGTCGTTAGTAGCATTTCGTACATGTGAATTAACCATCATACATAAAAATGGGTTTGCTAAAATCAACGATATATAACCTCTTAATAACGTTTCCCCTTCAGTGCAGGTTCTGAAAACCATGTGCGAGCCTGGTGGTCCCTTGATGCTGTTACATATCTTTAAAGTCATTGTGATTCCGAAGATGTGAATAATATCGTACAAGTAAGAACCATATGCGCTCCAAGGAGTTCTTAAGAAATACTTATATATGACAAGTTTGACTAATGTTTTATGGGGTTTACGTGTAACTGATTCAAAATTAAAAGTGAAACGGGTCAAATGAGTGGCAGGTTACCCAAAGTTTATTTTTACTAAACACATTATATATTGTTATATTCAAAAAATGACCCATGAAAGAAACACGTATTCTGACCCAATGTTTGAGCAATTAGCTACCTCAAAAGCGGAATCTACAATGTATAGCTTTCAATAACTTTACCCATTCATCACATGTTTGAAAACCATGTGAAAGTCTTGTGTTCCACTGGTGTTGTTAAATATGCAACATATGCCAAGAAATTTTAGTTGTGAAGATTTTAATCTCAGCTGGTTCGAATGGATCTATGAAAAAAAAAATATTTTCTAAAATTGTAATAGCTTTGTGTAGAACATAGGGAATAATTTGCATTTTCACTTTATGCAAATATGAAGAAATATCGCATATTACCAATATGACGAGGAAATATGACTTCCATGACTATGATTTATTATCATTTTTTGCATCTCCATAACATAACCGCACAGAAGCAACATGCTGGTTAAAGGGTCGTATAGCCAAACTTCTGAAATTTTTGTACGCCTTACATGCTCAAGAAGGTGTGTGTAAGTGGCAAAGCTACTGTTACATTCTCTATTTCCATTTGATCATGAATGGAGACATTAATGATACCATTATTTTCACTTCTCATTTGTAGGTTTAATTCATCAAATATGGGAGGTTTTCATTTTGCATGCACATACATTTTCTAACTCGGTTAGTTTTATTATAATCAAATTTCTTATTGCAAGTAACTTTCTTCTGTTTTACCAATTCAAAGCCAAGGTAAAAGGCTTGATCAATTTGTTTTTAGTCCTCCTGTTAGACCAAAGGGTTGAGTGTGCGTAAATGAGGCTCGATTGCAAAACCGCTTTTTAATCATATGTATGCAAGTAAAGTTAGTGTTAGGATGATAGCTTAGTTTATATTGTTTTGTAGTATTTCTTTGGTATTTTTATCTTTTTACTTGATTTGCAGGTATCATTCCAAAGATACTTCCTTTTATTCTTTTGTTAGAAACAGCATAACTCTTATGGGAAATACCGAAATATACATAAATGATGATGTTGGTGTGGCACATGTAAGATTAAATTGCTACGTGAATTTGACTCAAAATGAAGTTTAAACTTAATGCTAGCTTTCTATTAATGGAAATTGATGATGGGGATGCAATACTTTATAAAAAGCTTTGTTTTATAACTTGAATTTGATGCTTAACTTGCCGCTCTAAGTGAACCATAAGGAATGATCTTTTAAGTGGCTCAATGAGTACCTTTTTCCAAATTAAAGTGAAACCTAAACGGAGTAGTTGATGTTGATTATAAAGTCTATTTTTACATCCAACTTATTAGCTGCAAATTATTATTAGCTACCCGTGATTTATCACGGGTTTATAAGCTAGTAGTCAAATACAACACCACATGTTATTAAAATGAGAACCGAAAAGCTGCACAATTATTTGGAGTGCAATTCATAAGCTTATTTGTTATATTTTTAAATTTTAAAAAAATACTAAATACTTCTGAGTGACATAATTGGATATGTATAGTTTGGACATTGGATTCAAATTTCGTCTAAATAATTCCAAAATAAAAAGGAGAGTTAATTACATAAATGGTCACTGTGGTTTGTCAATTTTTTCACATTTAGTCACTGAACTTTTTTTTTGACAAAGTCAGTCATTAAGGTTTCAAATCATTACAAATCTAGTCACTCAGGTTTCAATTTCATTACATAAATGGTCACTGACGTTTGAAACTTCAGTGACCATTTATGTAGCGAAATGGACTGAATTTGTAACGATTTGAAACTTCAGTGACCATGTATGTCAAAAAAAAAGTTCAGTGACTATATGTGAAAAAATGGACAAACCATAGTGACCATTTATGTAATTTACTCTAAAAAGGCTTATTTGAAGAAAATAAAAGAATATTAAAACATTTAGAAAGTAATGCAGAGGTTGTTATTGCTATTTTAACATATAATCAAATGAAACTAACCCTTCTATGTAAAGAGTTTGAGAAACGATCAATTGTATGTTACTATTGAATAAAAAGTAATTGCGGCCCTCTTAACTCAAATTCCTGGCTCCGCCCCTGGCGATGTGATCGAGTTTGCTTACTTTCATCTCTTCCTCATTACATCGAAGTTGACATTTAAAAATAATTAAAACCAATGACTAGAATCAGTTCTAGTCAGAAATTTGAGTGAATTACACCGTTCTGCCCTGTGGTTTGGATAAAATCACATCGCAAGTCCTTTGACTTTCATTTTTACATGATGAATCCTAATAATAAAGTTTCGTAACACCATTCGTCCTGTGGTTTGGCCGAAATCACATCGCAAGTCCCTTGACTATTAGGAATAGGGATGTATAGTGTTACGAAACTTCATTAAAAAGATTTGTCATGCAAAAATGAAAGTCGAGGGACATACGATGTGATTCCGGCCAAACCACAGGGACGAACAGTGTAGTTTACATCCAACTACTTCACATCTTATCATGGATTAAATGATTCTCACAACCATCTCTTCTTCCTATGTAAATTCTCTCAGGAAGTTTGGAGGAGGATGGAATGTAAGTTGAACTTTAATAGACTGAATCTCAACATAGAAGATGTTATGATAGAGATGCTAAGTAAGAAAAATGGAAATCAAATTTGGAGGGTTGTTAGAAGACTTAGTCTTGATGTTGTGGTATACTACATTTGGCAAGAAAGAAACCAAAGAATTTTTAAAGGAGGGGAAAAAACTGTTGAAAAAGTGTATGAAGACATATGTGAAGTTCTCCAACTCAAGATTATGAACTTGAATGTTAAAGATTCTGTGGCTGTTAGAAATGTGGCTAAAGTTTGGAAGATTCAATTCAAAAGCACAGTTGATAAGGGGGTGTTTGGTATGGGTGTGTGTTGATTAGCAGCATGGTGGGTATACTTCTTGTTACACTGTATATATTAGGTTTAAGGTTTTGTTTAAAGTATCGATTTTGCAAGAAGAGTACACTAAAACAACAAAAGAGTAAAGAACATGACGTCAATAGCGAAGTTTGGCGAAAAGTACTCAGGGGTCCTTTGTTTTTTTTGTCACATACCTATTTGCTATAGAGTAATCCAATATCGTACTTACCACGTTACATAACTAAGGGTGTCCAAAAATTAATAATAATTAGAACTCACCTGATAATTATTATTAATTTTTGGACACCCTTAGTTATGTAACGAGGTAAGTACGATGAGTGGATTACTCTATAGCAAATAGGTATGTAAAAAAAACAAGGGACCCCTGAGTACTTTCGACGAAAAATTTGACGGGTCTAATGACTTCGTATTGTGGCGTGTGAAGATGAGGTGTCTATTAATACAACGTGGTTTGCGTTAGATCCATCGAAAATCGAGGCGGACACTAAAAAGTTTGCGGCGTTAAGACCGAGGTCTACAAGCACACAGTGCCTTACTCTTCTGCTTGGATAACAAGGTGTTGAGGGAAGTCAACAAAGAAAATTTTGATGTGGGAGTTTGGTTAAAGTTGGAAACTTTATATATGACAAAGTCTTTAGCCAATAAATTGTACTTGAAGAAGAAGGTATTCCCTTTCTATATGCATTTAGTTAAGAAACTATCAACACATATAGATGAGTTTAATAAGTTGATCACTGACTTGACGAACAAAGATGTCGAAATTGAGGATGAACATCAGGCACTCACATTACTTGCATCATTACCACCTTCATATGAGAACTTTGTGGAGACATGCTTTATGGAAGGGAGTCACTCACTTTGAAAGATGTCTTGTCTACCCTCAATTTACGGAAGTTAAAGACGAGGACAGATGCAAAGGATGATGTTGATGGGTTATATGTATGGGGAGGTCAAATCATCGGAGTAATCAATGTAGTGGTCGTTCACGATCAAAGTCGAAAGGTAAAGAAGCTTATAAACCGAAGTTTTTACATATGCTATTCTGAGGATGAGGATCACCTCAAGCCATCTAAATGGAACAAGAAGAAATCTACTAGCTTTGTCAAGAAGAATGTGAGACATGATTCTGGTATGCATTTTGAGGGTTATAACAATGGTGATTTGTTGATAGCGGTGAGTGAGGGAAAAGTTCGTAGAGTGGATCATAAGAGAGACTTCTTGTTTGATTTTAAGGAGTTGAATGGTGGCACGATGTTCCTCGGTGATAGTAAAGCATGTGCCATCAGGGGACATGGGAAGGTGGAAGTACAAATGAAAAATGCTTCAAGTTTTGTGATTGATAATGTGCGTTACATTTCTGAGTTGAAGAGAAATTTGATATTTTTGGTCACTCTTGATATAGAGGGTTATACCGTGAAGTTGCATAATGGAAGGGTAAAGGTGATGAACCATTACATTTCCGAATTGAAGAGAAATTTGATATATTTGGTCACTCTTGATATAAAGGGTTATATCGTGAAGTTGCATAATGGAAGGGTAAAGGTGATGAACGGTTCTTTGATGGTGGCATTGTCGGGAACTATGAAGGAAAATTGTGTGTACTCTTTGGATGGCTCGGGCCAAATCTAGTGAAGCTAGTGTTAGTATACTAGAAAAGGGTAGTGGTTTTAATGATGATAACGGCGGGATGGCGATATTGGTGGTGCTTGGAAGAAGAGAGATATAGAGATAGAATTGTGTTTAAATGTCTCTATGTTAATGTATGTGTATGAAAACTTGTGGGGAAGAAGACATAATATATATTTGTTTAGTGGGTGTTATAGGAAGAGGGGTGTTTGGGAAGTTGGATGAGTGGGTGTTATACGAAGACCGGTGTTTGGGATGTTAGATTGGGGTAAAATTGTCATTTACATCAGAGTAGGATGTATTATGCCCAACGTTTCACCACTTAGGGATGATTAGTGACAATAGTTAGGGATGATTAGTACCAAATTTGACAAATCATAGGGATAGTTTTTGCAGTTAACTTTTTCATGAACTTTGTTTATTACAGTTGTCGTGCCCAATTAGAGACAGAAGATAACACAAATTAGCCCATTTTATAATGTAAATATACATGAGTTGCCACCTATGAAAATGAGTACCTGAAATATGTTTAGCATGCCCTTGTCGTAGCAGCAACTCCACAAACTAGCCTTCTATACATGGTATGAATCTTAAATGTGTGTGCTCTAATCTCTGGAACATTGTTCTTTACATCACAATATTACCAATCTTAGAAATCTCGGACCCAAAACCATCGGAGAGGCGGGGAAAGTGTCGTACATGTAGTGTCTAGTAAGTGCCACATATCCCAGTTAATTGGTGAACGTAGACAAACTCAACTGGATAAAAACGGATGCATGAACTAACTACTAACAATAGCAATTCGATTTACAATGAATCGAGAACATATTTTTTTGACCAGAAGCTGCTTCATGTAAATGTTTATCTTCATTGAACAGTTGACATTAAGGGTCTCTATAATTCATGATGTCAAATATTCGAGACTGCGTATTTCTATAATCTGCTTGCAGACATTATACTCGTTATGAACATGACAAATAATCAAACTAAAAAATATGTAGGTTAGCATAACAAGTAATGAAGTCTTGGTGCCTACGTAACCTCTTTCTGACAAAATGATGGTCCAAGCTACCGATCACTAACTGGTTCTTCTAAATGATTGGCTTCCATTCGATGCTCGTCTGCACAAGTCCCCGCAAGAAGAGTGATCAAAGCCGGAAAACAGAGAGATTGACTGAACTTTCTGATCATTTCACATACCAAATAATGCTCACGAAAGCACAATCACTTCTTCACTTGTTTTGCGCTTGAAACAAATATGTTGCTTGTTCCTGCACACAATCTTCAAAACTTGCAGGGGATATACTCGATATTAAGGTTTGGCTCAACCCTAAGGTCAACCTCGAGGCCTGAATGGAATATCTGCTGATAAACCCTGCAGTTTCATCTGGCAATAATACTTGGGTGGTGCAATTGCACCAGCCTTTGTACACAAATCAACAACTGCAGGCGCATGCCCATAAAAAGACCGCCATTTATCTTGAAGAACTACAGGATCTTGAGGCCTACGAAACCAAACAATCTTTGGAGGAAACAAATCGTCAACTTGAGCTTTCTTCCATAGATGGGTCCCTCGCCAACTCTCATACTTAAAAACACCACAAAGACGAGCTTTATGCCCAGACGGCCCCACATGAACCTCCGAACAATATTTACAAACCTTAGCTGAATAAACCATCAACAACTTTTCAACACCCGATCTAACCACTTCCCATGCCTTTAAAGTCCCGTCAGCTACTAACCTCAACTCATCATTTGACAAAGATTCAGCCCCTATACATTCTAACTTATTATCTGTGAACAAACATTCCTCATTTATATCTGCACCAGCTTGTAACGAGAGTTCAACAATTGCAGGTATGCGGTTGTAATCAAATCGCTGATCGTGTTTTATTACATCTTGGAACATGTTCTTCAGATGAAAAGTCTCCACAGGGATAAGTATATCGTTTATGCCCCCTTTGACCCATTCATGAAGCTTATTCTTGGCATGCCGTCTAAAACCATGACATGTCTTGATTCCATGACCCTTCTCCCCGATATACACTTCTGGACAGAATCTGCACATCAAAGATAACGTGCATTCATGAAAAATTATCAAGTTCGCGTGTTTGACAATCAAAGTCATAGGAGTACTCAATCATGTTAAAACATGAAAGACAAACACATCATGAATTCTGTCTCAAATGGAAAAGTTTCAGTTTAGTTGCTCCCTGCGTTTTACCCTCCACTTTCTGTAAATACGCGATAGATGTTCATAATTTGCTAATTTACCCGTTTTATCCTTACCCCCCATATCATATATCCTACAAGTTTTCCAAGTCAACCGGCATCCTGGGGATGTTTGTTTAAGCTTATTTTTAGACTTATGAGCTTATTTGACTCAGCTTACATTTCATAAGCCCCATTTTTCTAGCTTGTTTTTCAGCTTATGAGCTTATTTTCCATCTTTAAGTGATAATAACTTAATAAGATCATAAGTAAAAAAAAAAAAAAAAAAAAAAAAAAAAAAAAGGCATTTGAAATATAACCAGAGTCAAATAAGCTCATAAGCCCACACATATTAAATAAACACCCCCTTAAAAGCCTAAAGGATAAAATTGGCATTGGACCTATATATCTTAAACTATTCGTTTTTGCTCGTTAACAATACTTTTGGAGCGGTGACATTATAAGGTATGCTTAAGCAATGCACGAGTAATAAAAAAGTTACAAAGCAAGTAAAAGAAGAATGAGAGAAAAAGAATACTTGCAAGACCAGATGGGGATTACTTGGAGCAGAGTGGATATGCCTTGTATCAAAAGCGCTCGGGATCTTAAGACATCATACGCAACAGGGATCATAGCTTTTACCGGATAATCTTTGGCTCGATTCTCGATACGCTTAAGAATCATGGGCCTTAAATTCCTAAAATCTACTTTGGGATTTGATCTGTAGTGTCGGGTAATTCCAACCAAACCTTGCATCATAATCGCGCTATACCATAGTCTAGAATTCCTCATAGCTGCCATATATTATTAATCAGACGCTTTTAGAAAATCAAATAGAATGAACCAATCAATCTCGGACATACACAAGGAGAAAGAAATATATCCACTAGGTTTTTAAGGCTCTAAATGTACCAACATGAAGAATGTGTGCTCGTGTTTAAACAAACAAACAAATAAACATGAACACCTAAACACACATATTGTCGCGATTTATTATGTTCGTTTATAAACAACAAATACAGGCAGTTAAGCAGTTTGTCAATCTAAGAGGGTGTTTGCTTATTTTTTATTTATAAGCATATAGGCAGGTAAGGAGATGCGTATTTCATATAATTTCAACATTGTTCATTTAGTTTCCTAAATGTTAAACGGATAACGTTGTCCCTGTTGAGGTTACCCGGGGAGGGCAAGTGTTTTACTCAAATATACGTGCCTAACTGAGGTATCCCCGTGACTGTTTAAGACCCTTTGGCTAGTGAAGTTTGAACTTGAACCATAGAACTCTCGTGAGGAGGTTACATGCCTTACAACTTGGCCATTTAGTGGTGGTTTACTTGCATTTTAATTAAGGGGGTGTTTATTTCGGCTTATATAGCCGGCTTATAGCTTATTTGATTTTGGGCTTATGTTTCATAAGCTCACTTTTTGTGGCTTATTTTGAAACTTTTTATAATCATAAGCTCACTTTTTGTGGCTTATTTTGAAACTTTTTATAAGCTTATCATGACATGATAAGCTTATATAATAAGCCACAAAAAGTGAGCTTATGAAACATAAGCCCAAAATCAAATAAGCTATAAGCCGGCTATATAAGCCGAAACAAACACCAAAGGTCACATGTTCATTCGGGACAACCCGGCAAAAAGTGACCAGGTTCAAATTTTTCTTTTACGATAATACAAATTCATAAAAACCTTATTCAAATTCATCATCCATTTAATAATAAATAAACTGTTTATATAACTATTAGATGCTGCATATCAAATCAATAATAAGATATCTAATTAACTGTTGAAGCTAATACACACATATTTATATGAATTAAGAAATACTAGTGTATTATTTTGGATTCATTTTGTGTTTGGCAATACAAAACAATACAAGACCAGATCACTTACTTGTTTGCAGGTTGGTTTGTCTTTGGATTTGAGATACGAGGAAAAAAAACACACAGTAACTAGGTGTTTTTTTCTTGTTTTTGCAAACACAGTTCTGAGTGACACTAGTATTGTTAGAATATTTGGGCTATACTTTTGACCATGTAAAGGCCCATAAATATAAAACTGGACCTCAACCCAAAATGGTTATTTTGCTAGACCATAATAAAGAGCTGCAATAAGGGCAAAGTATACACATCGGCGTTTACTAAATTAAGTGGTTAGAATGTTAGATATAAATGTCTTAATTGTTAGCCTATATTATGTAACGGGCCCAAGCCTGAGTCTAAAATATTCCATCTTGTGCTATTTATAGAGATGATGTAATTGTAATCAATCAAATCAATAATCATTCTCTTGTATAATCAATTCAATCACAATCAAATTTAATATTCTACATGGTTTCAGAGAGAAGATCCTTAATTCTCTAAACCTAAACCCTTCCGCTGCCGCCTCCGGCCGCCGGCTACACGCCGGAGGTTCGGAGGGCTCTCTTTAAATATTATCATTTGTCATCTTTCATTTTCAAATATCAAATAATAAAAGACAACCCACCTGCTCCTCTCAACTTCCAGCGCCGCTCCGGCTGCCGTTCCGGCCAACCTCCGGACACCAACACCAACTGCCACCTCAACTACTCCCCTCAACACGATCTCTCTTTCCCTCTCGATCTCTTTCATCTCGATCTCTCTATTCCCTCAACTATTCTGCGTGGTTCTTGGTTGTGGTGGTGACGATTCTGTGGCTACACTTCGAGTTGTTAGTTACCCCGGTGACTCCTTCGCCTGCGGTTGAAGCATCTCCTGATGCTAAGGCATGTAAGCCAGGGGCCACTGGTCCTAACTTTAGTGATTAAATTAAGTGGTGAAGGTGATGGGCATTAACTTTTAGATGATGAGTTCTTTTTAGTGGTGTTTGTGAGTTGTGCTTTTAACTTTGTGGGTTGTACCTTTGAAGGTGTTTATCATGTGTATGGTATGAAATAATGGAAATAATTGTTGGATTGTAAAAAAAAAAAGCGTACTGTCTTTATGTCGAATCCAGGGTATCTATTCCCGAGACGACTTTTGTTTTATGTCGAATCCAGGGTATCAATTCCCAAGACGACTTTTGTTTATGTCGAATCCAGGGTATCAATTCCCGAGACGACTTTTGTTAAGTCTTTCCGCTGTCTCTCCTTCAACCTCTACTGTCTTCTCACCTGCTACGCTGCCTTCTCATCTGCTCACCCTCATCAGACACTTTCCTCACCTCCATTCTCTATCTTCTATATATAAAATAAAAAAAAAAAAAATAAATAAAAAAAAAAATAAAATGGATCTTTAAGTTTTTCTATGGAAAAATACGCCCCGTTTGTTTGGAAGGTTCTTTGGGGGTTGAAGTTTTAGAACCAACTTTCGTTTTAGGTTATATTGTTTGTTTGTTTTTCTTTTCTAGTTTTACTACTCCAGTCCGAGCTATCGCGATTTCGCCGCTCGGACTGCGGGGGAGTGTTAGCCTATATTATGTAACGGGCCCAAGCCCGAGTCTAAAATATTCCATCTTGTGCTATTTATAGAGATGATGTAATTGTAATCAATCAAATCAATAATCATTCTCTTGTATAATCAATTCAATCACAATCAATTGTAATATTCTACATTAATTAGCCTCTTATAGAAGAGAGTAAAGCTTTAGCAGGTCTCCCAATTAAAAGATAATAAGGGTTTTGAGCCCACAATCCTTCCTACTAAGAGAAAAGTAAACACCCCCTAAGTGTTACAAAACGAAGACACAAGGGACAACGTGCTTTTCAATTTTTGCGTTTTGGAAGAGTGAAAACGCAAACAATCGATTTTCAAAATTTTACACAAATAAGCCGTGTAAAAAATGCAGCACAAATGTAACATCTCAATTTTTAAGGTACTATTATGTAGTTTAAAAGTATATTGTGATATACGTACAATGTATGAGTTGCCTATAACTAGAAGGACCTTTAATGAAAATAACTTAACCCAAAAAAAAAAAAATCTCTGCATGTGATAGAATGACCACCAAGAAATAAGTTTGCCAAGTAATGAAAGTTAGTTGAAGTGACAAAACATATCCTTTTGTATGTGCTAGTTAATCACTATTACTTCATTTTCCCTCCATTGCAACACTTGTTATAGAGTGTGTATTTTTTCATTAGAGATAAAGATCAAAACTTGGTGATTGGAAGTATTAGAAGATATAATATGTCGGTAGGCCTGAGTCTGTTTATAGGCTTAGGTTCATTGGGGTTTATAAAGTTACCTATGTAATATATAAGTCTGTAGGCTTATGTTTTATTGATGATGTATTTATAGATTACATAGGTAACTTTATAAACCTTAATGGCCTAAGCTTACAGACGGGATCAGGCCTACTGACATATTCTATCCTATAAAAAGAAGTTTAAGGTGATTTGGAAGTGATTATGGTTCTACCAAAATTGTCATTACGTCATTTGAAAAGTAAGAATTGATGAAAAGCCTTAGTTTATGTTTTGGCTTAAATTCATAGTGGTGGTTTTGATTAATTGTCATTTTAAGAGATTATAGAATGGGTTATAATGATTTCATAGGTAAATTATCATAGTTTATGAAATTATGAGTTTTAAAAATAATCATGGAATAAAAAAAAAGTGAGAATTCATATTATGGGAATCATGGGTAAGCAAATGTTGATGTTTTACATCTAAGAATAATGTTGGTTCCATTAGCAAATTAATTTTGGTTAAATTTGAAGTAACTAGCCAAACATTCATTTTGTTCATAGTTATCTCAAACACTAGTTTAAGAGTATTGGATTCATATAGTGAATAATCGTACATATATGCTATGATTCTTAATCGTTTTGAAAATCATTAAGTCTACCTTAAGGTGAGCAACAAAATAGAGATGAAGCGTGAGTATCGAGTATTAAATACCCATATTTCATGTTCATAAAATGCGTGTTTTATTATTTCGAAGTTGTGTTGAACGAGTATATTGACCTGTGAGGTCTTGATTCCATAATTTATACCGACCCTTGTGGTCATATTTTACCCATAGTCCTCCACGGAGAAATCGTGCTCATGATAGCACACATAGTAAAAATGTGCTCGAGAAAGCACTTAGAGTGATTCGTGCTTATAATAGCACCCCATAGTCGATGTGCTTATGATGGTACCATATAGTAAAGTGTGATTGTAACGCACTCCATAGTAAAGTGTGATTGTAACGCACCCCATTGTAACGCACTAGATAGTTAAATGGTGCTCGTAAAATATATCAGAATTGATTGTGCTCCACATACTTAAATGCAATAATGGCACCTTGTCGCGGCCTTGGAGATGAAGGTTAGTAGAGATGGCTTGTGGTAGTGGCCAGTGGTGATGGAATGATAGTTTCATTACACCCGGCCTAAGAACATGACCAATGCATCAAGTTGTAGAAGACATGATGCATTTAAGGCAATAAATATTAAAGTTGTTATGTCATTTTTTCTATTGACTCTAACCCAACAAAAACTAATTGCTCTAATGAAAAAAGTTTTTGCAATAAATTTTTCATAAAATATCTGAACTAGAAATAAACATCAATAGCCACTTATTAATAAAATAACACTATTCATGAGTAAAAAGTCATTCTTTCAACCGTTTGTCACAACCAAGTCATACTTTCAAATTTTTAAAAAAAAAACATTCTCCTTGATAGTAAAGAAATTTTAAAAACCTTTTTCAAATAATAAAAAGCTTTTGATCAAGCAACACATGGTGTGTTTGGGGAGGGGCTTATGAGGCTTGGGCTTTTAAAATAAGCCGACTTATAAAATAGGTGTTGATACTCACACCATTTTTTTTATATCTACACCACAATTGTGCATTAGTGTCTTGTACAGTGTGCATTACAATGTTGTATAATGTTGTGTAAGTATAAGAACAAATGGTATGAGTATCAACCCCCTTTATAAAATAAGTCTCGTTTGTCATGCGGGCTTATGAAATCATAAGCCTCTAAAAGGGGCTTAAAACTTTAGCCCTATAAAAGGGGCTAAAAACTTTAACTTATGAACCATAAATTACATATTTACCCATAAAAATATCTAACATATATCATAAAACTCATTTAATTATATCATTTTTACGATAATACAATGGGGATTGAAATGACTACAGAAATGAAATACGGTTAACCAAACAGTTAGGCAAATGGGGATTGAAGAACAATTCACGAAAGAGTTTGATATCAACTGATACGAACCTATCCCATACCAGACTCGTATCAGTTCATAGGCTATAAGTCACCAACTAATCTCATACTTGGCCGATGTGGGATCGTAACAGTTTAGGGTGGGTCACGTGTTCATTCGGTTGGCAACCAAAAAGGGTGCGCGCTCTAGAATTATAAGTGACCAAGTTCACAAATTTCTTTTACGATAATACAATGGTTATTCAATTTAAATCTTATTCATTTAATAATAAATAAACGAGCATAAATGAACTTGGTATCGTGAGGTACAGTTCATTTAAAATATGAAATGGAACCCTAAATCAATAGTGATCAATCAATAAGTTATCTAATTAACTACTGTTTAAGCTAATACAAAATAATACAAGATCACTTACTTGTTGGCAGGCTGGTTTTTGTGTGTTTGGATTTGATACAAGAAACAAAAACACACAGTAACTAGGTGTTTTTTTCTTGTTTTTGCAAACACAGTTCTGAGTGACACTAGTATTGTTAGAATATTTGGGCTTTTTTTATTTATTTTATGGGCTATACTTTTGACCATGTAAAGGCCCATAAATATAAAACTGGACCTCAACCCAAAATGATTATTTTGTTTTTTCAAGATTGTTTTTTCAAACACTAAAATCAAAATATTCCAAGTTGTATTTTAAAAGTATATTGTGATATGAGGTGAGATCCATGCAAAACCCAAGTTATCCAAAGAACAAATGAGAAGATCTCAACCATCCAACCTTCTTTCATCCAATGGTCCACATTCCATCTGAAAATAACAAGGAGGGGTATATTAGTAAAATCACATGTTACAATAAAAGCAAAAAAATATCCCAAATCCTCTCATTTAACACTCAACTTTCTCTCTCATATAAAAAACCCAATTCCAGATCTGAAAAACACCACGCCGGAAATCATTAACACCACCGCCGGAAATCATTAACACAACGCCGGAGAACATTGAAACCACACCGGAATAATGAAACCACCGCCGGATTCATTGAAACCACCGCCGGAATCAAATCAAACCACCAATCTCGCCATCACAGCAAACACATCACATCAAACCACCGCCGCCGGAATCAAACCGCCGGAATCAAATCTATTAAAACCGTCACCATCACATCAAACCGTACGAATCACCATTGAACCACCACCGATTAACCGGGAAATAATGCCGCCAGTAGACGAAACTGATTTAATTGAAGTTCCAGTGGATGAAAGTCAAGATAAAGAAGATGCTGTCAATGAAACCACTGGTAAATTCCTAAATCCAATTCTTGTTGTAAAAATCCCAAATCCCATGGGATTTCAGTGTTTACATGATTTCAGATTCAAATGTTGTTGTAAAAATCCCAAATCCCATGGGATTTCAGTGTTTACATGTTTTTAGATTCAAATGTTGTTGTAAAAATCCCAAATCCCATGGGATTCCAGTGTTTACATGTTTTTAGGTTCAAATGTTGTTGTAAAAATCCCAAATCCCATGGGATTCCAGTGTTTACATGTTTTTAGGTTCAAATGTTGTTGTAAAAATCCCAAATCCCATGGGATTCCAGTGCTTACATGTTTTTAGGTTCAAATGTTGTTGTAAAAATCCCAAATCCCATGGGATTTCAGTGTTTACATGTTTTTAGATTCAAATGTTGTTGTAAAAATCCCAAATCCCATGGGATTCCAGTGTTTACATGTTTTTAGATTCAAATGTTGTTGTAAAATTCCAAAATCCCATGGGATTCCAGTGATTTTTGTACATTTGTGACCTTAGGGTACCCTAAACCCTAAAAATGTTGT
>BPTQ01000001.1:316917731-317045072 GCA_019973895.1 Chrysanthemum seticuspe | reverse complement strand
AAGTTGAGAGGGTGAGCGTGAGTGAAACGTGTGTGTGTGTTTTCAAGTTTTGTGTTTTGAGTATAATGAGATAATGAAATTACAAAAATGACCCCTTTAGTATAATTTTAGTTTCAAATGTAGATTAATCTAATCCGTTGGATTCAAATGGATGGATGGTTGAGATCTAACCATTTGTTCTTTAGATAAAACTTGTTCCGTATGTACGATTCTTATTAGGCCGATGCTAATTACAACTATAAATATTGTGGTCACCCTTTGTCACATCAGCGTCATATAAGTTTTCTCTTTTCAAGTCTACATTCAACCATAACTTGCTAGTGGTGACCACAATGGCGACCGTAACTCTTTTTTTTCTTTTTCTTTTTTTTTTTAAAAAAAAAAGGTAACCACAATGTAAAGGAACCAAAGTTGAAAAGATATGGTGAATAAATGAACCCAACAAACAATTTACACACATATGAGGCCACGTTTCGTGTTATTCTCATCCAAACTTTATCTCAATCATCCCTTCCTTATATCTCATCCAAGATAAACTGTAACATTCCAACCTTATCCTCCATAGCAAAAAGGCAGCACCAAATCCACCCTTATTCCTCCAAAACATACAATCGCAGAATAACGATTTCCATAACAAATCAACAAATGAACCTCTTTATTACTCCCTAGTCCATAACACACTATCTGCAACAAATCAACCTTCTTTATCACAACAAATAGATCAACCGCCGTTCTCCACACACCTCCTCCACCACATAAGCCAAACCCACAACAGAACCACCACTAACAAAGTAAGAAAAAAAAAAAGTTTTTTTTTGGGGGGATTAGAAGTAGCTAACGGCTAAAAATCATGGGAAGTGTGCACATTTACTCGGTTGGCTGACAAACGGAATAATGAAAAGTTTGGATGTTTGATCGGTTGCCTTCGGTTGGCCTAGGGGATAGAACGCGGTCGACTACTCGATTTGGGGGGGGGGGGGGGGGGGGGGGGGGGGAGGGGGGGCAACCAACCGAGCAAACACCTTCCATTAGCATTGGCCTTAAGGGGGTCGGAAATTTCGAGATAGTAATAATATTTTCTTTTTTTTCGAACCAATGATCGGATCGGTAAACCTGTTTGAACTCAAACGATAGACTTGCATAATTAGAAGTATGCCTTTATCGTTATAAAAAATATAAAACTTGAAACAAGGGAGGGGGGGCAACCAACCGAGCAAACACCTTCCATTAGCATTGGCCTTAAGGGGGTCGGAAATTTCGAGATAGTAATAATATTTTCTTTTTTTTCGAACCAATGATCGGATCGGTAAACCTGTTTGAACTCAAACGATAGACTTGCATAATTAGAAGTATGCCTTTATCGTTATAAAAAATATAAAACTTGAAACAAGGGAGGTGATCGGCACACTCACATTTTTTATTGGCACACTTCAGTTTATAACCAGTTAAAGCATGTTATATATACAGTACAACTGTCTAATGCGTATGGTAGAGTGTGGCAATATAAAAATATGAGTGTGCAAATCAATTCTGATTATCAAATACTCAAATCACCTATTTTTCATAAAAGATGCTAAAATAACTTGTCGTCAACATAGCTTATATTATTAAAAAGGAAAGGAAAAAAATAAAAATAAATAAAAGAAAAAAAGTATCACAACTTAAAAAACTAAATCTAACATAAAGAATGAACAATATACAATTGTATCACTTTCTCATTCTCCTAGAAATTTGACAAAAATCTATCATATCTCTCTACACACTCACGTGTTACTTTTTACACACATATATTTGTGTTGCTTCCTCCTTATATCAATATATTTTTCATCAATCAACCGGTTCATCTTCAAACACCTAGATCTACTTATAAATAACATGAAGGTAAATATTTCTGCTTTTGTGTTTCTAATTTCTACCAGCATATATTTCTCCAGCCCATGAAAGAAGAAATACATAAAAATTTCGTAACCATAAATGGTTCTTTAACAGCGGTGCCATTGGCGGATACAGGATTTCGAACCATGTGTAGCACAATTTTTGGTTCACTTCGCGAATAATTTGTTAATCTTAGTTGTCCATATAATAGGATAAAAGATAAAACAAGTTTCTTTTAGTGATTTTAGTTCGCACATCCTCGTAATTTAAACATAGAATGTGAGTTGTAAAAATATTTTTAATGATAAATAAAACTAAGCGTTTACAAACAGAGTGTTTTACAAAATAGAAAGTAAATTACAGATTCTAAATTACTAATGGAAAACTACATAACTTTTGTAGAAAATTTTTTTTAGAATATACGAAATACAATTAAGTTACCCCTATGGCCTATCCTTCTTTGTTTACACATTAAAAAATAATCAATAATAGACATGACAAAAAGTTAGCTATAAGACCAAAAAAATATATAGATATTTTAATAACCCAGTACATTTCTTCATCTTCATTCTTCCTCTTTCAAAACAACCCTCTAAACCATATTTCTCCAAAAAGTTGGTGTAGCACTTCTAAAAATCAGGAATTTTTACAAGAAGTTTACTCTTCAACCACAACCGTGTGCGGAACGTGCCACACATAGCCCATGTATAAATCAGCCCCTGGTGTTGAAAGTGTTTGGGTGGCTCATGCCAAAATAGATGAAACATGGCATGAAATTCAAACTATTGGCCGGAGAAGTTAGGCCGGTTGGGGGTGGCTGAGCACCCGCTAGCCACCCCACTAGCTCCGCCCTGTAATTAGAAAGACCTTTAATGAAAATAACTTAAAAAGGAAAAAAAAAATGCATGTGATAGAATGACTACCGAGAAATAACTTTGCCAAGTAATGAAAATTAGTTGAAATGACAAAGTAGCGTTTTGTATGGGCTAGTTAATCCCTATTACTTTATTTTCCCTCTATTGCAACACGTGTTATAGAGTGTATGTGTGTATGTGACGTTTCTTCATTTAAGATAAAGATCAAACTTGGTGATTGGAAGTATTAGAGGATAGAATATGTCGGTAGGTTCGAGCTCGTCTGTAGGCTTAGGCTTATAAAGTCACCTATGTAATCTATAAGTATGTAGTTTTATGTTTTATTGACGATGTATTTATTAATTACATATGTAAGTTTGTAAACCTCAATGGCCTAAGCCTATAAGCGGGCTCAAGCCTACCGACATATTCTATCCTCTAATAGGAAGTTTAAGATGATTTGAAAGTGATTATGGTTCTACCCAAATTGTCATTAATAAGTCATTTGAAAAGGAGATTGATGAAAAGCCTCGGTTTATGTTTAGGCTTAAATTCACAGTGGTGGTTTTGATTAAGAAAAATGATTCTCGTGTCCAAAAATTGTGTCTAAATACATGCGTAACAAGAGGATTTAGATATGTGGCAAGATGAAAAGTGAAGATGAGAAAAGATAAAATGCATAAAACACATGTCAAGTAATGAATAGATTAGTCATGTTTTTAGACATAAATTTTAGACCTCCAAATCACTACTCTTTGATTAATTGTCATTTTAAGAGATTATAGAATGGGTTATAATGATTTCATGGTTAAATTATCATAGTTTATGAAACTGTAAGTTTTAAAAAATAATCATAGAATCAAGAAAAGTGAGAACTTATGTTATTTGAATGATGGTAAACAAATGTTGATGTTTTACATTAAAGAATAATGTTGGTTCTATTACAGAATTAATTTTGATTAATTTTGAAGCAACTAGTCAAACATTCATTTTGTTCATAGTTATCCCGACACGCTAGCTTAAGAGTGTTGGATTCATATAGTAAATAATCCTACATATAAGTCTAACTTAATGTGAGCAACGAAATAGAGATGAAGCGTACGTATCGGGTATTAAATACCCGTATTTCATGTTCATAAAATGTATGTTTTATTACTTCAAAGTTGTGTTAAATGAGTATATTGACCTGTGAGGTCTTGATTACATAGTTTATGCCGACCCTTATAGTCACATTTTACCCATAGCACACATAGTAAAAATGTGCTCGCAAGAAGCCCTTATAGTGATTTGTGCTTATAATAGCATCCCATGGTCGATGTGCTTATGATGGTACCATATAGTAAAGTGTCATTGTAATGCACTCCATAATTGATTGTGCTCGTGAAGCACCAAATAGTTAAATGGTGCTCGTAAAGCATATCATAGTTGATTGTGCTCCACATAATTAAATGCAATAATGGCACCTTATCACCTCGTTGGAGATGAAGGTTAGTATAGATGTCGCGTGGTAATGGTTGGTGGTGACAAAATAATGATTTCGTTATACTCGCCCTAAGAGCATAAACAATGCATAAAGTTAGAGAAGACTTGATGCATTTAAGTCAATAGATGTTAAAGTTGCCATGTCATTTTTTTCTCTTTAACTCCACCCCATCAAAAAGCAATTGCTCTAATGCAAAAGAATTTGGCAATAGCTTTTTCAAAAAAAATCTGATTTAGAAACAAGAATCAATAGCTTGAAATAAAATAACAATATTCATGAGTAAAAAGTTATTTTTTCAACCGTTTGACATCAAACAAGTTGTTCTTTCAAAAAATTTAAAATGTGAGGGCATGTTTGGTGGAGGGTATTAGGGAGGGGGGAGTGGTCACCTAATACCCTAGGTGCCACCTCACCTCCATCCAATAAAAACATTACACATCAAAAGTACCCAATTTTACCCTAACCATACCATAAGTGGAGGGAGTGGTCACCTAGGGTACCCGATTTTTTTTTCAGCACTAAAAGCCAAAATCTACACACAATTACGGTCAAAAAATGATATCTCCAACAATTAAAAGACTCGGCTTCCCAAACCGAAATTCATACCCAATTTTGATACCCTAGGTGGTGGCGGCGGTGTTACCGATCGGGTAAGGGTACCCGAATCCCTTACCCGTGCCCACTCCCTCCTCCCTTAGAGGGTGGAAATAAGAAAAACAATTATTAATTATGCTAGGTGGAGGGTAAATGAATGGAGTATTACCCTAAACGAGGTAATAACCCATTGCACTATAAATTGAAGGTTAATGTATTCATTACCTTTTATATTCATTAGTATACCCTTTGCATTTCATTTTCCTATTTCTTTAATTGAACCAAGCAAACCCTCATTCTCTTTAATGATAAAAAGCGTTTGAAAAGCTTTTTTTTTAAACAGTAAAAAAAAGCTTTTGATCAAATACCGCATTACAGATGCTCTAAAAATGATCAATCCACTACCACCACCGGTACACCCATTCTAATAAGTACGCGTTCTCCTTGTATTCTACCTACGAAATAATGATATAATCTACCACAAGATATCATTTTCACATCATGTTATTAGCGAGTCAAAATTACAATAAGCAAAAGGGAGGTGATTTGCACATTATCAAAAGAGTATTGATTGGGAGGCTTAAAAGATATGCCTAAACTCATGCCTAAACCTGCGTGACATCATCTTGATGGCTGCAGTCAGGGGACCGACTTTTTCACAAACCATCAAGATCATGCCACGTATGTTTAAGCATGTTTTTAGACACATAATTAGGTCTCCAAATCATTTTCTTTATAAAAAATGATGGACACTTACATTTTGAGTGCTTGGACCTTTATACCCTTACAAGATAAACATAACAAAAAATAATGTGAGGGTATAAATTTCCGCACTAAAAATATGATTGTATCAATTATTTTTAAAATTGTGCAAATCACCTCGGTAAAAAAATAAAAAATAAAAAATAATAATAAATAAATGATGGGGATGACATCCAATCAAACAGCTGTAAATCTACTGAAGCATTTTGTCATTATCATATGTACGGATTAAAACCATACATCACGTGAGGATACAACTTTGATAGATACTTGACCCCTTTGCCAGCAAAGACTAGAAATAAATAAATCGACTTCATTTTTCATCACACTCCAAACTTTATTTTTACTTTTTCTCACGTTTTGATATAGAGAAAATTCTATACTATTTTCCAATAAAACACAACAAAATAATTACTCCAATTTTCATCTAAGTAAAGAATATCATTTTGAGATGGCACAACCTTAAAACAATAATACTTTCATTTTTATTACTCCTTCCGTCTCAATTTAATTGTCAGGGGAGATAAATCACAAAGTTTAATAAAAGTGGGCACACTTTAATTTTCAACCACACGAATAAAATATTCTTTCTTTAGATTCTCTAGTTTTTACTAAAAAAGAAAAGTGAAAATATGGACAATTAAATTGAGATGGAGGGAGTATAAAATTGTGAAACATAAATTATAAAATAAAAAATATAAAGTTAGATAAGTCAAAAGTAGTAAACATAAACAAATATGGAGCAGAAACCATAAAAATGTCTTTTATTATTAATAAAATGAGTAAAAATGTAAAAAAAAAATATATATATATACGAAATATAAAATATAAAGTTTGACAAGTGAAGTAAAGTAAAAGTAAAAAATACAAAATAAAAAATGATAAAAAAAAATATCTGATTATGTCTATAAAACAGATAAAAAAATAGCATTAATAGTATAAGGAGGGTAGGAATAGTAACACTTTTTTTTAATGGGTTTTTCTAACATGTGCCCCGGGGCACATGTTAAGCACACCAAAAGTATAGCCGGACCCACGAAAAAGGACGTTCGGACCCATATATTTTATTTGAAAAGTGTATTTTTTGTGGGTCCGGACGTCCTTTTTCGTAGGTGACGCCGTCCTTTTTGTGTGCTTAACATGTACTCCCGGGGCACATGTTAGAAAAATCTTTTTTAAATTACTTTTCACTTGTTTTGAAATAAAATGTTGTAAATTTATGGACAAAAGAATTATTGTACTATATTGCTTTTGTAAGACAAAGGAGCATTATTTGTAAAAGAGTATGACAAAGGTTTGAATATCCCCATAATGGTTACTATTCACTATTGATGTCAGATGTTTTTGTTGCTACTTACTTTTACAAATTTCCATTCATTACCTTCACTTTCTAAAGTTTTTCTAGTATACGAGATTACTAGTAATAACCAAGTTCATTACCGGCATTTCGGTGGTACGTTATTTTTTTTTCAACAACCAACTTCAACATTAATTTAGTGTAACAACACAAAAAATATCATCACCAAAACATATCTGATTTAAACAAAAATATAGCCAACAGAAACCATCATCACACACACCCACAAAAAACATACCTCACAACTCGATCGTATGAACGACCGAGTTCTCCCTTATAGCATATTGCACGCGTCTTTCATGAGTTGTGCAATAGCGTTGCACGCGTTTTGGAGTTGCCACAGAAGCAAGAGACACGTCTTGCGTCTCTTGTTACTAAGCAGTCCAACATATCAATTATACATGTGCGTGTTTCATTTTCTTTCTATCAATCATATAGAACATACAGTTGAGATGGTGTTTTCCTACATTTAAAATCTGAGCAACCTCCAACCCAACAAATTACAAAATTCCCTTCTTTTATGCACCTACCGGCTTTGTTATTTCACATCTTCATTTACTAAATACAAACCATACTACAACAAGAATATGTTGTCCTTTCATGGTATGGGTATTAATACAACTAGGTTAACATACTTGGTTGAATGATTAGCTAGGTTGCTAAACTCGTATGCATTCTCATTCAAATGTTTGGGCAATAAATTCATAGTACATGTTAGTAAAAGTGTGTAACTAGTTGGTCATGACAAATAATACTACTAGGTACCATGTCAATCACTTTATCACAATATTGATGATCAACAATGTCGACTGGTTTATTCATATACTGATGATATATTGAAGAAAATACTAAGGTGACACTCTTGACTTAGTGGCGCGCTTATGTCGACTATGCTAAAAACGCGACTATATTCTCAAAGTTTCTCTCATGATCATTGACAAAGCTACACATATGAAAGTTGATAATAAACTACAATATATCTCACAAATACCTTCAGCGAGGCTTGAACCCACAACCTCTAAATTGATAGGGAACTCAAATACCACTAGACCAAAAGAACTTGGCTGAAAGTTGATACTAAACTACATGTAAGAAAAAATTTGATTTCTCACTAATGAATCCCAAACTCCTTAACAAGGCTACCCTCTTATGATTTATTTTACATGCACACATGAGCATAATTAAAACGATAGATTCCTTTGATTTCTTCATCATATATTTATCAATGTTAAGCATGGATGTAGTGACATGAAATTAACCATCACCAAATAGTTGTAAGGTTTTTGGCTTTCAAATAAAAGGTCAAAAATTCAAACCTCGTTAGATATGTACATTTAAAAATGATCTTAAAAAGGTCAAAAATGGTCTTGCAATTAACCCGATAAGACCGTATACACCTCAGCCAAAAAATGATTTTCCTCCATGGGTAACCTGAATTAACTTGTCTCTTTTATCAACTTGTGGAGAAACACCAATATACATTTATTTTTGTGTCTCCTATCTCCCCACTAAAACACTCTCATTTGACATCTTTTTTACTTCAAAAACCAAACAAATAACACACTCAAATAAACTCACATTTTTTATTTTTAAATGACTCCAATAGTCTCCATCATTCTCCTACTATCCCTACCACTATTCACTTCCCACACCACCTCTCGCCGGATCCTTCACCAACCCTTCTTTCCGGTCACCGACCCTCCACCACCACCACCATCACCACCACCACAAACCACCACACAACCACCCTCACCAACACCTTCACCACTACCAAAACAACCATTCTCATCCATAACACCAACCACCACCACTCACCACCACCATAACCATAACCACCCTTTCTTCCCACTCTCCACCACCCCACCAACCACCACCACCACCGTCCCATCCACCACTTTGCCAACTTTTCCGGCCAACATCTCCTCCATCACCCTACCATCACCACAACCACCTTCAAAATCCCATGTCTCCAAGAAACTCTTGTTTTTATCTTTATCACTCTCACTTCTATCCATACTTTTCATATCCACAATGGTTGCCACCTTTTTATACCACCGTAGCCGCCACCATAAACCACAAGACAACAACCACCTCTTACCACCCAACCACCCTACATCCGACAAGCCAGGACCACCATCTCTCCCGCCAAATTCTTCAACTCCAAGTAGTGAGTTTCTATATTTAGGAACCCTTTTTAGTCCCATGCACAACCATGCAAACGCCACAAATGACTTCATGGGGTCACCTGAGTTGCACCCTTTGCCGCCATTGGTAAGAAAAGTTCATGGGAATGTGGAGGAGGGTTTTAAGGAGAAGGTGGTTGTGGCGGCTGGTGGTGGTGGTGGTAGTGGGGTGAAGCTCTGAAAGGGTTGCATTGGGATAAAGTGAGAGGAAGTTCTGATAAAGCTATGGTGTGGGATCAGTTCAAGTTTAGGTCGAGTTTTCGGTGAGTGTTACTAAGCTAAATAAGCGGGTGTTTGTTTAAGCTTATGAGCTTATTTGATTTCGGCTTATATTTCATAAGCCTCAACTTTCTCGACTTGTTGCTCGTAAGTCTCAAATAAACTGAAAAATAGAGGCTTATGAAATATAAGCCAGAAAACAAATAGGCTAAGCTTAAACAAACACCCTGTAAGTTGTTCTTTACAAATTCTTGTTAGTTATACTTTGAACGTTTCATAATAAGTGTCCACTTTAGTGTGTTAGTATCGATTTAAGTGTCCACTAAGTTCTAATCGATCAAAAAGCTTTAGAAACTCTATTATTTTTTAAGGGCGTAAGCGAGTTTAGCTGAGCCCGACCTCGGCTCATTTAGCATTGCGAGAAGCTCGAGCTCAACTCGTTTATGATTGTATAGCGTTTTTCACTTTTTCAATACCAAATTTAGGTTAATAGATTCTTGTCAGATTTATAGACATGTTACTATATTTTCAGGGGTGAGGTTATTTTGACGGTGGCTATTATTTTAGATTAACATTCTCTAGTGTTTTAGGGGTACTTTGTCGAGTTTTTTGTTTGACCATAGTACTTTTAAAATTTATTTAACAAAAGATAGTACTTTCAAATTTATTTAACAAAACATAATACTTTTACATCTATAGCGGCATTTGAATTGCATCTTCTACCGAGATTATAGGAAGCAAATTAATGTTTTCATATTTAATAATTAAAGCCAATAATTTCGAACAAGTGATTATTTCGAATAGCAACTAAAACTATCATTGTAATGAAATCACATATTACTAAATGTTTCCATCATATAGTTGCAACTCAAATTTTGGCATCAGTTGTAGTTCATTAATTCATGACACTCTGCATCAAACTTGTTCATAGTTTATTGGTGCACCAAATATTATCATCATGCAAAGTGTAATTCTTGCATTTTATGGATTGCAACTACATAAAACTTAATTTCATGGATAAATGATCATAAGTCGATTATCGTCGATCACCATCTGATCATCATCATCATCGTCGATTATCATCATAACATGAATCGGATTTCTTCATCATCGTCTATAACAATCTGTGATTATCATAATTCATATAATATGGATTGAAGATCATCATCATTATCACCATCTATCGTAGCATCTTCGAACCTTTCTTCCAAATGCAAAAGCTTTCAATAATAGCATATCAGATTCGAATTGATAACTGCTAAATACAGATTCTTCAAGGTTGACACTTCTAATTTTGATAGTAGTTGTTGCAATGTGTAAAGTTCGTAAACTTGGTAGTTTAGTATAGAGTTTTGATGTATGCGTCATATGTGAGAGTTTTTTTGTTGTGTTTTTAGTTTGTTTGTTTTTGTAAAATACTTACGTTTATGTAAAATTACTATGTTTTGTTAAATAAATTTGAAAGTACTATGTTTTGTTAAATAAAATTTAAAAGTACTATAGTCAAACAAAAAGCTCGTACTTTGTCCTCCTTTTTTTTTTTTTTTTTTTTTTTTTTTTTGTAAATAGAAATAAGTGTGTGTGTATAATAATGTATTGTACATGTATAATGTTTTGTATACTTTTGTTTAATAATGTTTTGTATATGTATAATTATTTTGTTTGTATAATAGCATGTTAAATATTACCACATCAAATAACTGAAACAACTGTTATTATTAAATTAAACGTCAACGTTAACATATTATTTAAATACAACAACATCTACGACATATGAAGATTATTCATCTCGTTTAAAAGATCATGGAGCCTTGCATCCGACTGACAAGCGTGATCCTCAGGATTCCTTGCCAATTCTAACTCCATCTACAGCGTCTTTATTCTTGTTTTCAACAGCTTGATCTCATTATCTTTAGCAACGCAGTTTGAGCACTGCGTTGAAGATGAGGCTCGACTAAAGTACCGTCTTTCAAATTCATCTTTCCAACTGAAGTATCGACACCCATAGTCAATTGTACCTGGCTGTTACATGTTAAGAAAATAATAAGAAATGTATTTTTAACAAACAAATTATTTATATAAAACCCCTAAGTAAACGTATGATTATTTACCACTAAAAGAGGACATGCATAATACGGTTGGCCCCGACTACCTTTTTTCGTGGATTTCCGTTCTATAATAAATCCTCTATTACATCGACACCAGAAAGGATTTCCTTGGCCCACCTGACAAAAGAATTTTCATAAATCAGTAATCAATAATTTACAACATAAAACATGTATCATTTACAATGTTATTATTAATTTAAATATAAACAGTAATCAATCATTTACAACATAAATCAGTAATCAATCACTATATTTACAACATAAATCATTAATCAATTATTTACAACATAAATCAGTAATCAATCACTATGTTTATAATTATTTACAACATGAATCATTAATCATGTACCATGTTTTGTATGTGTATATTATTTACTAATTTGGTAGTCGATGCCTATATAATGATTCCAACTGGGATGCAGCTTCGGATCTGTTCCTCCTCCATTGTGGGTGGAGATGCGGAAGTGGAGAATGTTCGTCTAGCGTCAGAACAATGTAATGACCTACTTCGTCCCCCCCACGGGCTATCACAAGGGGGTCAGTTCTTTGTGAGAAGTCTGGACCACTGAGAAGCGGAAAACACATATTCCAACCCCGCCAAGATATAAATGCAACGGGTCGTATAATCAGTTCTGCAATAACCAACCCCGTGTCTCGCATTACCATGTAGCGATCATTCGGTGCATTTCCATGTCCGAACCAGTCTATTGTACGACGAAGATCGTTAAAACCAACTTGCCCCCACAAACCCATGTAAACATGCCAATGTAGGTCCATCTGTTGCAATAACATCTGCCTAACTTGGCGCCACAAATGTTGTTGTTCCCAAACACCATGGGCAACGCACCGAAACCCACAATTTCCGTCACCCACCACATTATATATACTAATTATGTATGGATGCCAAAGGACTGGAAGCATACCCATAAGCATTTCCCTTTCTGCATCTCCATCGTAAAACCTGTGTCTTATTTTTGGTTGATCACAAGGACCCGTGAAAGAACTTTGTCGGGCAGGTTCTTTGTTGAAGTTCGGGACTTGTGTAGATCTTGTAGCGGTGCTTCTTCGGTGATCTACGGTTGGAACTTCATTCAAGTCCGGGTCTTCATTCAAGTCCGGGACTTGTGTAGCCTTGCCCATTTTTTCCTTTGCGCTCGGACGTCCACGGGTATTTTTCTGAATAACAGGTTCCCGTGTGTCATCGGATGCAGGTTGGTATATCGATCTCAACTTCGTTATTATATTTTTCTTGACAAACGACGATGCTTTGGTAAAAACAGTCTTGAATTGCCGAATGTCATCTCTAAACGAAGTATCATGATGATGATGATCATCATCATCATTATCATCATCATCACTGGAAGAGCCATCTTCAGACGGTGGCCTATTGATATTAGGCCACGTAACATGTAGGGTTCTCCAAAAATTATTAAGTTCTTCCAGTGGAATGGGGCGTCCAAAAATCATTAAAAGTAGTATATTACAATGCCCCCCGTAAATAAATCACTGATATTAATGGGGAAAACAACTTGATAGTTATAAATTTACTTACCATTATATACATAGTATTGCATCTCGTGAAAGCATGGCAGTCCGTAAATTGTACGCAACTTATGGCTACAATCTTCTACGGTGATAGACAGGTGGAGTTCTTTGTACATGAGTTTGAAAGCATGGTGAGAAACTTTATACAACAATTCTTGAAATAGTAGTACATTACAATCATTTATTTTCTCGCTGATGCTTATATCAAAACTCTCTTTTATCGCATTTTCTTGCGCAAATACAATCTTATCGATTGCACTCAACAACCTGTCTAAATTGGACTATGTGCCACCCAAATATAATTTCAACAACGCGTGGTGAGCCTCAACTCTACACGTTGTTGTCTGGCCGAAGGAGCGATATTCATCGGTGATGTACGAGACAAACATGTGTATGTAATCTCGCAGCCAGTTATCCAGATACTCAACGATTGCTGAAAAAAAAACAATGAATTAATCAAAGGTCATTCGGGTGCTTACTAATTGAAGTTTCTCACCATGGTTGACCAAGCGTTTTTGTAGGCGCTTATAATGTTGCTCGAACAAGAGGCGTGTTGGAGCTTTAACCAACCGATCCCATCTCCTTTTAATGGAGTCATACTCATCTATCCCACTGCATCTGTTTCTCATAAAATTGAGTAAATTTTGCTCTATATGCCATCGACAGAGTAATTTGTGAGCGGTAGGAAATTCTGCTCTACATGCCCCAACCAACGCTAAATCTCTGTCGGTGACAATAACACGTGGGTAGGATCTTTCGTCTATCACCTCTTTCACGCGTTGCAATACCCACTGAAAATTATGCCCCTTTTCACCGTGTAGAAAGTTGTACGCCATTGAAAATGTTTTATTCGTTGGAGTTACTCCAACAATTTCCAACAATGGCAATTTAAACATGGTGGTATTGTACGTGGAGTCCATCAGCATGATTTCAGGGAACGTACGCCATAGAGCATACGAAGTGGGGTGAACAAAAAATAGCTCCTCAAGCTCATTATGCTCATTCACCCTCGGGTAATATGCATACCCTGAATCCGTCAGATGCGAGTAAAGGACTTGAATTTGAGTTCTATCACCTACTCTGGCTCTCCGGAACTTATCAAGTGCGTTATATATAGTTCTAACGCTAGACACGTTATCCGGATTACGTCCTTTATTGTCGAAAGTATATTACGTGGTCGTACGCTATACTGTGACAATTCTTTGACAAAACTCAACTCATCATCTTTTAATCGCATTGCATATGGCACACCATGCAACGACTCTAGCAACTCATGATTATGGCTATCACACTTCACCCTCAAAATCCAATTATATCGTGTTGGTCTATATTTCGCAACTGATCTGAATGGACAATTGCTTTTTTTTTTTTTTGGTTTTCCGTTTTCCACTACCGTGATATTCATAAATCCCGCCCTTTGTACACCTATAATTAATTTCGTACATCTGACCATTTTCTGATTTGGTTCTCTTTTTAACAATGACAAAACCAAGCCCCGAGGCTATATTTTGCACCCACTCAGTTACTTCCTCGTGAGAACGGAAAGCCTGAAAATACATAACAAATTTTATAACACACTTTTTTTAACTAATACTTTTTTAATACTTTTAATACTTTTTTAAATATAGCCTCGAGGCTTTCCGTTATAAAAGTATTAAAAAAGTATTAGTTAAAAAAAGGTGTGTTATTAAATTTGTTATGTATTTTCAGGCTTTCCGTTCTCACGAGGAAGTTACTGAGTGGGTGCAAATTATAGCCTCGGGGCTCGGTTTTGTCATTGTTAAAAAGAGAACCAAATCAGAAAATGGTCAGATGTACGAAATTAATTATAGGTGTACAAAGGGCGGGATTTATGAATATCACGGTAGTGGAAAACAGAAAACCAAAACAAAAAAAAGAAATTGTCCATTCAGATCAGTTGCGAAATATAGACCAACACGATATAATTGGATTTTGAGGGTGAAGTGTGATAGCCATAATCATGAGTTGCTAGAGTCGTTGCATGGTGTGCCATATGCAATGCGATTAAAAGATGATGAGTTGAGTTTGGTCAAAGAATTGTCAGAGTATAGCGTACGACCACGTAATATACTTTCGACAATAAAGGACGTAATCCGGATAACGTGTCTAGCGTTAGAAACTATATATAACGCACTTGACAAGTTCCGGAGAGCCAGAGTAGGTGATCGAACTCAAATTCAAGTCCTTTACTCGCATTTGACGGATTCAGGTTATGCATATTACCCGAGGGTGAATGAGCTTGGGGAGCTATTTTTTGTTCACCCCACTTCGTATGCTCTATGGCGTACGTTCCCTGAAATCATGCTGATGGACTCCACTTACAATACCACCATGTTTAAATTGCCATGGTTGGAGTAACTCCAACTAATAAAACATTTTCAATGGCGTACAGCTTTCTACACGGTGAAAAGGGGCATAATTTTCAGTGGGTATTGCAACGCGTGAAAGAGGTGATAGACGAAAGATACTACCTACGTGTTATTGTCACCGACAGAGATTTAGCATTGGTTGGGGCATGTAAAGCAGAATTTCCTGCCGCTCACAAATTACTCTGTCGATGGCATATAGAGCAAAATTTGCTCAAGTTTATGAGAAACAGATGCAGTGAGATAGATGAGTATGACTCCATTAAAAGGAGATGGGATCGGTTGGTTAAAGCTCCGACATGCCTCTTGTTCGAGCAACATTATGAGTGCCTACAACAACGCTTGGTCAACCATGGTGAGAAACTTCAATTAGTAAGCACCCGAATGACCTTTGATTAATTCATTGCTTTTTTTTCAGCTATCGCTGAGTATCTGGATAACTGGCTGCGAGATTACAGACACATGTTTGTCTCGTACATCACCGATGAATATCGCTCCTTCGGCCAGACAACAACGTCTAGAGTTGAGGCTCACCACGCGTTGTTGAAATTATATTTGGGCGGCACACAGTCCAATTTAGACAGGTTGTTGAGTGCAATCGATAAGATTGTATTTGCGCAAGAAAATGCGATAAAAGAGAGTTTTGATATAAGCATCAGCGAGAAAATAAATGATTGTAATGTACTACTATTTCAAGAATTGTGGTATAAAGTTTCTCACCATACTTTCAAACTCAGGCACAAAGAACTCCACCTGTCTATCACCGTAGAAAATTGTAGCAATAAGTTGCGTACAATTTACGAACTGCCATGCTTTCACGAGATGCAATACTATGTATATAATGGTAAGTAAATTTATAACTATCAAGTTTCTTTCCCCATTAATATCAGTGATTTATTTATGGGCAGCATCGTAATATACTACTTTTAATGATTTCAGGACGCCCCATTCCACTGGAAGAACTTAATATTTTTTGGAGAACCCTACATGTTCCGTGGCCTAATATCAATAGGCCACCGCCTGAAGATGGCTCTTCCAGTGATGATGATGATGATGATCATCATCATGATGATACTTCGTTTATAGATGACATTCGGCAATTCAAGAATGTTTTTACCAAAGCATCGTCGTTTGTCAAGAAAAATATGATAACGAAGTTGAGATCGATATACCAACCTACATCTGATGACACACGGTAACCTGTTATTCAGAAAAATACCCGTGGACGTCCGAGCGCAAAGGACAAAATAGGCAAGGCTACACAAGTCCCGGACTTGAATGAAGTTCCAACCGTAGATCACCGAAGAAGCACCGCTACAAGATCTACACAAGTCCCGAACTTCAACAAAGAACCTGCCCGACATAATTCTTTCACGGGTCCTAGTGATCAACCAAAAATAAGACACATGTTGTACGATGGAGATGCAGAAAGCGAAATGCTTATGGGTATGCTTCCAGTCCTTTGGCATCCATACATAATCAATATATATAATGTGGTGGGTGACGGAAATTGTGGGTTTCGGTGCATTGCCCATGGTGTTTGGGAACAACAACATTTGTGGCGCCAAGTTAGGCAGATGTTATTGCAACAGATGGACCTACATTGGCAGGTTTACATGGGTTTGTGGCGGCAAGTTGGTTTTAACGATCTTCGCCGTACAATAGACTGGTTCGGACATGGAAATGCACCGAATGATCGCTACATGGAAATGCCAAACACGGGTGGTTATTGCAGAACAGATTAGACGACCCGTTGCATTTATATCTTGGCGGGGTTGGAATATGTGTTTTCCGCTTCTCAGTGGTCCAGACTTCTCACAAAGAACTGACCCCCTTGTGATAGCCCGTGTGGGGGACGAAGTAGGTCATTACATTGTTCTGACGCTAGACGAACATTCTCCACTTCCGCATCTCCACCCACAATGGAGGAGGAACAGATCCGAAGCTGCATCCCAGTGGGAATCATTATATAGGCATCGACTACCAAATTAGTAAATAATATATACATACAAAACATTGTAAATGATTAATGATTCATGTTGATTGTTTCACAAGGAACAGATAAAACGACCCATAACTGCCTGAGTTTTACGTTTCAATTTGATTGTTTCACGAGGGGTGGAAATTTTCAAGGCTTGTCCACCGTAAAGAGTTCAAAGAAAAGACAGACACATACCAGAAACCACTTTGGAAAACAGGATAGGAGACCTTCAGGATCATCGGGTCAAGAGTGTCCGGACGGACGCCAAAACCAAAACATATCTTTGGAGATTCAATTTGATGCGTGTAAAACGGGATAAATATTGCAAGTGATTTTTTGATTGCCGGGTTCCAAATAATAGACATTAGATTAGAACCATTAACAAAACACGAAAGACCATTAGAATTGCGAACTGCAATCAAAGATGAAAGCCTTAAATCTGTACGAAGTGGCGTAGCGATTAGCTTTTCATCTAAACCTAACATAAAACCTTGGTGACCCTGATCGAATGTTATCGTAAAAAAACACGCATCATTATGACGAACACCGTAATTAAAGATGAAGCTTCCATAATCTATACTAGCCTTCCATAACTTGCAAACAATTTGTAGCTGGAGTATAGACTTAGGAGGTAGCCTACAGATGATATCTAGTTGAACATCTAATGGGATATTGTTAGACATTTTGTTAAACAAAAGTAGAAAGATTGAGATAAAAGATGTGAAGTGAATAGACCAAAAGAAGAAAGAAAGATTTTGTTAAACAAAATTAGAAAGATTTGTATTGAAGAAAGAGATTGGGAACAGAGGCATTAAAGGACATGTACAGTGGTGTACTTTAGGGCAACCAAATATTTAATTCTGGTGTATATCAAATATTAATAAAGTACACATAACCAATATAGAAATGGTTTGCAAACCATACGCCTTTTTGTGTATGTGCACTGGTATTAAAAAAAGAAATGCAGTTGAGCTTTAAAAAAATACAAAAAATTAATGATCCAGTTATATATAACACAAGTAAAAATACCTATAGTAAAAGTTGAAAGAAAAATCATGCACAAGTCAACATGTGACAATAATTATGGGTCAAACGGACATTAAGGATGGTACCTTGACAGACCGCTGACAATTTTTGTATTCAACCTTGTGCTTCCAGAAGTATTCAAGCATCCGTTCACGGTAAGCTAACGCTGTTTCAAGAGGGTCGTCTACTTTCAGAGGCTGGTTACGGAGCAATCTGTACAAAAAATGCACACCCATACTCCGCAATCGCCATACAAGTGGACACTATGCACACCCTGGACGCCCCGAGCTAGTAACACCCCTTAAACACAAAAAACTAACATGTTTTGTTGGTTTCGAATCTACTCAAGCTATGCAACTCATCACACGCATGCTATTAAATACTTTAACAAATATCTAGTTGAAGCTAATTTAAAACATAAAATGGTTAGTAAGACGGTAAGACCACACATCCCATTACGAAAGATTCTATAATCAATACACATATAATTCATCAATAATTTATGTAACATTATTCACAAGCATAAGAAGATGTTGAACAAAGAATTTATAGACGAAACACAACCTAATATTTAATAAATATAGAAATCAAAGTCCTTTTGTGGATTTTGGTAACTATGCAATTAAAATTTTAAAGTATGTTGTATATCACCAAATTTTTAACATTTTTCAAAAGAGCATCTAAATTGAATTTGATTTTACCTTATATTTGGACATGCTCTTAGAGAATTAGGTGTTGTAACAAGCTTACCCTCTTCATTCGGGGCCCACGGGTGGCACATCATTATTCGGAGATGAGAAACGAAAATTGTGTACCTGGTGTTAATGTCACCATTCCTTTGGAAGCTATCGATGAGGTAAGCTCTAGATTCGCTAATAACTTGTATGGTTATTTCATCGGTAAGAGACTCGCTTTTCCGATAGTTGAAAATTACGTTAGAAATACATGGGCGAAGTTTGGTTTACAAAAGGTTATGCTTAATAATAGTTTTTTTCTGTTCCAATTTGAAACCAAAGAGGGTATGGAAAGGGTATTGGAAGGAGGTCCATGGTTGATACGATTGGTGCCTATCTTTTTGAATATTTGTACTCCGAACACTGAACTTACAAAAGATGATATAATTTTAGCTCCTGTTTGGGTTAAAATCCATAATATTCCGGTTGTTGCGTATTCTGAGCTTGGTCTTAGTTTGATTACAATGCAAATTGGTCTTCCTATCATGCTTGATTCCTACACGAGTACGATGTGCCTTAAGTCGTGGGGTCTTAATTCCTATGCTAGGGCCCTTATGGAAGTGTCGTCAAAGGAAACCTTACTTGACTCTCTTGTGGTTGCGATCCCTTACCCTAATGGGTCAGACCATTCATTGGAAAAAATTGATATTGAATATGAGTGGAAGCCGCCAAGATGTGAGACTTGTAAAGTATTCGATCACAATGATGATGGATGTCCTAAGAGAGTGAAACCAGTTGTGAGAGATAAATCGTTGGTTGATGAAGAGGGTTTCGTTGAAACTTATAAGATGAAAGGAAAAGGTAAGCTTCAGGGTACTAATCGTCAGGTTGATGGTAATCGTTTTCAAAAGCCTAAAGTTTCGTATTACTATAGGCCGTTACTAAGCCAAAGAATGGAGGAGCATCGACGTCTAAGCCTTCTGTCCAATCGAATACAGGTTCTCCAACGGTTAATGTAGGTTCTACTTCTTGTAACAAACCTACTACTGATCCTACTTGTAGTACGGCTCATCCATGGATGACCAAGGTAAGAATAATAATTGGGTGGATGATATCAACCTGGTTGATTTGAAGAACAGTTTTGATGTGCTTATGGAACAAGATTCGATTTTGGAACCTGTGATTGGCACTACGTGTACTCCTAAAGTTATCTCTAGTTCTTCCAAAACTACGCCTCCATCGCCTATGGAGAACACTTGTGGATGTTTAAGCGGTTTATTATTGATGGGAAAGCTACCCTTGTGGATGATAATGGTAAACCTATTCCGGTGGCTGATGGTGAAAGGAAGGACAACCCATTCTCTAAGGTGGGTGAAGTAGTTAATTCAGATAGTGATGGTGAGGTGTTTTAGCCAAATGATCCAATGGACAATTACTTTTCATCAGCAGGAGGACATAACGAGTTTGAAGGCTATTTTTCTGATGATTATGCGGCCCAGGTCTATAACTTACCTGGGCAATTTGAGGAATTTAACAATCAGTTTGATTTCAAGCTTCAAGGCCGTTCGCGGAAGTAATCTTTTATGTGGATTTGTTTATTTGTTTTGCATGTCTTTTTATGTTTCCAGTGGTTACTCTAGTTATTGGTAACTAGTTGTTCATTTATGGCATGTCATAAATGATCTAGTGGTTGTTTAAGCGGTTGCTTGAGGTTAATGTGGCATTCAGCCACATTCCATTGTACTTTAAACGATCTTTTGGTTAATATATTTTACCAAGGTGGAAGTTACCTTTTACCCAAAAAAATAGTTGTACATGTCTGTATTGTATCCTATATATATGTCGTCTGTATTGTTATTGGTATTGGCTATTGGTTTCACACGTGGTTCTGCATCTGGTTCCGCCTGGTTTTGACTGAATCTGTCTGAATTTTCAGTATTATCACATAGGTCTAGTGGTGTCGTGGTGGCGATATTAAGAACCTTGACCTAGTATTTGTTAATAGTCTTTTTTCTCTTTCAAACACGTTGTATAGTGAAACAAAGTCTCAAACAAACAAAATTACATATCATGTTTCATGGTCCATATACATATGCAAATAGAGGAATGCATTGTAGTCATAGCAGTGATAACAAGTTGTATAGAAGGGGTTCACCATGTAATCATTAATTCAAAGGTCGCTATTTGATCGAGTTGTCTGTCGTGTATCGGTGTCTTAGAGTATTTGAGTTTCTAACTTAACTACTTTAGCACACCAATACATGACAGACTACTCGATTAAATAGCTATCTTTGATTTCCTTAAGGAGCAGTAATGTTGTTCCGTGCATCTTTGTGGTATTAGAACAAAACTTCTATATTCTCTCTTTTGTTAACTACCACGTATAGTCATCGATTATAACCTTCTCGACCTTTTAAGGCTTTGCATATCGAGTCTATCATACATCTTTTCACTCTCGTCTTCTTCAAAAGGTTTGTCTTAAATTATGATAAAGGTATCACCATTATTACTTTGTTCTCAATGTCAAAAGGTTTAAGAACAGTAACCAGTGACTTTTCAATCTCAACAATTGTGATTACTAACCACTCGGTAGTCCACAACTTTATGGATTTTTTTTATAACTTTGTAACACATTCTTCTTAGCAACTCTATATATTAATGTTATCACTTCATCGGTAAATTTTCTACATAAACCACCTAATAGATACTAGTTAGGAGTACAAGCATCAAAGCCTCCAAAATCGTTAAGCATGATCAAAAGTACACCATGTACCTACAAAAATTAATAGAAAAAAAAAGCAACACTATGGATAAATTCTAAATTAAACCAGAAAAATCAATTATGTGTGATTGTGTTAACAAACAAGAGTAAACATGTAGCTACCTAAAGACAAACAATAAGTATCAGCTACAACACTTTCTTCCGGATGTGATGCTGTCATAACATAGTGTTGGAAATGTATATATTTACAAACATGTGAATGTTCGGATTCGAACTCGTGACCACGGGATTGCACACATTAGCGAATGAGAATTAAAGTTAATAATTAATGTTTATGTTTACGATTAATTATTACACATTAAGTCCGGTTAACGATCGTTATGTATTTAACGGAAAAATGACTAACGACCGTTAAAATGGAAAAGAGAAGGACTAGAAATGGAAACTTGGAAAAGTTATGGGATGGGCTTTGGGCTCATGATGGTGGCCGGCCATAGGCCTCTCCAAGGCCCTAATTCCCCTAACTTGTCCTCTAAGTTTTACCTACTAGTATATAAGGAGGGGTAGGGTCTAGGGTTTTTCACACTTGTGCATTGAATTAACCTAGATCTCCTCTCTTCTCTTTCTTTTGCATAGCTTGGCCGAACACCCCATTTGTTAGGGAGTTCGGTTTGTTTTTGCATATACGAGGGCTTGTGTTAGATCTAGCAATCGCTTGATTCGTTGGTTAATTCGTGTGTACAAGAACGTGGTTGTAAGACATTATTCTTACACCATTTAGTACTTCTTTGGTTTGCTTTGCTCGAGGGTGGTTTTGCTTTGCTCAAGAGATTTGATATTCGCAAGAGGTACGTTACGCATACTTTCAGTTAATTAATTTATTTGTTATGATCTTAAGTCTTCCGCTGTGTACTCTTGATGTCTTTATGTTTTATTTTATTTTATATATCATAAACTCAACAGTGGCATCACGAGCCTTGTATAACAAGTAATTAATTACTGAAACACATAATTAAAATAAACATGAATGTGTTATTATTTGTATGCTTAGATCTAGGGTTTGCAAAACCTAAACCCTAATTTTGAGGGGGGGCGTTTTTTGGTGCCCTAATTAGGGTTTTGTAAACTTTTGTTTTAATTGGATTAGAAACCCTAAGATGCATGCAACTTTATGTGTATATGCGTAACTCTGTTTAATTGCATTAATTGTTAAGTGTAATTTATATCCATGATTATTACCTGCATGTTTTATCATGGATCTGTTTATTGTATGTCTTTCATGTTATAAGTGATACACATTAAATAATGATAGATCTTAAATTGGGGAAGACCTCAATATTTATTAATTTTAATCAATTATGTGCTATGTGGTATATATTTAGTTTTGACTTACGCAATCGATGAATCGATGCATGTGGTTCACCTTGTACATAGATGAAAACGGGTGGAAGTCTTAATTAAATATATGCATATTGACAGATATAAAAATTGGTTATTAATAAGATTTATCAAAACCGTTTGCATGTGGCTATTTGATATGCATGACTTTTATTTGTTATGTATTCATTGTTTATTTGTTTATTTTTTCAAATACTTGCTTGTTTGTGTTTTGTAACAAGGGTATTTTTACAAGAAAAATAAACTGATCTAAACAATGGTGAAACATGTATTTTTAAGAATAGTAATCATAATCGTTTAATTGATTGATGACTTTGGTACAAATGACTGAAAGGCTCACCCATGAGAATGAACTAATAAAAGGGGTTTAAAGAAGTGCGCACAGTCACACTGAATGGATGTCTAAGGTTGTGCTTTAGCACGTACCTGGTCCTCTGCCCCCTGTAAGTTCGAGTGGAGCTACTTAGTAAGTCATTAAATGTGCAAGCTCATCTTAAGGGCGAATTCGTGTTGATTCCATGCGCCACTTAGGTGGTAATTATCCGAAACACTAAGTGTTTACACTTATGCAAAAGTACGGTATAATGGATGATAATTAACACTAATTCCTTGATTGGTGAACCCAATACCTCAATTAAAGTTTGATGATGAAAAACTTAAACATTAAAACAAGATATAAATGTTTTAATAAAAACTATGCTACAAAGATGAATGCATGACATCTTTGTACATATTTGATTTAACATCAAAACTATTACCCTTTAAAATTTAAGTTATATGCCATCCAACGAAACGGAAACACCTAAGATTACTTTCTATTTGCGTGAGAACGTGATTTAGATCTTAATCAAAGGGTAAAATGTCCACGTGTCGTGAGAACGGGCATGGACGATTTTGCAGTTTCTTAAGTTGGACAACTTAATTGAGTTAGGCAGTGAAAACTGAAAACTCAAGGCATAAGATGGGATAAAACATGTTTACATGGCGATTGATATTGGCTATATGTAAATCCCATAAATCTAGGAATTGCAATTGAAATTGGCAATTGAGCAAATGCTCTACCATTTTGTATAAGGTTCATCACTAACAGATCAACTGATGTGATGAGATTATGACAATTTGGATCCTAGTTTTCAATAAATATTAATTGGTTATATGAATATGAACCTTGGGTATTTAATTGTTTATTGAAAAGGAAAATTATCAAAATACTAATGATGGTTTTTTGAACTTTTTCTGTAGATGGCTCAATCTGATAACACTATGAGCTTACTGAGTGCCGCTTTCAAAGATATGATTGGAAGGGACAAGCTGACTGGCCCTAATTTCAATGATTGGCATCGTTCACTTAGGATCATCCTTCGTGTTGCCAAAAGGGTTGAAATTTTGACTACACCTCTGCCTGAAGCTCCTCCCAACACGGCAACTGCTCTTGAATTAGAGGCATATCGTGTTGAATATGAGAAGCATAATGATGTGGCGTGTCTAATGCTTTCGGGGATGTCTGCTCAATTGCAAAAACAATTTGAGCACTATCCGCCTATGAGCATGCTAGATGAACTCAAACGTATGTTTGAGAAGCCACCAGCAGCTGAACTGTATGAACTAATTGAAAAGGTTCACAGCTGCAGGCAGGAGGCTGGCAAATCTGTCTCCGACCACGTCCTTGAGATGAAACATCACTTGGACCAATTGGAGAAGCTCGGCTGTGGTTACTCGAACGATGTATGTGTCGGACTCATCAATCATTCCCTTAATCAGGAACGATTTGGTGATTTTGTCCGCAATTTTAACATGCATTGCACGGGGAAGACAGTGAATGAGTTACATGCAATGCTTGTAGACTACGAGAAGAGATTGCCAAAGAAGGCTCCTACACCTGCTGTGCTCGCTATACAGGGTGGTAGGGTGAATAAGCCTAAGCCGCAAGCAGATAAGAAAGGGAAAGGAAAAGGAAAGGGGAAACAAGTTGTCATCCCACCAGCTCCTAAGAAGAACCCTGGAAAGAAAAAGGAAAATCCTAAGAAGGATTTGTCTTGCCACCACTGCAACTCACCAGGTCACTGGAAGCGGAACTGTCCAGTTTATCTGAATGAGTGCCTTCAGAATAAAAATAAGATGGTGCCTAGCTCATCAGGTATTTTTATGTTTGAATTATTTTCTTTTCCTCATAAGTTAAATTCCTGGATATATGATACAGGATGTGGTACTCACATCTGTAATACATCGCAGGGACTTAGAGGGGCGAAGAAGCTGACCTGTGGAGAGAGATACTTGTACGTTGGAAATGGAAAGCGTGCAGCTGTCGAAGCCATAGGGACTTTTGATTTAGTGTTGCCTTCGGGTTTAATTTTAGAACTAAATAATTGTCATTATGCACCCTCCATTGTTAGGGGTGTCATTTCAGTTTCTTTGTTAAAAGATATTGGTTTTGTGCACACTTTTACAAGTTATGGAATTTCAGTTTCTTTAAATAATGTTTTTTACTTTAATGCAATTCCTATTCTTGGTGTGTTTGAAATTGATATGGATGGTTGTATATCCAATGAAAATAATTCGTTGTATAGCATTAGCAATAAGAAGAGCAAGTCGAACTGTGACTCTTCTTATCTTTGGCATTGTCGCCTTGCCCATATTGGCAAGAAACGCATGGAAAAGCTGCAACACGATGGGCTTTTACAAACGGTCAATGATGAATCATTTGACAAATGCGAGTCTTGCATTGCTGGGAAGATGACAAGGAAACCTTTTTCACCTCAAGTGGAAAGGGCTTCTGATCTACTTGGATTGATACACACTGATGTGTGTGGTCCACTTAGACATGTGTCAAAACGTGGTGCTACTTTATGGATGATATTCAATGAATTGAATATAGGACTTATCCCACCCACATGATGATACTTTATGGATCTTTGTCATTAAGTATATCATGGATATTTATCCTCTGACTTGAGATACAAGAGATATGTCATGGATGTAGTGCATTTTTGTGAAGCAATCTAACGCTACACGTAACTGGTAGTTATAAGGATTGTTTTCAGAAGTGTTGCGAAATTTATGAATCCTGCTTGTAGTCAAAATGGGATTTGTTTCCTTCAAATTCATTTTGAAGTTTAATACTACTGGGCCCCTCGTAGGATTGTTAAGATGTTTGTATGGCCATACCCAAGGTCTTCTGTTCAGAAGAATTGGTAATCTTAATAAATCATAAAGCGAGAAACAGAATAGTTAATTAAGAAATGAGTGAGATCCATATTCTTATTAACATGGTATTAGAAACAAAAGGATGAATATGATGATGAATCATCAAACTTGGTTTTTCTCCAGAAAACCATACACGAGTTGTACCGGGGACATTGGCGTGTTGCTAGACGCTAACCAATGTCATTTCACGTTTTGTAAACATATCCAAGTGGGAGCTGTTGGAAATGTATATATTTACAAACATGTGAATGTCCGGATTCGAACTCGTGACCACGGGATTGCACACATTAGCGAATGAGAATTAAAGTTAATAATTAATGTTTATGTTTACGATTAATTATTACACATTAAGTCCGGTTAACGATCGTTATGTATTTAACGGAAAAATGACTAACGACCGTTAAAATGGAAAAGAGAAGGACTAGAAATGGAAACTTGGAAAAGTTATGGGATGGGCTTTGGGCTCATGATGGTGGCCGGCCATAGGCCTCTCCAAGGCCCTAATTCCCCTAACTTGTCCTCTAAGTTTTACCTACTAGTATATAAGGAGGGGTAGGGTCTAGGGTTTTTCACACTTGTGCATTGAATTAACCTAGATCTCCTCTCTTCTCTTTCTTTTGCATAGCTTGGCCGAACACCCCATTTGTTAGGGAGTTCGGTTTGTTTTTGCATATACGAGGGCTTGTGTTAGATCTAGCAATCGCTTGATTCGTTGGTTAATTCGTGTGTACAAGAACGTGGTTGTAAGACATTATTCTTACACCATTTAGTACTTCTTTGGTTTGCTTTGCTCGAGGGTGGTTTTGCTTTGCTCAAGAGATTTGATATTCGCAAGAGGTACGTTACGCATACTTTCAGTTAATTAATTTATTTGTTATGATCTTAAGTCTTCCGCTGTGTACTCTTGATGTCTTTATGTTTTATTTTATTTTATATATCATAAACTCAACACATAGATGTTCACGCCATCTAGAAGAGTTCTCTCGAAAATGCTCCCACCGTGACAAGCTTCCACGTATATGAGCTTTGATTTATAAGAACCTTGTAGATGTTTTTCTTTAAGACTTTGATAAGGTCAACAGCTAAAATCCTAGCAGTATTGGGCATAGCAAGATGGCCTAAACCTCCATGACCAGAAAAGAAAATAAAAATACAGTCCTCAGGCTTGCTGTCCACTACCTTCCTGCTTCCGCTTTTTACTAAACTCTTATCGCCAAGAAGAACAACATAGACATTAGATGGTGAGACGTGAATCCAAATATAGTCCTTGGAGAATCCGGCATATACATCGCGGCCTTGTGGATGGGTTAATAAGGGTACCAGACCTCGGGTTGTCATGGTGATGGGCAATATCATCGTACGTAAAGACGATGATGTTCTCATCTTTCAGCCCACTATTTTTTAGAAGTTGGTAGGCATGGCAGACATCCGCATGTGAAAGAGGGATTAGTTCCCATGCATAACCTGTGGGCCAATATAACAATGTATCCTCTAACAAAACTAACCATATTATGAAGGTAGTCTAATCCACACGTTGACATAATCCTCATTTTCCAATCATTCATTCTTAACAAAGTCTTTGATTGCATCCATAAGACAAAGATTCCAAAAATGGAAGTACTGAAATCATGAAATGCAAGACATGTTGTTCAACAAAACGATAATGTACCGTAAAATGACGAAAATCATCCTTTTCCGATCTCTAATTCACAAAGTAACCATTTCCTGGCGCAAAAGCGAAACTACTCATTTTTCTCGCACGGGGATAAACAGTTTTAACAATAACCTCAAAAGTTTAAGATTTAACTATTTAAGAGAGTAAACTAAGATTAAAAACTTACCTTCGTGTTGTAGGTTTTGTATGTGTTCAAGAGAAATTGATTTGTGTTATACTGAGAGACCACACCACATCAACCAAAAAACATCAACAATTATAGGATAGGATATATATCTACCAAAATGATCAAATAACTCCTTTTATCACATCTTCAAATATCTAATCATCCATTTCATCGACAACGTTCTTGACTGAAAAAGGACAAGTGCTTAACTATATATTGTGTTACACAGGTATAGAATGTGTAATGTATGTTCTTTTGGGGGAGCAAGTGAACTTATAATATTGGTGCATGCATGAGATGTGTTTTTGGTGCATGCGGTTAAGTTGGTGGTTGAAATTATTATTTTTTTTTTCAAAAGGCCAGGTGGTTGGTGGTTGAAACCTTACTTAATATAGTGTAGTTGAATTCATTAAATCCCTTGAAACACAAGTCGTTTCTACTTGTGTTCAGCCTAAGCTTGTGTTTTGTGTCATGCCTTTTGTGTTTTTTGTCATGTCCTTTAAGTCAACAACATGATTTAGTCGCTTTCGCGTACTTGAAAATTAAAGAGACTTGTTTTTTTTAGATTTAATAGAAGATGGTTATGTTGTTCAAGATTAATCAAAAGGGTCAAGAAAATCGAGCAAGTTCAAGATTAATCAAACTTGGTTTAGCCTAGGCTTGTGTTTTGTGTTTTGTGTCATGCCTTTTGTGTTTTGTATCATGCCCTTTGTGTTTTGTGTCATGTCCTTTAAGTCAACAACATGGTTTAGTCGCTTTCGCGTACTTGAAAATTAAAGAGACTTGTTTTTTTTTTTTTGTAGATTTAATAGAACATGGTTATGTTGTTCAAGATTAATCAAAAGGGTCAAGAAAATCGAGCAAGTTCAAGATTAATCAAACTTGGTTTAGCCTAGGCTTATGTTGTGTCTTTAATTAGTTAAGTAAACAACGGGCGTGCTGCATGCACGAACCAATACACGCAAAGGTCTGAATCTTTATATCAATCGATAGTATACCGAATTTATGGCCAACTACTTTTTTATGTAAGAAGAAGCAAGTCTTCAAGATACACAACAACATCACCAGATATCTTTAATGGACACTTGAATTAGGAGCTCATGTAAACACAACCTTTATTTAATTCTAGGTGTTTCAAATTTGAACTTTCTTTGCTGCCAAAAAAATACTCGTATTAATACTATGTTCGAAATAAACCCACTATTCCACTAAGCCTTACCTATTGTCTTTCTTTTACTATGACTCTTTGCAAGTAATCTAGAGATGAAAAATCTACCTAGATGATACAAAGCCAAACACATATGCATCTAGAGGCGAAACCAGACTCGATTACATACTCACCAATATGTATTGTACTAATATCACTTAAATCTAACAAAACATTTATGAGATTATGTGAATCAGTTGACGTGTCATAGATAACAAGTAGATTGGGATCCCATGTACATAAGAAATGCTTCGTTTAAAAAAAAATAGTCCCAAGAAGCAAGATCCAAAGCTAATGTAAATAAACATCTTTTCGACCAAACAAATATTTCATTCATCACCCAAAGGTCGAATGTAACATTGATGCTAGATCTTGTTCCGTAAACAAAGGCATCCATCTATTAATCCTAGACGATTACTGTGATTATATGAACTTTGAAAGGTAGACGTATCTCAGAAAGCACCATCTCTTAAACATTGAGGGCGAGTAGCATGTTCTTTATATGTGTAATCCGATAAAAAGATCCATTTATAAGTGTATGCGTAATGTAAAACACGACAAAAGCTTGCTTTTCTCTTATAACCTAACAATCTTTAAGACATCTACAGTTTCACCGAAGCCAAACCCATTCACACAGGTCATGTGGTGGCGATATTGAGAGCCTTGACTTAGTATTTCACTACAACAATTGGATGGACGGGCGAGGAGACTTTCACCGGGGACGCTGTGTCCCCGGCGAAAGTCACTAAATGACAAAAAAGAATCTGACGTGGCATACGAATACGCTAACCGGTTAGTAAAAATTCAACAAACATTTTCGGCGAGGCATGTCCCCGACGAAATTCTGTTGCATTTTTACCAAAGTTTGACCGGTTAGTAAAAATTCAACGTAACCTTTCGCCGGGGACATGTCCCCGCCGAAAGTGTATTCCACTTTTACCAAAATATTACCAAAGTCAAAAGCATGCTAATTGTCCCCGGCGAAAGTCTCAAAATGTCCCCTACGATTCCAGTCATTGTTGTAGTGTTTGTTAATATTTTTTTGGTTCAAACACGTCGTATAGCAAAACAAAGTTTAATACAAACAAATTTACGTATCATGTTTCATGGTCGATATACAAATAGAGGAATGCATTGTGGTCATAGCAGTCATAGCATCTGATTTAGTATTAAACTTAAATTTAGAGGTATCTCCACAAGGTTTCAAAATACATTTGTGAGAAGAGAGAGTGATAGATGGTTGCAAGAGATAGCTGAAATATGATCAACGTGGTTTACATAATTCTAGAAGGCGTTTGCCACGTAATTCAAAGATAGCTATTTATTCGAGTGGTCTATCTTGTATCAGTGTCCTAAAGTATTTGAGTTTCTAACTTACATATTTTAGCACACCAATACATGACAGACCACTCGATTAAATAGCAATCTTTAATTTTACTTAGGGGCATTGTTGCTCCCTGGGTCTTCGTGGTATTAGAACAAAACTTTAATATTCTCTTTTTTGTTTACAACTACCACATATAGTCTTGATTATAACCTTCTAGGCCTCTAAGGCATTTCATATCGAGTCTATCATACATCTTTTAACTCCCGTGTTCTTCTGAAAATTCATCATTAAGTTATGATAAAGGGTAAGTACCTTCGTCATTTTGTTCCATTTTTGGAACATATTTTCCAGCTCAGGGCGGAGAGGTTTAGTATTTCTTGTCACCATCAGTTCTGAGAAATGATGTGACAGGGTTAAAACGACCCCTCGTAAACCATCATAATAATGATGGTCAGTGGTTCAATCCAGTACTTACACACCGGACTTACCTCCCCATAAACTGGAACATGCCTCCCATTTCCAATTGCGACAATCGACTTTATCAGCCGTTCATACCTTACTGCACCGAGGTGGTGTTGGCAAGTCCATTACCGTGTACCGTAACCTAAGAAATGTGACAAACATGACAAACATTAATTCAAGAAATGCGCAAAAGCTTTTATGTGTATAAACTAACCATATTATGAAGGTAGTCTAATTGACACGTTGACATAATCCTCATTTTCCAGTCATTCATTTCTAACAAAGTCTTGGATTGCATCCATTAGACAAAATTCAATAAATGGAAGTACTGAAATCGTTGACTAGACCGATAGTTCTACAAAAAAAGATTAGAAAAACCGCTTTTACAATAGGAAAATGGTAAAACCGTGAAGAAATGCAGATACCAAAAACACATAACATTAACCAAACTTAATGCATAAAGTAGAGTTCTTAAAACCTAAGACAAAACATTAAACTACATATCTACAATAAATAAACCAAACTATAACAAGCAAAATTTTAAGATTTACTGTAACTATTTAAGAGAGTAAACTGAGATTAAAAACTAACCTTTGTGTAGTAGGTTTCGTATGTGTTCAAGAGAAATTGTTGTGTGTTATAATCAGGGCCGTCTCATGAATCAGAGAAATTTTTGAGGGCCCTGTGCAAAATTTTATAATGATGCCTTTCATTAACCAATATTATATATAAAGTGCCACCGTTTATAAGATATAATGCAATTAGTTATCTAAATGTTCTAACATATATTACTCATTTAAGATATTTTCCTATCTAAATACTTTTTTCTTCGTAGAAAATATGTCTACACATGCATATAATTATTAACGGGACAAATTTTGAGGCCCTAAAAATTCTGGGGCCCTGAGCGGTCGCTCACCTTGCACACCCTCAACAACGGCCCTGGTTATACTGAGAGACCAAAAACCATCACCGATTCTAGGATAGGGTATCTTCCTAAATGATCAAATAACTGTTTTTATCACATCTTCAAACATCTAATCATCCATTTCATAGACACGTTCTTGACTAAAAAAGAACAAGTGCTTAACAAATATATTTTGTTACATAGATATAGAATGTGTAATGTATTTCTTTTGTGGGGAGCAAGTGAACTTATAATGGTGCATGCATGAGATGTGTTTTTGGTGCATGCAGTTAACGTTGGTGGTTGAAACTTTGCTTAATGTAGTGTAGTTGAGTTCATTAAATCCCCTAGAAAGATAGATCATTTTCTACCAGTGTTCAGTCAGGCTTGTGTTTTGTGTCATGCTCTTTTAGGCCGATGCTAATGACAATCTTAAATATTGTGGTCTCATCAGTGCTACATTAGCTTTCTCTCTCTAAGACTACATTCAACCACAATGTGCTAATAAGCCGACCGCAACTACAATAAAAAACATACTCCACAAAAATTAATTAAAAGAAAACACACACACACAAAAGAGAATGAAACTTACGGTTGCCAGGCCAACCATAACTTTGAAAAAGTTGATGGTGATCGGTCACTAAATCGGTTGAGCTAATGGGGAGAACTCGGTCATCTACTCGGTTGGTTGGGGGCAACCTTACCATTAGCAATGACCTTAAGTCAACAGAGAAAATTAAAAGAGGCAAGTCGTTTTCGCGTACTTGAAAGCACATAGAAAATTAAAAAAGACTTGTTTTTTCGTAGATTTAATAAACATGTTTATGTTGTTAAAGATTAAAAGGGTCAATAATTCCGAGCAAGTACTCCACTTCTCATTTGTGTAGGTCACGTTTTTGAGTTGGGTGGTGGTTATCGACGAAGAGCGGTGGATTGTAGTGGTGGTGATTGTGTGCAGTGGGTGGAAGATTCGTTCTTTCAAAAAAAGAACCATATCAAAGATGGGCATTTGTCATATTTGACAGGTATATGAACTTGTTAAAAATTTGATAAGCTTATAAACTTCTTTTTGTTTATGAGGTTATACACTTGAGCTTATAAAATCGATAAGCTCAAGTGTATATGTTTAATAGTCCAAAAATGAGTTTACAAGCCAATTAAAGTTTCAATAAATTTATAAGCCGTAAAATAAGCATTACACAAACACCCAACAAGTTTACATGATGTGACGCTCAAATAACAGTAAATGAATAGGTTTTGATGAGTAACGACTACGCTTAGTCAGCTGAGCTTGGTTGTGATAAAGGTGGCTAGGGGCTTGTTGCATACATGAACCAATACACGCAAAGGTCTGAATCTTTATGTCAATCGATAGTATACAGAATTTATGGTCAAATTACTTTTTCATGTAAGAAGTCATCAAGATACACAACACCACCAAGATGTATCTTTAATGAACACTAAAACTAGGAGCCTATGTACAACAACCAAACATTGCCTTCATTTAATTTTAGGTGTTTCAAATTTGAACTTTCTTTGCTGCAAAAAAGAAATACTCGAATTAACTTTATGTTCGAAATAAAGCCACAATTCCAGTAAGCCTTACCTATTGTCTTTCTTTTACATATACCCTTTGCAAGTAATCTAGAATCGAAAAATCTACCTAAATGATTTTAAGCCATACACATATTCATCTAATTAAGGCGAAACTAGACTCGATCTCTACATACTCAATACCACGTGTATATGAATCACTTGACGTGTCATAGATAACAAGTCGATTGGGGTCTCACATAAGAAATTCGTAGTTATTCAAAAACAAATAGTCCCAAGAAGTAAAGATCCAAAGCTAATGTAAATAAACATCTTTTTGACCATATATACAGATTTTTCGTTCATCACCCAAAGGTCGAATTAGGTATCATCACCAAAAGATCGTATTCCGCAAACAAAGGCATCCATCTATTAATCCCACATGACTATTGTGATTATCTGAAATTTAAAAAGGTGGACGTAGGTCAGAATGTGCCATCATATCTCTTTAACATTGAGGACGATTAGCGTTTGGAATCCAAATATCCATTTATAGACGTACTCATAATGTAAAATAACGACAAAGCTTGTTGTTCTCTTTAAACCTAACAATCTTCAAGACATCTATGACGATTTCACCGTAGCCAAATCCATACACATAGGTCTAGTGGTGCCTTGCTGGCGATATTGAGAACCTTGACTTAGTATTTGTTAATAGTCTTTTTCTTTTCTTTCAAACATGTTGTATAGTGAAACAAAGTCTCAAACAAACAAATTTACATATCAAGTTTCATGGTCGATATACATATGCAAATAGAGGAATGTGTATTGTAGTCATAGCAGTCATAACACGTTGTATAATCAAGTTATTTGCCTTTTATCAGTGTCTTAAAGTATTTGAGTTTCTAACTTAAATACTTTAGTACACCAATACATGACAGACTACACGTTTAAATAGCGATCTTTGATTTCCATAAAGGGCATTAATGTTGTTCCCTGCATCTTTGTGGTATTAGAACAAAACTTCAATAGTCTCTCTTTTGTTTACAACTACCACGTATAGTCATCGATTATAACCTTCCTGACATTTTAAGGCTTTGCATATTGAGTCTATCATACATTTTCTCACTCTCGTCTTCTTCTGAAGGTACGTCGTTAAATTATGATAAAGGTATCACCCTTATTACTTTGATCTCAATGCCAAAAGATGTAATTAAGAAGTAACCGGTGACTTTTCCATCTCAGCAATTGAGATTACTAACCACTCTGACGTGGTCCACAACTTTTTTTTTTTAATCTTTGTAACAATTTTTTTCTTAGCAACTCTATATACTAATGTTCTTAATTCATCGGTACATTTTCTACATAAACCACCTAATATATACTAGCTGGGAGTACAAGCATCAAAGCCTCCAAAATCGTTAAGCATGATCACAAGTACACCATGTACCTACAAAAATTAATAGAAAAAAAAAAGCAACACTATGGATAAATTCTAAATTAAACCAGAAAAATCAATTATGTGTGATTGTGTTAACAAACAAGAGTAAACATGTAGCTATTTAAAGACAAACAATAAGTATCAGCTACAACACTTTCTTCCGGATGTGATGCTGTCATAACATAAATGTTCACGCCATCTAGAAGAGTTCTCTCGAAAATGCTCCGACCGTGACAAGCTTCCACGTATATGAGCTTTGATTTATAAGAACCTTGTAGATGTTTTTCTTTAAGACGTTGATAAGGTCAACATCTAAAATCCTAGCAGTATTGGGCATAGCAAGATGGCTTGAACCTCCATGACCGGAAAAGAAAATAAAAATACGGTCCTCAGGCTTGCTGTCCACTACCTTCCTGCTTCCGCCTTTGACTAAACTCTTTTTGCGAAGAAGAACACCATAGACATTAGATGGAGTGACGTGTATCCAGTTATAGTCCTTGGGGACTCCGGCATACACATCACGGCCTTGTGGATGGTTAATAAGGGTACCCGGCCTCTGGTTGTCAGGGTGATGGGCAATATCATCGTACATAAAGACGATGATGTTCTCATCTTTCAGCCCACCATTCTTTAGAAGTTGGTGGCCATGGCAGACATCCGTATGTGAAACAGGGATTAGTTCCCATGCATAACATGTGGGCCAATAAAACAATGTATCCTCTAACAAAACTAACCATATTATGAAGGTAGTCTAATCCACACGTTGATATAATCCTCATTTTCCAATCATTCATTCTTAACAAAGTCTTTGATTGCATCCATAAGACAAAATTTCGAAAAATGGAAGTACTGAAATCATGAAATGCAAGACAACACATTGTTTACCAAAACAATAATGTACGGGAAAATGACGAAAATCACCTTTTTCTGAACTCTAATTCACAAAGTAACAATTTCTCGGCGCAAAAGCGAAACTACTCATTTTTCTCGCACGGGGATAAACAGTTTTAACAATAACCTCAAAAGTTTAAGATTTAACTATTTAAGAGAGTAAACTGAGATTAAAAACTAACCTTAGTGATGTAGTTTTGTATGTGTTTAAGAGAAATTGTTTTGTGTTATACTGAGAGACCAAAAAACATCAACGATTATAGGATCGGATATATATCTTCCAAAATGATCAAATAACTCTTTTTATCACATCTTCAAACATCTAATCATCCATTTCAGAGACAACGTTTTTGACTAAAAAAGAACAAGTGCTTAACTATATATTGTGTTATACAGGTATGGAATGTGTAATGTATGTTCTTTGGGGGGAGCAAGTGAACTTATAATGTTGCATGCATGAGATGTGTTTTTGGTGCATGCGGTTTTGGTGGTTGAAAATTTAATTTTTCTCCAAGGCCAGGTGGTTGGTGGTTGAAACTTTGCTTAAGGCTGGACAGAGTGGGACGAGAAAACACGGTCATCCATCACATTTGATCGACTTTTAAATCGGTCAACACCATTGTGGCTCTAGGGTCAAACATCGGTCGTGGTACAAAAAAAATAACAATCCGTCGAATTTTCGACCGATTATTACACACACATTTTTTTTTCTTCTTTTTTTTTAAAAAAAAGAAAAAAAACTTGGTCACCGACTGTGGTAACTTGATCGTGTCTGGTCATCGGAGAAAGAAAACTGATATGACAAAGGATGACCCGGGACACGACTGTGACTAGCCTAATGTAGTGTAGTTGAATTCATTAAATCCCTTGAAACACAAGTCGTTTTCTACTTGTGTTCAGCCTAGGATTGTGTTTTGTGTCATGCCTTTTGTGTTTTGTATCATGCCCTTTGTGTTTTCTGTCATGTCCTTTAAGTCAACAACATGGTTTAGTCGCTTTCGCGTACTTGAAAGCACATAGAAAATTAAAGAGACTTGTTTTGTTTTGTAGATTTAATAGAACATGGTTATGTTGTTCAAGATTAATCAAAAGGGTCAAGAAAATCGAGCAAGTTCAAGATTAATTAAACTTGGTTAGCCTAGGCTTGTGTTGTATCTTTTCTTAGTTAAGTCAACAACATGGTTTAGTTGCTTTCGCGTACTTGAAAGCACATAGAAAATTAGAAGACACTTGTTTTTTCGTAGGTTTAATAAAACATGGTTATGTTGTTAAAGATTAACCAAAAGGGTCAACAATTTCAAGCAAGTACTCCACTTCTGATTTCTGTCGTTCACGTCTTTGAGTTGGGTGGTGGCTATTGACGAAGAGCGGTGGGTGGAGTTTTCGTTATGTCAAAGAAAGAACAAGAAGATGGGTGTTTATCGTATTTCACGGTTTTACGAACCTATCAAGAATTTTATAAGTTTGTAAACTTTTTTTTTTTTTTTTTTTTTTTTTTTTTTTTTTTTTTTTTTTTTGTGTTTGGTTTTATAAGGTTATACACTTGAGCTTATAAAGTCGATAAGTTCAAGTGGATATGTTTAAAAGTTGAAAAACGAGTTTACGAGTCTATCAAAGTTTCAATAAGTTTATAAGCAGTAAAATAAGCTTTACACAAACACCCAACAAGTTTAGATGATGTGACGCGCAAATAACATTAAATGAGCGACTACGTTTAGTCAGTTGAGCTAGGTTGTGATAAAGGTGGCTGCGGGCTTGCTGCATGCGCTAATCAATACACAAAAGGTCTCAATCTTTATGTCAATCGATAGTATACAGAATTTATGGCCAGCTCGATCCTCGATCCTTTTGAGATCATCGGCCTTAACTTTCTTAAATCTACTCTTGGATTTGATTGGTAGTGTCGGGTAATTCCAATCAACCCGTGCATCATAATTGCGCTATACCCTAGTCCATAATGCCTCATAGCTGCCATATATTAATCAGACGCTTTTAGAAATGCAAATAGGATGAACCTGTCAATCTCGGACATACACAGGGAGAAGAAATATATCCACTAGGTTTTTAGTGTTTCTCTTGTGGCTCATTTGGTTATGGGCTTATGTTTCATAAGCTCACTTTTTGTTGACTTATTTTGAAACTTTTTGGCTTATATAAGTTTATTATTTCATAATAAACTTATAAACATGAACACTTAAACAAACAGATTGTCGTGGTTTCTTATATTGGTTTATATGTGTGTGTGTGTATATATATATATATATATATATATATATAGAGTTTGGATCAAATAGAAAGTGGTTTAGGATAAAAAGGATAAAAAAGGAAGAAAGTGAAAATTTTGACAATAAACTAGCAAGGGTAGCAAAGGTATTTTACATCCACTTTTAAATACTCATTTAAACCTCTTTAATATCTAATTTAAGTTTTAATATTCCAAATGTTAACTCACGTTACCTTTACTTCAAAATACAACCTTTTTTTTTTCATTTTTAATAAAATAATAATTTAAATGTATGTCAAATTTGTAAATATATATAAGGATGTGCCACTTTACTAAAATGGTGTGCCGTATGTCTAAGGATGTATGTGTCAAGTGTGTCAAAATGTATAACTATGTGTCCGGACAATTAATTTTGTGTGTCACTACAAATGTATCAAAAGACTAAGTGTGTCAAAAAAAACTTAATGTGTCACTAGAAATGTAGTATGAAACTAAATGTGTCAAAAGACATAGTTTGTCATTAAAATGTGTCATAAAAAATAGTGCGTCATTACAAATGCATCAAAAAATTTAGTGTGTTACTACATAGTATCTCATTAAAATTTTAGTGTGTCACTATATAATGTGTCATTAAAACTATAGTGTGTCACCACATAGTTTATCATTAAGAAGAAATTAGTATGTCATTAAAATTTTAGTGTGTCACTGCATGAGTATCAAAAATTTTAGTGTGATAAACATAGTGTGTCTCATTAAAATTTTAGTGTGTCACTTGATTTTATGATACAATTCAAGCGACACACTATACAAAGTTGTATATCAATATCATTTCTTTTTTGAATTATTGTATTTAGCTATGTAACCAAGTTATAATTCTTATGTCTCATAAATGACAATTGGTTTATTAAATGCTCATTTTAATTGCAATAATGATGCATCATCATGTAAAAAAAATGTTACACGTATAAATTCAAATATAAACTTTAAATGACATAATGTCTAATTATTGCTCATAATTGAATGACTTTCATACCCTTACAATACACAAAAAAGATACACTATGCACCCTCGATTTTCAAGTCTTTTAATATGTTCCTTGCTAGATCTAGCCATTCATTTAATTAATCACATGGTTGTGATCACTTCCTATCCTTTTTACCTTAACTCCCTTTTCACCATAACCATACTATATATATATATATATATATATATATATATATATATTTGGTAAAAGGTCAAAGATCCGGTAAATATATTATTTTTGTTTTTAAGCATATATGCAGGTAAGGAGTTGCTTATTTCATATAATTTTAACATTGTTCATTTAGTCTCCTAAACGGTAAAGGAATAACGTTGTCCGGTTACCCGAGAAGGGCGAGTCTTTCACTCAAATGGCCTAACCCGTGACTGTCTCAGACCAGATATTTACTCCATATAAGCAGAATCCCAAACACCTTCTAAGTAAATAACTATAGTTCATTTCCTATCGCTTAAAAACCCATTCGGAAATGGCCCAGCTAGGATGCGCACATAATAATTAGAGTAAACTGCAAAATACATCCCTGTGGTTTACAGTTTTTGAGACCTTACATCCCTGTCATAAACTATTGGCTAGTTACATCCTTCGTTAGCCAAACGTTAGCCAATAGTTTTCGACAAAAAAATTTTCGACAAAAAAATTTTCGACAAAAAAATTTTTATAAAAAAATTCCGTCAAAAAGTATTCAAAAAATAAAAAAGAATTTTTTTTTCAATAATTTTTTATAAAAAATTCCGTCAAAAAGTATTCAAAAAATAAAAAAGAAATTTTTTTTTCAAAAATTTTTTATAAAAATTTCCGTCAAAAAGTATTTAAAAAAGAAAAAAGAAATTTTTTTGTCGAAAATTTTTTATAAAAAATTCCTTCAATAAGTATTCAAAAAAGCAAAAAGAAATTTTTTTATAAAAAATTCCGTCAACAAGTATTCAAAAAAGAAAAAAGAAATTTTTTTGTCGAAATTTTTTTATAAAAAATTCCGTCAAAAAGTATTCAAAAAAGAAAAAAGAAATTTTTTTGTCGAAAATTTTTTATAAAAAATTCCGACAAAAAGTATTCAAATAAGAAAAAATAAATTTTTTGTCGAAAATTTTTTATAAAAATTTTATCGGAATATTTTATAAAATTTTCGGAATTTTTTATAAATTTTTTATAAAATTTTCGGAATTTTTTATAGAATTTTTATAAAATTTTTGGAATTTTTTTTATAAAATTTTCGGAATTTTTATAAAATTTTTGGAAATTTTTATAATATTTTCGACAAAATGTTTTTTTTATATAAATAGTTAACTCTAATAATAATAATAATAATAATAATAATAATAATAATAATAATAATAATAATAATAAAAAAAAAAAAAAAAAAAAAAAAAAAGTAAAGTATAAAAGTATATTGCAAAATACATCTCTCTTATATGTAAAAGAGTTAGCTGCAAAATACATCTCTCGTATGAGTAAAAAGACCAAAACAGCCCTCCCGTTAGCACTTAACGAAGAAAACTAACGGAGTTAGTGACGAGGGATGTAGAATGGCTAACATTTGGCTAACGAAGGATGTAACTAGCCAATAGTTTATGACAAGGATGTAAGGTCTCAAAAACTGTAAACCACAGGGATGTATTTTGCAGTTTACTATAATAATTATTCTAAGTTGTTGTAAATGAAACTAAACTAAACTTGTTAATATTTACCCTTTTCTTTATACGCCCACATTTGGGTTTCCCTCACAAACCACTCACCACTCTAACAATGGTGACTATGGTATTTCTGCTCATCTCGTTTCTCTCACTTTCACCCCTTAACATCACTTCAACCATCTTCGGGGTTAACTATAGAACCAACTTGTCTCTTCTGGCACCTAAAGTGGTTGTTGCTAAATTTAAAGAGTTAAAATTGTCTGAAACAGTCTAAGCTGGCCATAAATTATGGAAGTATTCATTGATTCAAACATGCTGCTACTCATCACCATACCCACTAATATGATTCACTCAATTGCTAATGATTGCGCCAACGCAGTACTATGGATTAACGAGAATATCCATGCATTCTATTGAAGGTTGAATTCTATGGGGTTTGTCTTGGAATTGATGTCATTAGTGATAATGATGATAGAATATTCAAAGGTACTGTTTTCGCAATCGATTGTGTTCAAAAAATACTCTTTGAGTCGGGGTTAAGTGAGATACAAGTTTCCACGACTTTAACTTATGAAAGTATATTGAATTGTCCGCTTCGCCCCTCTGATACTTTCATAACTTAAAGTTGTAGAAACTAGTATCTCACTTAACCCCGACTCAAATAGTAATTTTTGAACAAAATCGATTGCCGAAACAGTACCTTTGGATATTCTATCATCATTATCACCAATGACATCAAGTCCAACATAAACCCCCATAGAATTAAACCCTTCGGTAGAATGCATGAATATTTTCGTAGATCAGTAGCTTTTCGTTGGGGCATTCATTAGCAATTGAGTGAATCATGTTATTGGGTAGGGTGATGAGTAGTGAAATGTTTGAATCAATGAATGCATCTATAATATTGGGATGAGTAACAAGGAGTCTTACTGATGACAATTTTAACTCCTTAAACTTAGCAACAACTACTTCAAGGGATGGAAGAGACGGGTTGGTTCTGTAATTAACCCCGACGATGGTTGAACTGATGGCCGGGGTGAGGGTGAGAGAAATGAGATGAGCAGAATAACCCTAGTCACCATTGTTACAGTAGTGAGTAGTTTACAAAGGAAACCCAGATGTGGGTGTATTATGAAAAGGGTAAATATCAACAAGTTTATTATTTAGTCTTGGCTGATCCCAACAAGTACTACTTTCTCAAGGATGGAGATCGAAGGTCAAGCCTGAAGGACCAATTCCTCATCCGATTTACCAGTTCGGTCCTACCAGCGGCTTGTTGATCGAGACACTAAGGAGTAAAAGAGCCGGAGATAGTTCTGTATCACAAAAATAAAATGAGTTAATAAATAGCCCAACTTCTCAACAAAAGATAAGTAATTCGAGCTCAAACATGACAAACAAGAATTCAAAATATGCACAAAAGCTGTTATCATGTTATTTATATGAAAAAACTAACCATATTATGAAGGTAGTCTAATCCACATGTTGACATAATTCTCATTTTACAATCATTCATTCTTAACAAAGTTTTGGATTGCATCCCTAAGACAAAAATTCGAAAAATGGAAGTACTACTCAAATCGTTGATTAAGATACCTTAACTGATAGTTCTACGAAAAACAAATATATATATATAAAAAAAAAAAAAAAAAAAAAAAAAAAAAAAAAAAAAGAAAACCAATTACAGCAAGAAAATGGTAAAACCGTCAAGAAATGAACAAAAAAACACACACAAAACATTAGCCGACATTGTTTAACTAAAGTTAATGCATAAACTAAACTTCTTAAAACCTAACACAAACTGTAACAAGCAAAACTTTAAGATTTAGCTATTTAAGAGAGTAAACTGAGATTAAAAACTCACCTTTTTGTAGTAGGTTTTGTATGCATGTGTTCAAGAGAAATTGTTGTGAATTAATTTGGGTTAGATGGATTGAGATTCATGGTTTTTGTGAGTAATGATATCTTGACTAAATTATTGTCGGACTAATAAGACTTTGTAGTAAATAAACGTTGGAGCAATAATAATGAAATATGAATTGTTGGAGTAATAACTGTTGGTTTTATGGATATAAATTAGTAGATGTGAGTTAGGATCGAACTCGAGACCACGGGATGGCACACTTTACGTATGAGAATTAAAGTTAAATAATTAAATATAAACGTTGTATTTATTTATTAATTAAAAGAAATAACTAATGGACGTTAAGTAATTAATGTAATGGACTAACGGGCGTTAAATGTATTTGGAAAAGGACTAAGTTGTAAATAACGAGAAGGTTCCGGAATCCCCTTGGGATGCATAGCACCGATCGGCCAAGGGAACCCCAACCCAACCCAATTACAACTTAAACTTGTTCACCAAGTTTGCTTGAGTAAATATACAAAACCAATGGTGTTTGTAAATTATCTCTTGTATTCATTAGCTAAACCTAAAAGTGTTTTGTGTGTGTTTTTGCTCTCAAAACCGGTCGACACCCTCAACTAGGGATCAGTCCACATCTTTTCCAAACATCAAGTTATTTGGTTTGATAAAACTAGCATTACTTTAATTCGGTTTAGTACGTGTGTACAAGAAAGTGGTACTAACACAATATTATTAGTATTCTTGGATTGAATTACAAAACGGTAAGGGGTAATTCACATAATCCTAATTAAATCAAATTAGGGTTCTTTCATTGCTAGTTTGTGGATTTGATTCTTGTTCGGCTAGAATCAAATAAGGTACGCATATTCTTCTTATGTTAATTAATTATTCGTTAATAAATCTGATTGGTGCAAAACCGTCAAGTTTTCTCACGCGAGCTGATCACTTGTGAATGACCAGCTGTAAGGAACTTAAAACAGCTCACACACCAATTGCAATTTAGATCAGGAGAATACAGTGGATTCCCGGGTCGTTAAGTCCCACGGAGGATGACTGGTGTTTAACACAATCAGATATCGAATAACCACTAAGGATAGTGATCAGTAAGGTTTTTGAGATATTTGTACCTAAAGAAAAGATTAATAAATTACAGCGACTTAAATGCAAATTAAAGGAAATTAAAAAGTTAATTTCTATTAAATAAATGCTATCACTATTTTTAAACTAATGTTTTTGTTTTTATTGTTTTTATAAAACTTAAATTAAAATTACGTGACGTACAAATAAAAACGTGAAACTTACACAATATTAATCCTAAAAATATGAAAATGATATTTTTACAAACCTAATGATATAAGAAAATTTTAAGAAAAAGAAAATTATTTTTATAACTAATTATCTAATTATTATTAATTAAAAACTATTTTTAACTAATTAATAATAACCTAAATTACAAGAAAATAGGAAATAAAGCTAGAAAAATAAAATTATGACTTAGAAAAATCTAAAATAACAAAAAAGAATTTTCAAAACTATTTTTGTATTTTTCTGATTATTTTTCTATTTTTTATGAATTTTAAACTATTTAAAACTAATTAAATTACTAAAAATTACAAAATAAACTATGAAAAATCTGGAAAATTACTTTTTTTACTTTTTATATTTATCTAAACTTAATAAAAATGAAAATTTATTTTTTTGGACTTTTTCTGAATTTTTTTGTATTAAAAGCTATTTAAATAATCCTAAAAACTGTTTTTAATTAAGAAAAATAGCAAACTGTTATGGAAAAATGTGAAAATTTCAGGAAAACTCTAAAATTATACTAGGAATCTAGGAAAAATAGAAAAACATGGTGTTGTGTGGAAGATTATGGAACTGCTATGAACTAAGCTTATGAATAAGCACTTTAATAAGCCAAGTGAACACAAACAAGCACCACACTGGAACAGAAGCTACAATATGCTAAAGTTACTCTAAATGAACTAAAAACAACAAGCTACAACCACTGATATGCAAGTTTGATCAGATTTGAAGATTTGAGCTTTTGAGCTAAATCAGGTTCTGAGTAGCAAGTTTGAGCTTAAACAGCTGCTTATTAATAAGCTTAAATTGAAAATCAAAAGCTGGAAACTATACTAGATCTGGCTAGCTTTCTTCAAACCAAAGAGCAGACCTGGAGAAGCTCTGTGGAGCTTGGCACAAGTTCTGCAAGAAGCTTGGAAACTCTCAGCTCTGACTGAGCTTTGGAGCAGGGCACATAAGCCCTACTTGAGGAGCTTATTTGAGTGCTTTATAAAATTAACAAAAATCAGAAAAAATGCTTATAAGAAACTAGACCAAGAAAATTTATAAAACCCAAAGTTTGACTTGTTTTGGCCTAAGGATGAGCCTGTGAAAAATCTACCCAGTTGGGCTCAAAACCACTTTTCCAAGTTTTTGACTTTTGATGCAAAAAATGAAATGTTGACTTAGTTGAGTTTTGAATCCAATTTATGGACAGGTGTTGATGTTATATGATAAAACAAACTTATTGCAAACAAGGTCTTTGAATTCTAAGCACAAAACAAGGATCTGCTAATCCATATTTCCAACAGATAAGCAGTTTAGATTGTTTATGTGAATTGTTGACTTTTTGAACTAGCAGGCACAAATGTTGACAGATATAAGTTCAAATAGGCTTAATAATCATGAACCAACAGAAATTAACTACTACATATGCCTCTGAGACAGATAGTTCAGCAGAACCAAACACCCTTTTTGAAACAGTTTTGAGATTAAAACTAAGCTAAATACTGATTTAACCCATCTCACCCATTAAAATAACTCTAATATACTAATTACTACTGATTAAACTTGTTTATACTAGTTGGTGACCACAGAATTCAAATATGAGCACAATTTGAAAACTGCATAAAAGGTGAAAATGAGAACAGGAAGCTTACAAGCATCCAGCTAGTATGCAGGCTACAACCAAACCAAAAACCATTATCCTAATCTATTTCCAATCCAAACCAACTCTCTGCAACACCCATTCCATTTCCAACCAGCTTGAACCCAATTAGCTTCTTAAGTTGACTTTTGTTGACTTTCAATGGAATTTGATTGAACTGATTCCCCAAGCTTACAAAAAGCTATATAGAGCTTAAAAATGTTGAGTTGAGCTTAAATAAAGCTTTTTGAAGCTTTGAACACAAGAGTTTGAGCTTGAAATTTTAAACAGTATGCATAAGATTTGAAACTGAAATGACACTTTGATTTAGAGGTCCAAACTGAATTACATTAACTAAATAACTTAGTTCCAATATCAGAAAACTTGAAAATACAAATTGAAAAGCTAATTAAAACATTTAAGAGAAAAATACGACATACAAGAAATTAAAAAACTAAGTACTGGTCTTCTACTCTGTCTTTCTCCTCTTTTATGCATCAATTAGCTTCCACGTGGCCTTCTGAGAGAATCCCACCTCTTTGATTGACCAATGGGTGAGTTTTGATCATTTTAGCCGTTTTTATATTTTTGGCGGGAAGACTCAATTTGACTTGTAGGCTTCTGAAATAGCAGCTAGGGGGTGGCATTAATTGTGGGGGGTTAGTGATGATGAGGGGGTGGTGGAAAGGTGATGGGAGAGGACTGTGCAGGCAAGTGGTTGCAGAGGCAAGATATGGGAGAGATAAACAGTAGGTGGCGCGTTATCTGCTTGTTTGACTTTCTTTGACTTGGGCAGTCCAAAATGGCTAAAGACAGGGGGTTCAAAAGGGTAATATGGCAGGGTCAAAATCATTTTGACAAGGCTTGGATAAGTATAGACAAGGACTATTTTGTAAATCTGCCAATTTAGAGGGACCAAACCTGTAATTTTCCAAACTTGTCACAAGGACTGAAATTGACAACCTTTAATAGTGCAAGGACTATTTTTGACATTTTCAAATTTTCAAAGGACTATTTTTGCCAAATTCCAAAGTTCAGGGACCTAAGTTGTAATTTTGCTATTTTAAGTTTCAAGGACCAATTTTGACAACTTAGGAATCCCTAGGGACTCAAAATGATATTTTTCTTTATTTGGATTTACCAGGGACTGTTTTTGACAACTTTTGAAACTTGGGGGACTAAAACTGCCAATTATGCAAACTTGATACGTTTTTCACCAGATTTTGATATTTTTGCATTTAAAACACATAAAACACTTATTTGTGATATTTTTATCATTTTGATGCATTTCTGAGTGTTTTCAGATGTTTTTGCAGTCTAATTTGTACAAAAATGATGAGTATTTACACACTCATCAAAATCCTATACGCTTCTGCATGTATACTTTGATGTTTTGTGATTATTTATTGAATGTCATGTTATATAATTCCAACAGATTACCTTATTATATGCTTTCGTTACTAGCAGATCAACTGATGTAATGAACCTATGATAATTTGGATCCTAGTTTTCGAGAAAATTATATGGTTATATGTTTATATTACCGATGGGTATATTTTATTTTCTTGAAAAGTTGTATTATCGAAAATACTAATACTTGAACTATTTTCTGTAGAAATGGCTCAAAACAACGATAACACTAACACTGCACTAAGTTCTGCGTTCAAAAGTTTTTTTGATCGAGAAAAGTTGACTGGCTCAAAGAATTTCAATGATTGGCACCGCTCTTTGAGAATTGTCTGTAGAGTTGCTGACCGGTTGAAATACCTTTATGAACCTTGTCCTGCTGAACCAACCGGACCTACAGCTACTCAAGCTGAAAAGGACGCTTGGCAAATTGAGTATAAGCGTCATAATGATGTGGCTTGTCTTATGTTGGGAACGATGGAATCTGCTCTTCAAAAGCAGTTCGAAAACTATTTCCCATATAATATGCTCAATGAACTTCGAACTATGTTTGAGAAACCAGCTGCTGTCGAGATTTATAACTTGACCGACGCATTACACAGCTGTAGGCAGGGAGAGGGTAAACTCGTAAGTGCTCATGTATTTGAAATGAAAGGTTACATGGACCAATTAAAGGCACTTGGCAAAACTTATGATGATGACATGGCTGTGAATCTGATTAATAGATCCCTTAACAAGGATTTTAATGGTTTTGTTAGAAACTTCAATATGCACTGCGTGGGGAAGACAGTTACTGACCTACACGCATTGCTTATTGATTATGAAAAAGGGTTACCTCAAAAGGTTCCGACTCCCCAGGTACTTGCTATTCAGGGTGGAAGGATAAATAAGCCAAAACCGCAGCGTGCGAACAACAAGAAGGTGCAGGGAAAAGGGAAAGTAGATAAGGGTAAACAAGTTATGGCCTATCAACCACAACCCAAGAAGTACCCTACTCCTTGGAAGGAAAATCCTAAAAAGGATCAAGCACGCCACCACTGTAAGAGCGTTGGGCATTGGAAGAGAAACTGTGCTCTCTATCTTGATGAATTGCGGGCAAATAAAATGAAGTACGAAGGGTCCTTGGGCGCCGGTTCTTCAGGTAATTTATTTGTCATTGAATTATTTACTCTAAATCATAAAAATTCCTGGGTATATGATACTGGATGTGGTATTCACATTTGTAATACACTACAGGGGTTTAGAGTGGAAAGAAAGCTGGCCTATGGGGAGCAATATCTGCACGTGGGAAATGGCGCACATGCAGCTGTTGAAGCCATAGGAACGTTTAGTTTAGTATTGCCTTCGGGTTTAGTACTGTTATTGAACAATTGTCATTACGCACCTTCTATAATTAGAGGTGTTGTTTCCTTTTCAGTTTTGTTGGATGATGGTTTTACTCATACTATTTCACGTAATGGAATTTCTGTTTCTTTAAATGGTGTATTTTATTTTAATGCGATTACTGTGAATGGTGTGTTTGAAATTGATGTGATTGGAAATGAATCTAACAAATATAATAATTCGATGTTTAGCATCAATAAGAAGATAAAGTTGGACTTGAATTCTTCTTATATTTGGCATTGTAGACTTGCTCATATAGGCAAGGCTCGCATGCATAAGCTGCAACAAGAAGGGCTTTTGCAAAATATCAATGATGAATCATTTGATAAATGTGAGTCATGCATATATGGGAAGATGACGAAGAAACTTTTTCATAGCAATATGGAGAGGGCTTCTGATCTACTTGGTCTTATTCATACTGATGTGTGTGGACCACTTAGACATGTGTAAAAGAGAGGTGCTAGCTACTTCTTAACCTATACTGATTATTTCAGCCGTTATGGTTATGTTTATTTACTTAAGCATAAACATGAGGTGTTTGAAACATTTAAGGTTTTCAAAGCTGAATTAGAACTGCAATTGGGAAAGAAGATTAAAGCTCTTCGATCCGATAGAGGAGGCGAGTATCTAAGCCAAGAGTTTAAAGATTACTTAGCTGAGAATGGAATTGTCCAGAATCTCACTTCTCCATATACTCCACAACAAAATGGTGTATCTGAGATAAGAAATCGTACATTGTTGGACATGATACGATCTATGTTTAATCTTACCACTCTACCTTTATCCTTTTGGGATTATGCTTTAGAATCAGTTGTTCGCATTCTAAATATGGTTCCCACAAAGAATGTTGATAAGACACCATATGAAATATGGCATGGTAAAGCTCCTAACCTGTCTTATTTAAAGGTCTGGGGTTGTGAGGCGTATGATAGACGTGACTCAGCAGATAAACTCCAACAAAGATCTGTAAAGTGCATCTTCGTAGGATACCCTAAGGAAACTATGGGTTACTACTTCTACTATCCAACTGAAAATAAAGTAATTGTTGCTAGGTATGGAGATTTTCTTGAAAGAGATCTCGTATCTCAAGAATTCAGTGGAAGAGTTTATGATCTGGAAGATGATCAAGAAGATGCATTACCTTCTGAAAACACTAACGTACTTCCGGTAGAACCTGATAGTCTGGGTCCTCCACCAGAAGTTGAAGTGATTCCCGTTCACAGATCCGTAAGGACTACGCGTGCACCTGAACGTCTATGTCTTAACGTAGAGGTTGAGGAAACTATGTTCGGAGATCTTGGAGAGCCTACTAGTTATAAAGCTGCCATGGCAAGTCCTGATAAGGATAAATGGCAAGTTGCAATGAATGGGGAAATGCAATCCATGAGAGAAAATGAAGTATGGGAAGAGGTCGACATACCTCCAAACACCAAGGTGGTTGGAAGTAAGTGGCTCTATAAAATAAAGACTGACATGGATGGCAATATACACGTCTATAAAGCTCGTCTAGTTGCGCAAGGTTTTACTCAAACTTATGGCATAGATTACGAGGAGACCTTTTCTCCGGACATTAGAGCTATTAGAATTCTCATAGCTATAGCAGCATACTATGACTATGAGATATGGCAAATGGATGTCAAAACCGCCTTCTTAAATGGTCGCTCAGATGAAGACATCTATATGAAGCAACCTGAGGGGTTCGTGAATCTACAATTTCCAAACCGTGTATGCAAACTTCAAAGGTCCATTTATGGATTGAAGCAAGCATCAAGGCAATGGAATAAGAGATTTGATGAAGAAATCAAAATGTATGGATTTATTCAAAATCTTGATGAGCCATGTGTATATCACAAAGTTAGTGGGAGTGATGTAATTTTCCTAATTCTTTATGTCGATGACATATTAATTATGGGAAAAGACATTCCAAGTTTGCAAAGTGTTAAGGCATATCTTGGGAAGTGTTTTTCCATGAAGGATTTAGGAGAAGCTGCATACATTCTGGGAATCAAGATCTACCGAGATAGCTCAAAGAGGTTAATTGGTTTAAGTCAAAGCGCTTACATTGATAAAATATTGAAGAGATTCAATATGCAAAATTCAAGAAAGGATATTTGCCGATGGAAGTAAAGCATGACTTATGTAGCGATATGTGTGCTTCAACACCTGCTGAGGTGGCACGCATGCAGAAAGTTCCTTATGCTTCGGCTGTAGGATCTATTATGTATGCTGTGAGATGCACAAGGCCAGATGTGGTATTCGCTCAGAACATGACCAGTCGATATCAACAGAATCCGGGTGAACTTCACTGGACTGCTGTTAAACATATTCTAAAGTATCTTAGGAATACGAAAGATATGTTTTTAGTGTATGGTGGAAATCCATACACAGAGCTTGGTGTTACAGGTTACTGTGATGCGTCCTGGCAGTGTGATAAAGATGATACGAAGTCTCAGACGGGTTATGTCTTTGTCATCAATGGAGGAGTAGTTGACTGGAAGAGCAAGAAGCATAGTACGATTGCGATGTCTGCGACAGAAGCCGAATACATAGCTGCTTCGGAAGCTGCAATAGAGGCTGTTTGGATTAGGAAATTCATTTCGGGGCTTGGTGTTATGCCTTCAATTGAATCACCTATTGATATGTATTGTGACAATTCTGCTGCAATCATATTTGCCAATGAACCTGGAGTCATGAAGGGCACCAGAAATTTTCTACGGAAGTATCACTATGTTCGGGAACAAGTCCGTGAAGGTGAAATTAATCTATTGAAAGTTCACACAGATGATAACTTAGCTGATCCTTTCACTAAGGCCTTAGCTAAAGACAAGCTTATTGGACTTGCCAATGGAAATGGACTTCGTTTAGCTAATAGTTTCATGCATAACTGTGATTAGTATTTAGATAAAGGATATTGTAAAACATTTATTATTTTGATGAAATAAAGTTTGGATTATGTTTATTTTCATTTATAATATTGTTGTCCTATATTTGCATGTTTAATCCGTGAGTAACTAAGATATTCTAAATGTCCGTTGTCGATTAATGATATGGGAGTATCATTAAATTAAGACAAATCTGAGAGATGTGGTAGAATATACTTGAAAGTATATTGATGAGAATGCATACCAATTTCGGATGATATTCAATGAATTGAATATAGGACTTATCCCAACTACATAATTTACTTTGTGGATATTGTTATAAGTAAATTATGAATAGTTATCCTCAGACTTGAGATACCACATAAGTGTCATGAATGTAGTGCATTTCTGTGGAGCAACTTAACGCTATACGTAACTGGTAGTTATAAGGGTTGTTTTCAGAAATGTTACAAAGTTTGTGGGTTATTCTTGTAGTCAATATATAATTTTTTCCTTCAAATTTATTTGGAGTTTAATACTTTTGGGCCCCTCGTAGGGTTGACAAGATGTTTGTGCGGCCGCACCCAAAATCTCCCCTAAATATGTTTAGAAGATTTGGTAATCTTGGTCAATCACTTACAACGAGAAACATAATAGTTTTATAAAGAATGACTTAATTCCATATCTTTATTTAACGTGGTATTAGAAATAAAAGGATAATAATAATGAGAAATCATTAAAAGGTTTTCCAGGAGCCTTACTCGAGTCGTACTAGAGGCATCGAAGTGTTGCTAGACGCTAACCGATGTGATTACTCTATTAAGATATATCCAAGTGAGAGTTGTTGGTTTTATGGATATAAATTAGTAGATGTGAGTTAGGATCGAACTCGAGACCACGGGATTGCACACTTTACGTATGAGAATTAAAGTTAAATAATTAAATATAAACATTGTATTTATTTATTAATTAAACGAAATAACTAATGGACGTTAAGTAATTAATGTAATTGACTAACGGGCGTTAAATGTATTTGGAAAAGGACTAAGTTGTAAATAACGAGAAGGTTCCGGAATCCCCTTGGGATGCATAGCACCGATCGGCCAAGGGAACCCCAACCCAACCTAATTACAACTCAAACTTGTTCACCAAGTTTGCTTGAGTATATTTACAAAACCAAGGGTGTTTGTAAATTATCTCTTGTATTCATTAGCTAAACCTAAAAGTGTTTTGTGTGTGTTTTTGCTCTCAAAACCGGTCGACACCCTCAACTAGGGATCGGTCCACTTCTTTTCCAAACATCAAGTTATTTGGTTTGATAAAACTAGCATTACTTTAATTCGGTTTAGTACGTGTGTACAAGAAAGTGGTACTAACACAATATTGTTAGTATTCTTGGATTTAATTACAAAACGGTAAGGGGTAATTCACATAATCCTAATTAAATCAAATTAGGGTTCTTCCATTGCTAGTTTGTGGATTTGATTCTTGTTCGGCTAGAATCAAGTAAGGTACGCATATTCTTCTTATGTTAATTAATTATTCGTTAATAAATCCTATACGCTTCCGCATGTATACTTTGATGTTTTGTGATTATTTATTGAATGTCATGTTATATAATTCAAACAATAACTATGTATGGTTGGAGTAGATAAATGTGAATGGTTGGAATATTAACTATTAGTCGTTGTAGTAGTAAATTTTTGGTGGTTGATTTTATTAGTTGGAGTAACATACGTATAGTTTTAGTTCCAATATATATATATATATATATATATATATATATATATATATATATATATATATATATATATATATATATATATATATATATATATATATATATATATATATATATATATATATATATATAGTTAGGATCAAATAAGAAGATTACTTAAAATAAGAAGGAATAAGAAGAACTATAACCGCAAATCCGAGATGCACCGACCTAAATTAGATGCATCTCTATAATCTTAGATGCATTATAACGCACCATAGTGTGTTTTCTAACTTTTAATCAGATGCATATACGTATATTAGATGCATTTCATGATTTCTCTTGTTTTTTTGTTCCTCTGCACGTGCCTAAATCATAAAAATTAATTTGCACCATCTATACATCAAATTAACTCTCGAAACTCAAGATGTTGCATCTATATGAATAGAAATGCATCTAATGCAAGTCGTTGCATCTCAAATGCGTGGTTTTGGTCACATCTCACCACTTTTTATTTTAATTTACTTCTCACTGGATCCCTAATATATATATATATATATATATATATATATATATATATATATATATATATATATATATATATATATATATATATATATATATATTTATGTTCAAGTGGTGAACACCTTAAAGTGATGAACAATAGGCACCAATAATACCATGACACATTGACATTCTTTTTTTAAGGAAAATAAAAACTATTAAGTAAATTAAAAGGGTATAATTGGTAAATGGTGTATGCTATTTTTTCTGCTGAAACCGTCATTCACTCTATCTCTCATAAGAGCACTCCCATTGTTAACGCCAAAACGGCGTTAATCCCCCCAATAACGGCGTTATTACGGTATTACCCTTAGAAGTGCAACATTATCACGCCGTTAGTCCCTGGGCGTTACAGGGCTAACGCGCATTACATATTAAAAAAAAAAAAAAAAAAATCATTTCACCCCCCTACACCATTTCAAATAAATTTTCACTTACACCCCCTCAACCTATTCAAATGGTTGGGACTCAGATGACTCGTTTTTTTAAGTTTTAGTAGTTTTATTTAATTCGTGTTTAACGTTTTTTAAAATTTTAGTAGTTTTAGTAGTTGTATCTTTAATTTTTAATGTAATTCGTGTTTAACGTTTAATATACTTGGTGTTTTAATGTTAAATGTGATACGTGTTTTAATAAATGAAGTGTTTGTTTTAGTTTAGGGGTTGAAATTGAAAATATGAAATGTTATTGGTGTTATTGATGTTATTGGGATGTTATGGTTGTGGGTGTTTTTTGGAGATGTTAATGTTAAATGTTAAAACTGATGTGGCGCTGACGTGGACGGTGTTATTGGTATTATTAAGTTATGAATGGGAGTACACCTATCAGTTTTCATTCACTTTCTCACTTTTCTTTTCATCCTCACAAAATAACAAACACATATCTTCCACCATCCATGAAAATCTGTCACATTTCCATCTTTACAAAAAAATAAAAACACATCTATCTCTACAAAATATATATATATATATATACCAAGATCTATCTCCACAAACGAACCCTCGATCTATCTTTCTTTCTTATCTCAACCGAACCAAAAAAATATATCTATCTCTGCGTTTTCGATCGATAAGTTTCGGGTTTGGAACCATTTACAGATCGGGTAGTTTCGGGGTCGAAACCATTTACCGATCGGGTTTTTTTTCTTTAACCTTTGGGATTTTCGATCTTTTTTTGCGAACCACATGGTCTTCGTTGGTGGTTTTTGTATTTGTATTGATTATGGATTTACTAAACGAAAGGATTATATTAGTTTGATATTGGTGTTTTTAAATTTTTGTTCTTTAACTTATATGGCTCACTTAGATTTTAGAAGTGTGAGTAGCAGTTTATATTATTCTTTACTTAGATTGTAGAAGTGTCACTAGCATTTCATATTTTTTTATTTGTAAATCAGTCGGTGATTCTTGGTATATTACGGAGTATTGTTTACTGGTTGTGTATAAGAAGTTTATTGGTACTTTTTTTCTCAAAATTCTATTGTTTTTAATACAGATTTGTATATATATTTACTACTAGTAATACATTTGCGTGTCATTGCTAAAATTTGAAATGTAGCAGAAAAAGTTAATGTGTCACTACAAATATATCATGCAAATAAGTGTTTTACAAACTTAGTTTGACAATAAAAGTGTGTTAAGAAATTATTGTGTCACTACAAATGTATCAAAAGACTAAGCGTGTCACAAAAAAATGTAAAAAAACAAAAAAAAAAATATATAGCGTGTCACTAAAAATGTATTGTGAAACTAAGTGAGTCAAAAGACATAGTTTGTCTCAAAAAAATGTGTCATTTGTCAATAAAAGTGTGATAAGAAATTAGTGTGTCATTACAAATGTATCAAAAGACTATATATGTCATCAAAAAATTGTTAAAAAAACTTAATGTGTCACTAAAACTGTATTGTGATACTAAGTGTGTCAAAAGGCATATTTTGTCTAAAAAAATATGTCATTTAAAATGTATCATGAAACTAACTGTGTAAAAAAAAATTGAAATGTGACATAAAATTAAGTGTGTAATAAAAATGCATAAAAAAATGCATCAATAGTGACGTAAAGGATGAACTAAAAATTAAAATAATTTTATTAAGGTATATCTAAAAAGCAATATTGTGTATCAAAAAAATATATATATTGCTAAAATAAGAATATGAGGACACGCTAGATCAAGACTTCATATGAAATTTGAAGTAACTAAAAGTACATTAAGTTCCACTAATTTACAAAATTGCCATTGTCAATATTAAATAACCACCCATTTAATTAGTATTAATTATCATCCATCATGATAGATCTAACGGTACACAAGTGTACTTATTGTTTTCTATTTTAAGGTATATATATATATATATATATATATATATATATATATATATATATATATATATATATATATATATATATATATATAGGGTCACGTTCAATGCAGAACCATTTTTTTGTACAGAACTTTACAGAACCACTTTGGACCAATGAGAATTTAGTATTAATAAATCTTTTTAGTTAATTCAAAAGGGCAAAATAGTAAAACACATTTTCTCTTTTCTATTTGATTTTTAAAATTAAAAAAACGTTTTTTAAGCCTTTAAATTTTCAAAAAAAAAAATATTTTTTGTGGCATAAATGTTTTTTTTTTCTAAAAAACGAGGTGCATGTTTTTTTTTTTTTTTTTTTTTTTTTTTTTTTTTTTTTTTTTTTATTATTATTTTTTTATTATATTGTAAATTTATATATTTTTTTGTGTACAATTATTTAGACATCTATTTTTTTTTTCTTCCTTATATTGGTAATTACATATATGTTCATAATGTACATACATGTTCATAATGTACATTCTTTTATGTTTGAACTTTATAACAAAATATAAACATATACATGTAATCTATAAATTTATAACCTACTGAAAAACATACAAAATTTGATATCAAATAAAATACAATTCAAATACAAATGTATCTTGTTAAATATAAATGTGCGCGTCATTTAAAAACATGTGTGCACTCTTTCAAGAACCTATATGCACTCTTCCAAGAACATGTATGCACTCTTCCAAGAACATGTGTGCACTCTTCCAAGAACATGTATGCACCCTTCCAAAAAAATATGTGCACGTTTTTGTATCTCATTCTACACTTGTGTCTTGACATCTTTATCATAATCAACACTTATGTCTTTCCAATACCTGAAATTATAGACAATTATTATTCTGTCTTTATTATAAACAATTCGCAAACAACATATACACACAATGTAAACATGTATGCACAAATTTAAACATATACACGTATGCACAAACTAAAACACATATGTACCCGTCGATTGATTTTATATAATAATCTTAAAACACATATGCGCTCCTCTTTGATTGATTTTATATCGACAAAAAACAAACATGCACCATTCAGTTCATCACCACATGACCACGTTAAAGTATGCATCCATTAAACAAGCGCATACCGATTACCACATGACCAACGTCAAGGAAACCCAATCATTACTAAATAGTACTTTATGAACTGCTTAAAATATAAAACAAATCATAAAATCATGTTATCAAAATCATATAGCAAAAACAAAAATAAAAATAAAACATAATGCAAGTAATCAAACATAAGGAACATCCAATTTAGGTGGCGGTGCAAAACACAAATTCACCAAATAAACCAACCTATACATGTGCACTCATTGTAAAGTAGACCAAATATTAAGCTTCAAAATTGATATCAAAACCGTCACTAATTTCAGAAGATTCATTACCTACATAGCCATGATTAACACCTATCAAATAAACTGACGAATCTGTCATAATAAATATGTTCTATACATGGAAACTAAACCGTCATTAAGATACAAGAATAACCAGGTTCTGTCAAGACGAATAGAAAATCAAAAAACGAATTATATATATTTAACAAAAAACGAATAGAAAATCAAAATCGATTTTCATTTACAAAAAAAAATAAAAATAAATAAAAAATATTGAATTAAAACCACTTACTGACTTTGTAGATCTCGAATTGATGCTTGCTCTATCCAAACAAAAGTTATGTCAACTAATTTTTCCAGCAAATAAGTACCCCTGTCACCGCCGCCATCATCCTCCTCCAACCGCCACTGCTGTCCTCCTCCTCCAGCCACAGATCGTTAGTGTTATCTTATTCCGCAAATCAAGAAAGTTCATATATTTTACCCGGCGAATCAAGAGCGACAAATGCTTGGTGTTATTTTCTTGAAATAAAGGTGCATCTTTCCAGATCTCGTTATTTTTATGGTCGTTTGATGATTGATGGATTCAAAGAGATTGGTGATTTTTGTTTACTTTTATGGTCGAAAAAATGGATCTAAGAATGAGGCTGTATATGGTTTTTGGGTGATGGGTGTTTAGGTTTAGAGAGATGAGGCGGTTACTAAATAAAAAAGAGAGATAAATATGTTTCCAGCAATTTTTTAGGGACAAATACATATACCTATATTGCCCTTTTAATTTTTTGTTTAATTAAAATAAGTAGTGGATAATTACAAAAATGACATTTTGCATTAATAAGGTGTACATCATGCATTATTAGGGGTAAAAATGTTGGTTCTGTAGGTTCTGTACAAAAAAGTGGTTTTGCATTGAACGCTACACTATATATATATATATATATATATATATATATATATATATATATATATATATATATATATATATATATATATATATATATATAGTTTATTGTAGGTTGAAGAAGCGTTGACTGTGATAGGTGTAAACAAGGACGCGTCCTCCTTGTTCGAAGACTAGGTCTTCGTTTTTCGGTTTATATTTTATAAGCTCGTATAATTTTCGGCTTCTTTTGAAATCTGTTTATATAAGTTTTTATAACATGATAAACTTATATAAGCTATAATTTCCAAAATATGAAGGAAAAAAAGTGTATAAAACATGCACTGAAAACAGAAAACCTCGCAGGCCCTGAATAAGCTTTAAAAACCACCCCTCATTTGTAATTCTTTACTTTTAAAAAGCATTTTCACATGCATGTATGTTTTAGTGAAAATTAAACATTCGCAAAAAGGCAAGTATTTATGATAAATATGTTTAGAATATCAAGAATTTAAATGAAAATCAACATTATACAAACCAAATAGTTAAAGTGGTCTAGTAGTCAAACATCATGATGTTCTCACAAGAGGTATCAATTTCCGACCTCGCTAGATAAAGATCTTTTGGTGGCAATGAAAATGGTTTGGAACGAGATACTGAATTTGGTCACGTGGATATGAGTCAAAGACTTGCCGTTCCCAAAGGACCTAAACAAAAAAACCTGGTCCGTTTACAAATCTTTAACTTGAGCACCAAGTATCAATTCAAAAAATTATGTATACATAAAACTGTTTAATGTAGAATATCATAACGAATAATGCTGTGTAGGCCTTTGTAACCTTTTTTCTGAAAAAATGTCCAGCCAAACGATTGCTAACTGGTTCTTCTAAACGCTTGGCTTCCATCCGATGCTCGTCTGCACAAGTGCCCACAAGAAGAGTGATCAAAGCCGGAAAACACAGAGACTGACTGAACTTTTCTGATCGTTTCACATACCAAATAATGCTCACGAAAGCACAATCAGTTCTTCACTTGTTTTGAGCTTGAAACAAATATGTTGCTTGTTCCCACACACAATCTTCATAACTTGCGGAGGATATTCTCGGGAATAAGGTTTGGCTCAACCCTAAGATCAACCTCGAGGCCTGAATGGAATATATGCTGATAAACCCTGCAGTTTCATCTGGGAATTGTTGAGCGTGTGATCACCGAATCCGGAAGCAGACTATGCGGTATCCGAATCTTGTAAAGAAAACAGACGCACATACACGACTAAAAGAAGTAACCCACATGTATGACCCAAACGTTTAGGTTTATTGATCAAAGCAAAAGAACGAACAGTACAATTTGAGTCTTCACCCCTCACCTCTATTTATAGAGAATGAGGGGGAGAAGCGATCCAAGTAGGACTTTATCCCTCCATCAAAAACAAACCATCCTCGTAACGATACTGAACCCAACTAAGACTACATTTCTTTTCGTATACCAGCAGACCAATACCAATAATGCAAGTTATTAATACAATCAATAGTACAAAAAGGCCTCATCTCAGCTAGATAATCACAAGGATATTGACTACATTTTCCACCTAGTTTTTTTTTTGGTAAAAGGTCAAAGACCCAGTAAATAAATTACTCCAAAAAACGTTTAAGTACAAAGGATATGGGTGAATCCCATATCTCAGCCCGTTACATAGGCGAAAAGCTTACATAACAAGATACTTCATATTCTCTATATAAGAAAATAAACCACTACTCAAAAAATAACATTAGACTCCTATGGAGATAACATTACTTCCTACCAAGGCCTTGGAGCTTGATACCATACGTGTCATAATAGGCATCCAAATTTTCTGGAAGATCGTAAACCTGATCCGCATAGTTATCATAATCATAGTCATCATAGTCATCTTCTCGATCATGACCATCACCAAATAGGTTACTCGACTCATCAAAGGTGTTCACAACCTCCTCATCATCACTATTAGAATCCACAATCTCCCCTACCTTAGTGAATGGGTTAACCCTCTTACTAAAAGAAGTAGCCGGTAAATCCATATTATAACCCTAATAATCAACCTTTTTAATAGGATTATCATTATCATCAACAAGAGGAGCTTTCCCATCGATAAGAAGCCTTTCAAACTCCCTAATTTTCTCAACAATAGGGGTGTGACCAACCGCGTTAGCTTCCATAGAATCACTCACAAGCGGATCTTGTGATACATTACCTGTCTCAAGAGACCCAACCTCCTTTGCTTCCATTGCATTACCAGAAACCTCTACATCAATAGGATTGCCACAGTCGTCAGAATCGATCGTATTTAGTGCAGAAATGTTGGAATTTTATACTCATAACAATTATAAATAAAACAAATACATCATCAAAGCAAGCAGCGGAAGACTATAGGAATAATATATGTAATTAATTAACCAAACAAGAAAGTGCGTACCTTTTAGCAATTCAAGCAATCAAACGATTATGTGATCAAGTAACAAAACCCAAAACCCCTAAATTAGGGTTTATACAAATCGTCCAACCCAATAAATCGACCACCAAGGATTACAAGCTCAAGTGTGCTTGTACTTCGTTCTTGTACACACGTACTAATAGCGATTTGATGTGGAGAAGCTAGTTCCTTGAATCACTAATAAACCAAACACTTTATCTTTGAGCTAAGCAAAAATCGAAAACCCTTGGGGATGAGGGTGTTCGACCGGCCACACAAAGAGGAGAGGAGGAGGAGAGAAATTAGGTTATCAAAGTGATCCAAGGTTAGTCAATAATGAATACATTGATTTGTATTTATAGTTAACATATCTTGGAGTCCAAGTTTGAGTGGGATTGGGTTTGGAAACCCCCCACCGATCGGCCTAAGCACCCCAAAGGGGATTCTAGAACTTTCCCGACTTGTAATTTCATCTCTAGTCCTTCTAGTTAATATTTAACGACCGTTAACCAAACCTCGTTAATTATTTAACTATCGTTATGTTTTATTTAGTGATTAATAATTAATAACAATAACGTTTTATATTAATTATGTACATCAATTCTCATACGTAATGTGTGCAATCCCGAAGTCTCGAGTTCGAATCCGGACATACTATTATTTAAATATCCATTAAAACCTTTCAGCTCCCACTTGGATATTACTAAATATAGTAATGACATTGGTGAGTCTAGCTTTCACACGCCAACGCCCCCAGATCGAATCGAGCATGGTCTCCTGGAAAAAACCATTTAATGATTCATCATTTTTACTTATCCTTTTGTTACTAATACTACATTAACTATGAATATGGATCAAGTCATTTCATAAGTTAATATTCTGTTTCTCGTTGTATATGATTGAACAAGATTACCAAATTATCTAAACGTATTCCAGATAGATCTTGGGTATGGCCATACAAACATCTTGTCAACCCTACGAGGGGCCCAAATATAGTATTATGCTTTGAAACAAATTCAAAGGAACAAATTCTCTTGACTACAAACATAACACATGAATTTTGCAACACTTCCGAAAATAGCCCTTATAACTACCAGTTACGGATAGCGTTAGACTATCTTACACAAATGCACTACATTCATATCAGTTATCTGGTATCTCAAGTCTGAGGATAAACAATTCATGATATACTTAATGATAAAATCCAAAAGTATCATCATGTAAAGTTGGGATGAGTCCTATATTCAATTCATTGAATATCATGTGAATCTGGTATGTCCTACGCATCAATATACTTTAAAAGTATATTCTACCAAAACTCAGATTTGTCTTAATTCAATGACATTCCCACATCATTGATCGACAACGGACTATTTAGAATAACATAAGTTACTCACGGATTAAACATGCAAATATAGGATATAATATTAAGAAAATGAAAAATAAACATAAACAACTATTTTATTTCATTAAAGTAATATTTGTTCATAACATCCTTTATCCAAATACTAATCACAGATCTGCATGAAACTACTAGCTAAACGAAGTCCTATCCCATCAGCATGGTCAATAAGTTTATCTTTTGGCAAAGGCTTCGTAAAGGGATCAGCTAGATTTTCATCTGTATGAACTTTGAGTAGATTGATTTCACCTATGTCGACTTGTTCTCGAACATAGTGATATCGACGAGGAAAATGTCTGGCGCCCTTCATGACTCCAGGCTCATTGGCAAATGTTATTGCAGCAGAGTTGTCACAATACACATTTAAAGGTAATTCGATTGAGGGCATTACTCCGAGTCCCGAAATGAATTTCCTAATCCAAACAGCTTCCATCACAGCTTCTGAAGCAGCTATGTACTCAGCTTCTGTAATAGACATCGCAACCGTTGTTTGCTTCTTGCTCTTCCAGTCAACTGCTCCTCCATTAATGACAAAGACATAACCCGTCTGAGACTTCGTATCATCTTTATCAGTTTGGAATGACGCATCGCAAAAACCTGTAACATCAAGTTCTGCATCTGGATTTCCTCCATACACTAGAAACATTTCTTTAGTAGCCCTTAGATACTTAAGAATGTTCTTAACAGCTTGCCAGTGTTTCACACCTGGGTTCTGTTGATACCGACTGGTAATGTTCTGTGCAAACGCCACATCAGGCCTTGTACATCTCACAGCATACATGATAGATCCTACAGCCGAAGCATAAGGAACTTTCCTCATGTATTCCACCTCAGCAGGTGTTGACGCGCAAAGTTTATTACTTAAGCCATGTTCAACTTGCATCGGCAAATATCCCTTCTTGGAATTTGCATACTAAATCTCTTCAGTATTTTATCAATGTAAGCACTTTGGCTTAGTCCAATTAACCGCCTTGATCTATCTCTGTAGATCTTGATTCCCAGAATAAATGCTGCTTCCCCTAAGTCCTTCATAGAAAAGCACTCTCCAAGATAAGACTTTACATCTTGCATACTTGGAATGTCTTTTCCCATGATCAATATGTCATCGACATATAAGACAAGGAAAATAACATTACTCCCACTAGCTTTGTGATACACACATGGCTCATCAAGATTTTGAGTGAAACCAAATTTCTTGATTTCTTCATCAAACTTCTTGTTCCATTGCCTTGATGCTTGCTTCAACCCATAAATGGATCTTTGAAGTTTGCATACACGCTTCGGAAACTTTGGATTCACAAACCCTTCAGGCTGCGCCATATAGATGTCCTCATCTAGGCGACCGTTTAAGAAGGCAGTTTTTACATCCATTTGCCATATCTCATAGTCATAGTACGCAGCTATGGCTATAAGAATCCTAATAGCTCTAATGTCTGCTACAGGAGAAAATGTCTCCTCGTAGTCTACCCCATAGGTTTGAGTATAACCTTGAGCTACAAGACGAGCTTTATAGGTGTGTGCATTGCCATCCATGTCAGTCTTTATCTTAAAGAGCCACTTACTTCCAACTACCTTAGCATTTGGAGGTAAGTCAACCTCTATCCAGACTTCGTTATCTTTCATGGATTTCATTTCCCCATTCATTGCAACTCGCCATTTTTCCTTTTCAGGACTCATCATGGCAGCTTTATAGTTAGCAGGTTCACCAAGATCCCCTAACATATTTTCCTCAGCTTCTACGTTGAGACATAGACGCTCAGGTGCACGCGTAGTCCTTGCAGATCTACGAATGGGAATCACTTCAATCTCAGGTGGAACGCCCAGACTTTCAGGTTCTACTTGAGGTTGGCTAGTGTTCTCAGAAGGTGTTGTATCTTCTTGATCATCTTCAAGATCATATACTCTACCACTGAATTCATGAGATATGAGATCCTTTTCAAGAAAGTCTCCATACCTAGCAACAATTACTTTGTTTTCAGGTGGAAAGTAAAAGTAGTAACCCATCGTTTCCTTTGGGTATCCTACGAAGACACACTTAACAGATCTTTGTTGCAGCTTATCAGCAGAGTCACGTTTAACAAACGCCTCACAACCCCAGACCTTTAAATAAGACAAGTTGGGAGTTTTCCCATACCACACTTCATAAGGAGTCTTATCAACCTTCTTAGTTGGAACCATATTCAATATGCGAACAGCAGTTTCCAAAGCATAATCCCAAAGGGATAAGGGAAGAGTAGTAAGATTAAACATCGATCGCACCATGTCTAGCAATGTACGATTTCTTCTCTCAGATACACCATTTTGTTGTGGAGTATAAGGAGATGTGAGTTGCTGGACAATACCACACTCAGCTAGATAATCTTTAAACTCTTGGCTTAAATATTCACCACCTCTATCAGATCGAAGAGCTTTAATCTTCTTTCCTAGTTGCAGTTCTACTTCACTCTTAAAAACCTTAAATGTTTCAAAGACTTCATGTTTATGTTTAAGTAAATAAACATAACCATAACGACTGAAATCATCAGTAAAGGTTAAGAAGTAGCTAGCACCCTTTCTTGACACATGTCTTAGTGGTCCACATACGTCAGTATGTGTCACACCAAGAAGATCAGAAGCCCTTTCTAAACTATTTGTAAAAGGTTTCTTGGTCATCTTCCCAGATATGCAAGATTCGCATTTATCAAATGATTCATCATTGATGTCTTGCAAAAGCCCATCGTGTTGTAGCTGTTGCATGCGTTTCTTGCCTATATGAGCAAGTCTACAATGCCAAAGAAATGAAGAATCCAAATCACCTTTGATTCTTTTATTATTGATGCTAAAGACAGAATTATTTTTATCAACAACATTATCATGCAAATCAATTTCAAACACACCATTTACTGGAATAACATTAAAGTAAAAAACATCATTTAAAGAAACAGAAATTCCATAATCAGTAAATGTATGAACTAAACCAATATCTTTTAACAAGGAAACAGAAACGACACCCCTAACAATGGAAGGTGCGTAATGACAATCGTTTAATGACAGTACTAAACCCGAAGGTAAAACTAAATCAAACGTGCCTATAGCTTCAACGACTGCATGTGCTCCATTACCCACGTGCAGGTATTGCTGTCCATAGGCAAGCTTCCTTGCTCCTCTAAGTCCCTGCAGTGTATTACATATGTGAATACCACATCCAGTATCATATACCCAGGAATTTATTTTATGAGGAAAAGCAAATAATTCTATCATCAAAAGAGTACCTGAAGTACTGGCCACAGTGCCAGTATTTTTATACCTCTTATTGCGCAACTCATCAAGGTACAATGGACAATTCCTCTTCCAGTGTCCAACCTCGGTGCAGTGATGACAAGCCTGATCCTTCTTCGGATTCTCACGCTTTTTGGGAGGGTACTTCTTGGGTTCTTGCTGATAAGTCATAACTTGTTTTCCCTTATCAGCTTTACCCTTACCTTTCCCTTTCTTGTTCGCTAGCGGCTTATTAGGCTTAGAAATTCTACCCTTCTGGATGGTCAAAACCGCAGGTGTAGAGGCCTTCTTGGGCAAACCTTTTTCGTAATCAATGAGCATTGCATGTACCTCACTGACTGTCTTCCCCGTGCAATGCATATTATAATTGCGCACGAAACCATCAAATTCCTTGTTAAGGGATCTGTTGATCAGGCCAATTTGTATGTCATTAGGGTAGACATAGTTCAAACGCCCCAACTGGTCCATGTAACTCATCATTTCCAGACAGTGGGCACTTACAGGTTTCCCATCTCCTTGCTTGCAACTATGAAGAGCATCAATCAAGTCATACAGCTCTACAGTCACAGGCTTTTCAAACAACTTTTGCAATTCTTCCAGCATGAGATTAGGGAAGTCACTCTCAAATTGCTTTTGCAAGCTTGAGTTCATACTCCCGAGCATAATGCAGGCGACCTCATTATACTTGTCATACTCAGATTGCCATGCAGCTCGTGCTTCAGCAGTAGCATCAGCTGCAGGTTCAGGAGGACAAGGCGTAGTCAAATAATTGAGTCTTTTGGCAACCCTCAAGACAATTCTGAGTTGCCGATACCAATCATTGAAATTCGCGCTACCAGTCAATTTCTCTCGATCAAACATAGATTTGAACGACGAGGCTAGTGCAGTAGATTCAGCTTGAGCCATTTCTACAGAAATAAAAGTTCAAAAGTTAGTACTTTCGATAAGTAAACATTCAAGAAAATAAAATACCCTTTGGTCAATATTCATATTAACCATAGAATTTTCCTTGAAGTTTGGATCCTCATTATCATAGTTCCACCACATCAGTTGATCTGCTAGTGGTGAAAGTATAGAATAGGTAATCGTTGAAAAACGATAATTGACAAACAAGTTTTCAATTCCAAAAATTATGGGATTTACAATTTTGCCAAAACAATTAATGCAAAACGTAAGCATGTTTCATCCCATCTTATGCCTTAAGTTATAGGTCTCACTAACTAACTTAATTAAGTTGTCTAATTTAGAAACTGCAAATCATAAAGCTGAGGTCTCACACAACAAAATAATTCACCTCGTTATTGTAATCTAGATCAAGGTCTCACATAACTAAATTACAACTTCAAGTGTTTCATATCATTAGATGGCATAAACTTAAATTTAAAGGGTACAATTTTTGATGTGTAATCAAAACTTATGTATAAAGAAGCATGCATACAACTTTATAACATAAAATTTTTCGAAAAACTTACTAAAAGATTTTAATTGCTAAGATTAAATTCTACAAAGTTTTAATCGATGCGTTGAGAAACTTACAACTTTGCACTAAGATGCTTCGTACATAGAATGGTTATACTAGGTAGCTCCAATCGAACGCACAGGGGGCAGAGGACCAGGTAAGCGCTGAAGCATAACCTTAGACATCCATTCAGTGAGACTATGCTCACTTCTTAAATACCCCTTTATAGTTTGTTCTAGTGGGTGAGCCGTTCTAACCATTGAGTACAGTCGCATCAGTCGATTAAAAGTTCAAGAATAATTCTTAGATAAATCAATTTCGCCATTATTTAGTCCATTTAATTTTCTATTCATAAAAAACCCTTTTTGCTTACTAACATGTCAAACAATATATAAACAAAAAAGCATTTTAATAAAAATTAAACATACTCAAATAATATAAACATATAACTAAACAATTTAACATATGTAAAAACAATTAGCCACATGCATAATTATTTCAATAAACTCTAATAACAATTCTAGGCGTAAATAAATGCATACATTAACTAGGACTTTCATCTCGCAAGGTAGATGAGCCACATACATCGACAAGTCGATTGCGAAAGCCGAAGTTAATAGTATACCAATTAGCACATAACGAATTTTATTAGTTATAATTGAGGTCTTCCCCAATTTTATAATTATTAAATAAATAAAACATGTGTGTATCACTTAACAATTAATCAATATACAATAAACAATACTCCATGGCAAAACATGCATGTTCCACCATGGATTCCGCATAACAATTATCACCCAAGATACGCATATTACATGACACATAACAATTATTCATTAATTAACCACATAAAATTAGCATGCAATCCTAGGGTTTCTACAAGTTTTACAAAATTAAAACCTAATAAATAAATAAAAGGGTAATCGACCCTTATATAAAAAATTAGGGTTTCGAATTCAAAACCCTAGAAACCATAAAAAGCATGCATATAATCATAAAGATTCAATTTTTATGTGTTTCGGTAATTAATTACATCATATTAACGGCTCGTGATGCCACTGTTGGAATTTTATACTCATAACAATTATACATAAAACAAATACATCATCAAAGCAAGCAGCGGAAGACTATAGGAATAATATATGTAATTAATTAACCAAACAAGAAAGTGCGTACCTTTTAGCAATTCAAGCAATCAAACGATTATGTGATCAAGTAACAAAACCCAAAACCCCTAAATTAGGGTTTATACAAATCGTCCAACCCAATAAATCGACCACCAAGGATTACAAGCTCAAGTGTGCTTGTACTTCGTTCTTGTACACACGTACTAATAGCGATTTGATGTGGAGAAGCTAGTTCCTTGAATCACTAATAAACCAAACACTTTATCTTTGAGCTAAGCAAAAATCGAAAACCCTTGGGGATGAGGGTGTTCGACCGGCCACACAAAGAGGAGAGGAGGAGGAGAGAAATTAGGTTATCAAAGTGATCCAAGGTTAGTCAATAATGAATACATTGATTTGTATTTATAGTTAACATATCTTGGAGTCCAAGTTTGAGTGGGATTGGGTTTGGAAACCCCCCACCGATCGGCCTAAGCACCCCAAAGGGGATTCTAGAACTTTCCCGACTTGTAATTTCATCTCTAGTCCTTCTAGTTAATATTTAACGACCGTTAACCAAACCTCGTTAATTATTTAACTATCGTTATGTTTTATTTAGTGATTAATAATTAATAACAATAACGTTTTATATTAATTATGTACATCAATTCTCATACGTAATGTGTGCAATCCCGAAGTCTCGAGTTCGAATCCGGACATACTATTATTTAAATATCCATTAAAACCTTTCAAGAAAAAGGATTAGATGTAGCAATCTTCGTCTCCACTCGAACTAGCCACATCCGTGGCGTTCTTCTTCGCACTATCAACCTTTTTGGGTTCAGGAGGAGGCGCTTTAGGTTGGTACCTAAATTTAGGACCCACTTTAGTAAAACCTCCATTACTTGGAAAACTTGGACCACCATTCCTACCCTTACTTGTTAGTGACAGTTTGATAACCATCATTAATAGTCTGTTTAGGCTGAGTAGGAAGTTGAACATATTTAGGACAATCAATTAGCGTATGGCCAAACAATTTACATGTATCACACCGAGGCGGTTTCCATTCGTATTCCACCCGAATCTTTTCAATAGTAGACCATGTCCCATCAAGTAATGGTATCTCAACTGTGTAAGGACCTGATCTGCCTTAGCTTCAATCAAGCACCTAGAAAAACTATTGCGACCCCATAATTCCAAGCACATTTGACTAGTATAAGAATCTAACATTTTTGGCGTACCAATCAATGTAGCTAGGAGGCTGAGACCATCATCAGAAAACATAGCAAGGGGCACGTCATGGAATTTAACCCATATCGGAATATTAGTCAAATCCTCTTTAATCAGATTGGCATTCAAAGTCCACGTTTTAAGAATAATTGGCACATTCCTAATCATCCACAGTCTGTTATCAAGCACATCATCAACACCTTTACGAGTGGAAAACTTAAAGAAAAAGAACCCCTTTGCATTCATCATAACCTTTTGAATACCATACTTGGCCCATGTATTACAAACATAATAATCAACAACCGGAAAAGCAATACGTTTACCAAGGACATAACCATAAAGGGTATTCTCAAATTTAGCGTTTAACTCCTCAACGACTTTCATAGGAATGGAGAGATCCACCCCATTTGACTTTTTACTACACTCCAACCTACAAAAATTAGATTTGCGTTTCGTCGAATCAATTGGCTTAGCACCATTAGGATCAGAATTATTACCACTTGTAGCACCAACATACGACGTAGGTAACGGATTTACCTCAACAGTTGGACCGGTTGTGTCCTTTGGCGAAGAATCATAACTCGTATGTATAGCAGAAATATGTACCCTTCCAGCTTTAAAAGCTACACTAACACCATCACCACTAGGCAGATTAGCACCCCTAGTGGTGTCATCAACACCGTAGACATTAGTACGAATAGTATCACTAAGAAGCGGGTAGTCATGCGTGTTTAACGTACTAGTAATACCCACAGGCTCATCCATATTATTCACGGTACTAACAACACCCGTAGGACCAGCATCCCAAAAAACATCATCAATAATAACCTTCTTAGTTCCATCAGTTACAGGTTCACGATCAAAGAAATCATCATGTTTTCCAGCAAGCATGTTCACATCTGAATCAACCACACGAGACTCTTTTTTCTTGTGATTGCTACCCCTCCCACCCGAATCAAGGAAACCCTTTTGCATTTTCCACCTAGTTATTATCTCCCAATCCAAAAATGCAGCTACATCCTTACATTTACAGGATGCGAATAAAAAACTAGGAGTGAAAATCAATGGGAATAAATGTGTCATCATCCAAACACACCGTTACACACATCTGATACTACCATCGATGGGAAACACAATAGTGTTAGGATAAAGCACAACTAGGACCAAATAGTCCCATCTTACTCATTTTTATCCTTCTCTGATCCCATGTCCATGCTCCTCTCATCAATTATCTCTCCATCACAGTTCCTCTCATAACATCAAATAAGAATTGTAAATTACATTAATGAATTGCTTCCCGGACACACAGAAAACCAACAATTCATACAACTCAAAATTACAAAAGTTACACCAATTCTTGATCTCATAACATAAAATAAACCTCTCAAGAAACTGAAGTTGCAACTTGTTACGAGTAATTACTCCAGTGACCCCCCGGTACGTTAGCTCTCAGTCACCTTTTGCTTAGGATCCCCATGGTTAGTTACCTACCACAAGATGTAGTTGAACCAGATGAATGGTAAGACACATATACAGAACATACTACTGTAAATTTAATGTTCATGGCTAACCAACTTTATTAGATTAATTCTAATGTTCATGATGCAGAATTGCAAGGTTTTTATTTAAGGTAGAAGCAAACAATTTTCACATCATGATAAAGATCATATATGAATTAACTTTATAAAGTTTTATAAGTTCTTTGGAAACCAGAATTTCTAGACGATAACTAAAATAAAATACTTACTTGAAGTTCCAATGCTTCCTCAACCCGATCTGCGATCGCTTCCATTGTAGGGCGTTCCTTTGAATTGAAACTGATGCACTGAAATGCAACTTCTCTAAAAGCATTAAATGAACGACTATCAATTTCATCTTTAATCAGGGGATCAACCAACAAGTCTGGTCTGTAATCATAGTATCGTCGGACCAGATTTATTAGAGGTTTTGGTTTACCATCTCCAAATCTTTTTCGGTGATGAGCTAGCATTCCACTCAACAGTTCAAACATTACCACTCCAAATGAATAAACATCCGACTCTTTCCGAAGGACGCCACTTTCATGATAAATAGGATCCATGTAAAAGTTGGTACCCGCAGCATTTGTATAGACTTGAGTTTGTGGCTGATTTTTGGGGCCAGACTTTGACAATCCAAAGTCACAAACTTTTGCTACGAAATTGTGATCCAATAATATGTTTGCACTCTTGACGTCTCTATGTATTACTCGGTTGTCCTCCCCAAGACCCGTGTGAAGATAGTCAAGTCCTCTTGCTGCCCCTAAGCAAATCTTTAGGCGACGTTCCCATGTCAAGAAGAGTCTCTTTTCCTTGTCTTGGAGATGACAGTCTAAGCTACCATTGCTAGCATACTCATAAACTATTATCTTCTCCTTGCCTTCATCACAGTAACCAATGAAAGGGATGATGTTTTCATGGCTGAAACGGAAAATCATATTCAGCTCATTGCGGAACTCATACTCTCCTTGGTAACTTTTGGGAGAGAGGCATTTGATGGCAACTGTGCGGTTTTGCCAACGTTCAAGGGGTTGGCCTTTGTAAACTACACCAAATCCGCCATCTCCTATGTGAGTTTCTGGACCTTTCACTCCAATAGCCAAGTTGATGTCTCTCAACAGAATAAAGAAATCTTCTAGTTTTTGATATTGCAGGCTTTGTTCCGTAACTGAAGAAGGCGCTCTGTGGTTCTGCAAATAGAATCTGTTTAGTTAATGCAAGTCTTTTTGAACCAAAATGATGTAATTAAGCTTGAAACTAGTCGAGACCATGATTTGTGTTTCTTTGTTTGTATGAAATTTAAATCCTTTTCATGTCTCAAAATGGAAATATGAAAACACCAATGCATATAAGAATTATTTAAAGCCAGAACGACATAATTTTTTTATAAAACCAACATGACTGATCGAGTTGGGTAGTTTCAATAATATCTTGATTTAAGATATATATTTTTGGTTCACGCAGGCATAAACTATTCGACATATAACTAAATGAAGACTTACTTGAATATACAATGCTTCCTCCAACCTCTTGATGATCTTATTCAACGAAGGGCGATCCTTTATGTTGAAACTAATGCATTTATATGCAATTTCTTTACAAATATGGAAAGAACGAACATCAATTTCATCTCTTATTCGAGGATCAATAAACTTATTGAATCCATCACCATAGTAGCGTCGGACCAAAGCCATCAGACGTAGCTCTTCATCTCCATCGCACGTGGTATAAACCGACTTACCAGTCAATACTTCAAAGAGTACTACGCCAAGTGAGTACACATTTGATTCTACCTTGGGGATGTAGCTTTCACGGTAGACGGGATCCATTTCTTGGCTGCCTAAAAATGTTTTATAAACATTGGTATCTGGATGATATCTTGGGACTAAAAATGACAAACCATGACCACTAATTTTAGCTTCTAGATTGTCAGAGATTAATATGTTCTCGCTACTGAAGTCTCTATGTATTACACTCTCGTACTCCCGAAGACCCAAATGAAGGTACTTGAGTCCGTTTGCTGCATCTATGCAAATCTTTAGGCGCTGAGCCCATGTTAGGGAATCGAGATAACTAGAAAGGCTTCCATTGTTCGCATACTCGTAAACTATATAGTTCTTATCGTTTTCATCGCAGTAACCAATGAATTGGATGATGTTTTTGTGTTGGAGGCAGGAAACAAGCCCGAGCTCGGCTTTGAATGTATTACCAAAAAACTCTTTTATGAAAACTGGGCCTTTTTGCCAGCGATCATCATCCAGGTATCCTATCTGGAACTTATTTGAAAATCCAAAATCCATGCGTACGGCCTTTTTGATCTCCTCTAGTGGAATTTGAAACCTTTTCGGAGGTTCAAGGAATAATTTGGCAATTCGACAAGGAGCTAGTTGATACTGTAAATATAAACACAAACAAGTTTTGCTTAGAGGCGTCTATAACTCTATCTTACTAGTTATAAGGCATGGGGTTTACGCATGATTCAAACTAATTTTAAAATGTTAGTTTAATATACGAACATATAAGAATTTACCCGTGTATAATGTTTAATAGTTGTAATATAAGCTAGTACAAGTAATAATTATGCACGGGTTTTTATATATACTTTTTCATATTTTGTTAATATTGATTAATACTTTGTAAAAGGTTTTTGTTGGAGGGAATATTTAACTTTGTATAAGTGTTGAGGTTTCTATTGTTGCTTAATTTAACTATCATGTTGTACACGATATGCGCGTTTAAATAATGACTGTTGATTAAGCTAAAATATAAAGTATTTTAAAATGTTTTTCCAGATATCCTTATATAAAATTTAAATACGAATTACATGAGTCGTGTTTATAAGTATAATCTCGTATATCTATTTTCATTATTTTCATATCACGGTAACCCGTGCTTACATTTCATATTTATTCCACAAAAGGTGTAGATTGGCGAGAATACCCCGACCCCGGGTGCCTTTTGGTACCAGCCATTGTACACCTCACAACGAAAAGCTTCGGCAACTATCCTACCCTAGTGGGGCACCAACTAGAGTGAGCACGAGCCAAGACTCAGACCCTTGAGCTCTTGTTCCATAAAGTCTCTCCAGTGTGCCCATTGGTTTTGCGAAGGCGAGTACCTATCTGAAGCGAATGCCAAGGATGGACTTGAACCTTGGTCTATTGACTCAAGCACTAGTGCACCAACCATTGGATATTTATATTTTGGTTAATAATGTTATAGCCGTATATAATTTTCAAACTCGTGTACACATGGGTTAAACTTATAAAAATAAATAACATAATTATTATTGAATGCAGATAGTAAAAAGAAGAATATTCGGATATCCTTACATAAACATATAAAGAAAAATAACATGTGTTTTTCGTATACGCACAACCTCGTGTATTTATTTACTTATATAATTATTCATGCTTTTCTTTTAAAATTTATTATCCCGTGCATATTTTTAAAACAACATATATGTTGTATTTTTAAAATATAAAGTCTAAAGGGGTATTGGTTTATTTTTTTTAACTTATTAAAAAACATAAAAACTTAAAAGTTTACACTTAACTCCATATTATTTATTAAAACTCGACCACCAAAATTTTATTAATTACCTTCTCCTTTTTAAAGTTTTTGTCTTCACGAATTTGACACCTATATTTTTTTTTTTTTTTTTCTACTCCAAATTTCTCAAAGTTTGCCCAAAAAAAATTTAAAATTTTGACTTTTAATTAAATAATAAGAATGCTCTATTTTAGCACGTGTCAAAATAGAGCAGCCTGATTAGCTAAATTTTGCTTCTCAATAAGATTGTTTTAGAAAGATACTTCTGAAATAATATCATTATTTTATTATATAAAAGTTTAGATCTTTAAAACAATGAGATGTGATTTAAAGATAAGCCACACTCGAGTTTTAACATAAGCCTAGTTTAGTGAATATTTGTGTATTTTTATTTAAAATTGCCTATAAATAATTTATAATGATCAGATTCATCAATGATTATTTTTATTCATTACTTATCTTTGTTTTTGTCTATTGTTTTTAATATCGATTAATATTTTTAATAACAATAAAAACAATATCAGATTAAATCCTTATATGGTATCAGCCTAATATCGGTCTTCTTCATCCTCCACCACCATGGCTGCCGACGAATTCTCTCTCTCTCTCTCTCTCTCTCTCTCTCTCTCTCTCTCTCTCTCTCCTTGTTGCTCTTCTTGCTGTTGCTGTTGCTATGATTATTATTATTATTATTATTATTATTATTATTATTATTATTATTATTATTTTTTTTTAAACTCAAAGGGTTTACAAGAAATTATAGGGATGCATCTAATTTAGGTTGGTGCATTTTGGATTTGCGATTATAGTTCTTTTTATTCATTTTTATTTTAAGTAATCTTCTTATTTGATCCTAACTATATATATATATATATATATATATATATATATATATATATATATATATATATATATATATATATATATATATATATATTGCGCGTGGTAATCTAACACAAAGTTATCATACACCATTTCATCAAAAAAGAAAAAGAAAAACTCCTTTAAATAATTTGAAATAGTTGAATAATACTGACTTACGTGAATATCCAATGCTTCCTTAATCGTCTTAACGACATCATCCATCGTAGGGCGATCCTTCAAGTTGAAACTAATGCATCTATATGCAATGTCTATAAACATGTGGAAAGAACGATGATCAATGTGATCTCTTAAATCGGGATCAATCAACTGCTCGGGTCTATTATCATAGCAGCGTCGGACATTATTTATAAGCCTTTGTGGCTTGTGATCTCCAATTACCTTTTCTTTTTTAGCCACCATCCCCGTCAAGATTTCAAACATAACCATGCCGTATGAATATACATCTGTTGTTGTGTCGAGTAGTCCGATTTCATCGGAAATCGGATCAATGGTGTATTTGCGTCTTGCATTATATTTAATTGGTACATGTAGCTGATTTTCAGGAACTAACACTGAGAGATAAAAACCCGTGATTCTGGGTTCTAGATTTTCATCTAACATTATGTTTTTGCTTCGCACATCTTGATGTATTACTCTACCGAACTCCTCAACACCTGAGTGAAGGTAACTGAGCCCTTTTGCCACGCCTATGCAAATTTTGAGATGCTCAGCCCACGAGTGACACTTATATTTGAGATTGTCAGCAAGGCTTCCATTACTAGCATCTTCGTAAACCAAATTCGCGGCTCTACAACCAACTCCGTACTGGTTTTTATATTCATCACAGTAACCAATGAAATGCAGGATGTTTTCGTGATGGAACCTGTGAAAGGTTTATGGATAATTATTAATATATGTATGACCGGATTCGAACTCGAGACTTCGGGATTGCACACATTACGTATGAGAATCAATGTATAAATAATTAATATATAAAATGTTATATTTAATTATTTGATCACGAAATAAATACTTAATGATATTTAATATTTGACGAGTTTTGATTATCGGTCATTAAATGTCAACGGGATATGAAGAAAAGTTAACAAGTCAAGCGAAGGTTTTAGGAATCCTCTTTTGGGCTTGTGTTTGGCCGAAAACTATAGAATCCCACATCGGATACTATAGCAATCTTGACATCTATCATAAGGCTATAAATACATCCCCATGTATTCATCCTTTGTGACACTAGATTTCAATAGAAGGCCAAACTTCTTCTTTCTTTCCTCTTGTTCTTAGGTCGACGAAGCAAAACCCCATGTAAGGGAATTGCGAGTGACCTTGAGCATAAAAAAGGTGTTTGGTTAATCTATTGTGATCAAGAACCTAGCTTTTCTCATTGATTCGTTACTAATACGTGTGTACAAGAACGAAGAGCAAATACACTTGTGTTTGCATATCTTGGTGGGTCGACATATGTTTTGGTCGACATACATAAACCTTAATTTATTAGGGTTTAAGGTTTCTTGGTCGTTGATCTTTATTGGGGGTTTTTAATAAACCCTAATTGCATTGATTCGCAAAAGGTACGCATATACTTTTAATTCGGTTAATTAATTTACAAGTATTATTCCTATTACTTCCGCTGCATGCTTTGATGATGTTTACTTGTTTATGTAATTGTTATGATTAGTAAAACCCAACAGTGGCATTACGAGCCGTTAATATGTTGTAATTAATTACCGAAACACATAAAAATTGAATCTTTATGATTATTATATGCTTTTATGGTTTCTAGGGTTTTGAAAATTGGAACTCTAATTTTTTATTAATTGGGTCGATTACCCATTAATTGTTTATTAGGTTTTATTTTTTGTAAAACTTGTAGAAACCCTAGGATTGCATGTATATTTTATGTGGTTTTCATGAATAATTGTTATGTGCCATGATTATATGCGTATATTGGGATTATAATTGTTATGAGGAATTCATGGTGGAACATGCATGTTTTGCCATGGATTATTGTTTTGATAAATTGTTTAGTGATATACACATGTTTACTTATTTGATAATTATTGAATTGGGGAAGACCTCAATTATACTAATAAAAATTCGTTATGTGCTATTTGGTATACTATTGACTTTGGCTTACGCAATCGACTTGTCGATGTATGTGGCTCATCTACCTTGTAGTTGAAAGCCCCAGTTGATGTATGCATTTTTTACGCCTAGAATTGTTTATTAGGTTTTATCGAAATAATTATGCATGTGGCTAATTGTTTTTACATATGTTAATTGTTAAGTTATATGTATATTATTTGAGTTCCTTTTAATTTTATTAAAATGCCTTTTGTTTATATTGTATGACATGTTAGCAAGCAAAAAAGGTTTTTTTTAGAATAGAAAATTAAATGGATTAAATAATGGCGAAAATTTGATTTGTTTTTCTAAGTATTAAATCTTGAACTTTTAATCGATTGATGCGACTGTACTAAATGGTTAGAACGGCTCACCCACTAGAACAAACTAAAAAGGGGTTAAAAGAAGTGCGCACAGTCACACTGAAAGGATGTCTAAGGTTATGCTTCAGCGCTTACCTGGTCCTCTGCCCTCTGTGAGTTCGATTAGAGCTACCTAGTATAACTATTCTATGTACGAAGCATCTTAGTGCAAAGTTGTAAGTTTCTCAACGCATCGATTAAAACTTTGTAGAATTTAATCTTAGCAATTTAAAACTATGAGTAAGGTTTTGAAATTTTTTGTTATGAAGATGTATGCATGCTTCTTCATACATAAGTTTTGATTACACATCAAAAATTATACCCTTTAAAATTTAAGTTTATGCCATCTAATGATATGAAACACTTGAAGTTGTAATTTAGTTATGTGAGACCTTGAGCTAGATTACAAAAACAAGGTGAATCTTTTTGTTGTGTGAGACCTCAGCTTAATGATTTGCAGTTTCTAAATTAGACAACTTAATTAAGTTAGTTAGTGAGACCTATGACTTAAGGCATAAGATGGGATGAAACATGCTTACATTTTGCATTAATTGTTTTGGCAAAATTGTAAATCCCATATTTACTAGGAATTGAAAACTTGTTTGTCAATTATTGTTCTTCGACAATTACCTATTCTATACTTTCATCACTAGCAGATCAACTGATGTAGTGAAACTATGATAATGAGGGTCCTAGATTCAAGGAAAATTCTATGGTTAATATGAATATTGACCTAAGGGTATTTAATTTTCTTGAAAGATTTAATTATCGAAAATACTAAAAAACTGAATTTTGTTAATTCTTTTGATTGTATTAATGCAACATTAAACCGTAAACGTAGTTTGGGCTTTGGTAAATTGATCTAGTTCTGTTTTCAAACAAATGTTTGATCAAGAAAAATTTACTAAAAGACAAACATAAACTCTTTTCCATGGAAGAAGAGTGAGACTCAATCCTATTCCTTTTCATGATTGAGAAATGTATGTTAGGAACATTAGAATTGTCTAAATTCTAATATAACTCATAGCAACTTTAATAGTTAAGAAAATTGCACACCATGTTTTCCTTAAGAGATTTCATTACCCTCTATTTGGTGATTGAATTCTTATATGACATTTTGGTCAACTAGAAAACATGTTTGACATTTTATGAGTTATTAAAATTAGAAGCTAGACTAATTACCGCAAAATTGGTAAAAGACAAACTAGTATAGTTTATCTAGTTGTTTTGCTTTGACAAATTAAAGGTGCTACACACCATTGTGGGGATAGTAGACCTATTATGGAAGAAATTGCATGCTCAATTTTTCAAGTTAATAGCATTGATGAATAATCCATCATCTACTGAGTAGAATACACTCTTTTAGTACCTAAGTAATTGTTACGAATGGTCTTACAAAGGGGTAGCAACGTAATAGCACGCTATTTTCACTGGTTAATGAAACACTTACCATGTTGTCAAATCCAGTGGGAGTATTGTGGTGTATTACTGAATAAGACATTATTGTAACGTTGTCTAATTCAGTGGGAGTTACAAGATTTATTATCTTGGTAGTGACTCAGATTATTTCTAGATTTTCTTGAGATAATACATTACGTTCAAAAATGTAGACATTCATATTCTCACGGATAGTCATGAACGATTCCTTGATAATTCAGTGGTCCTACATCTACTTGTAATGCTTATATATATATCTATGACACTATCATATTGTTCACATAAACAAAATGCAAGTCGTGTTGTTTGTGTGCTATATGGTGTTGTTCTATGCACAAGTGGGAGAAGTATTAATTGTGTGCAAAAGAACAAACACATACAAATATGATTAATGGATTCTCTTGATCGTAAGATAAGAGATTAACGTTCTAATAAGATTTACTTGTTTAGAACATGTGTCAAGATTATAACATAGACTACTTTTATGTCTTATGTCATTCAAAATATAGAAACACTTGAAGTTACATTTTAGGTTAAGAGAGATCTTGGCTAGATTGTAATCTCAAGGTAAATCTCCACTTGTTGTGAGATCGGGCGTGGATGCTTTATAGTTTCTTAAGTTGGACACTTCTTGGAATGACATAAATAAATAAAGTAATACTATCTTAAATATTTATGTATTTTTAGAATGCCATAAATAGATAGAGTAGTATATTAACTTGAAAATTAATTAATTGAAACCATGGTGTGGTGTTCATAATAACTTTAAATTATACATGGTTATGTGTTTCTGTATAAACTCACAAACATGAAGTCTTTTAAAGACTTATAATATAAAGTAAGATATTATAACTGTTATGTCTTTTGACTTGGTCAAAGAATACTTATGTTATAAAACATGCAATTGGCTTGAATATTCTATTATACCATTAAGTTGACTTAGTTGGTAAATAGGTAGGCCACAAGGAATATGTTTATCTTACATATTGTTAGATTGTCTTACAATATTAATTCTAATGAAATATTGTATGTATATGGAATGTTCAGTTAGAAGAATCAAACATTTGTTGTATTGTTTGATTCAAGATAACTATATCTTCTTTTCTTCCAAAAGTTATCAAGGTTAAAAATTGAGTATTGATTGGATATACTTAATAAAACTCAAACCTAGAAGATTATTAAGACACCATTTTAGTATGGAATGTGATGAATCACATTGAGTCTTATATTGAAGTTCTGATTTGTTAAAACTACTTATGGAGTAGGTTATTAATGAACAAGATTTACGAACTGTTAATGTGATTTGTAATATCCCAAAAGAAAACAATTTAGTGTTGTTCTAATTGCTAAAGTATTTATAGATAGTCTTTAAATTACAAAAGCAAGTGGGATTTTTGTTTAGATCTTGAAGAGATTAAATTACAATTACAAAACACATGATCTTCTAAAACATACTAGTGAATAACATGATGAGGCTAAACATGTAAATGATTGACCTCAAGATGGTGGAATTCTCATTCATAGATCCGCAAGGATATCTCAGATATTTGATATGATGAGAAAAATATGAATTACAGGATCATGGTAAACCTGTTAATCATAATGATATATTACCTAATATTGAATTGTGGTAAATTATTCATACTATGAATGTTAAGATGTTGTCCATAAAGATAATCAACTCTGGAACTTGGTTTATCTTGATAAAGATGAGTTTCTTCAAAGGAAGGAAAACCCTAGTGGTTTAAATCTTTGTGTAGAAATCATATGGACAAAATTGTACATGTGTTTAATGCATGACTTGTGACAAGATTATTAATCACACTTAAGCAATTAATTGTGATTGAATATTCTTTCCTTGGCATATTAAATATATAATGATTATGATTGTCATAATTATTTTCGTTGATATGAAAAATGACAATGAATATCAAAACTCTTTCTTGTGTGATTGCTTTTGCGAGGAAGATGAGTAATACAAAGGAGTTTTATGAATTCACATAATCTTTGAAAATGTACAAACTGCAAGAATCCATGAATGGATATATGCATGCATCTAGGAGATGATTCTTATGTTTAACTATTAAATCCAAGTTTTGGTTTAAAATTAAAATAAGATAATTTCTAAGTATTCCTGAAAGCTAGTGGGAGTATTATGTTTATTTTCTTTAAATCTTATATGTTGTGTGTAGTAACATTCCATCTAAGCAAAATGTTAAGTTTTAGTTTGGAATGGAACTTCACTTGAAATATTTAGAAAATAAGACATACAACCTTGGAATATATGTTTATTAATTAATAAACATGTGCGGTAAAACAAATGAATCTAATAGAACATGATATATCATTTGGAAAATGGATATGTAGAACATGAATGAAATCTTAGTTTGACACAAGGATTTTTCATGTACATCATGTTATTGTTGTGTCATGCTTGAATGCAAGATGATTTGACAACATTGATATCTAATGAAGTTATTAGATAACTAGTGTAATGAATATTCTAATGGAATATGTTTGAATCTAGAATTACATTCCTCAGCCTGGATTTGCTCTCAAAATTCTAAGGATGAGCAATACAACAATTGTTGCGTAATTGTCATAGCTAACAAACTTGAAAGTTTGAAGGCATCAAACATTACACTGTAGATATTGAAGTTTACGGAGATTTTAAAGAGCATATTGTTGTTTGTATACAATGATTCTGGTTTAATTGAGATGACACTCAATACTAGTCATGGGAGGATTTCATCCTTGTAAATGGCCATGTGAACTAGTTGTGCTCAACTAAGAGCATAGTTGCATTATACAATAAAGAATAAGAATACTTTAAACTTTAAAAATGTTTGAAAGTTTGATTGTCATAAATTGGTGCTTGAGGATGTCACACACTTTATGAAATATTATGTGGCAATATCAAGATATTTTGAATGCACACATACAAGAACTTCACTAGTTGAATTCTTAAGATAAGTATTCTCAAAATTCCGATAGATCAAAGTTAGTTGAAATTATGCCTTGTCAACAAGTATGATTGTCATTACTTGAGACATAATTCATTAACCAGTATTATCATGCATTGATCTATTTAGTATTTGGATAAGGGATGTTTTGAAAAAATATTATTTAAATAAAATAAAATATTGGTTATGTTTATTTTCATTTTCTTAATATTATATCCTGTATTTGCATGTTTAATCCGTGAATAACTTATGTTATTCTAAAAGTCCGTTGTCGATCAATGATGTGGGAATGTCATTGAATTAAGACAAATCTGAGTTTTGGTAGAATATACTTTTAAAGTATATTGATGCGTGGGACATACCAGATTCACATGATATTCAATGAATTGAATATAGGACTCATCCCAACTTTACATGATGATACTTTATGGATCTTTGTCATTAATTATATCATGAAGTGTTTATCCTCAGACTTGAGATACCAGATAACTGTTATGAATGTAGTGCATTTGTGTAAGATAGTCTAACGCTATCCGTAACTGGTAGTTATAAGGGCTATTTTCGGAAGTGTTACAAAGTTCATGAGTTATGTTTGTAGTCAAGAGAATTTGTTCATTTGAATTTGTTTCAAAGCATAATACTATATTTGGGCCCCTCGTAGGATTGGCAAGATGTTTGTAAGGCCTTACCCAAGATCTATCTGGAATACGTTCAGATGATTTGGTAATCTTGTTCAATCAAATACAACGAGAAACAGAATATTAACTTATGAAATGACTTGATCCATATTCATAGTTAATGTAGTATTAGTAACAAAAGGATAAGTAAAAATGATGAATCATTAAATGGTTTTTTTCAGGAGACCATACTCGATTCGATCTGGGGGCATTGGCGTGTTAAAGCTAGACTAACCAATGTCATAACTATATTAAGTAATATCCAAGTGGGAGCTGAAAGGTTTTTGGATAATTATTAATATATGTATGACCGGATTCGAACTCGAGACTTCGGGATTGCACACATTACGTATGAGAATCAATGTATAAATAATTAATATATAAAATGTTATATTTAATTATTTGATCACGAAATAAATACTTAATGATATTTAATATTTGACGAGTTTTGATTATCGGTCATTAAATGTCAACGGGATATGAAGAAAAGTTAACAAGTCAAGCGAAGGTTTTAGGAATCCTCTTTTGGGCTTGTGTTTGGCCGAAAACTATAGAATCCCACATCGGATACTATAGCAATCTTGACATCTATCATAAGGCTATAAATACATCCCCATGTATTCATCCTTTGTGACACTAGATTTCAATAGAAGGCCAAACTTCTTCTTTCTTTCCTCTTGTTCTTAGGTCGACGAAGCAAAACCCCATGTAAGGGAATTGCGAGTGACCTTGAGCATAAAAAAGGTGTTTGGTTAATCTATTGTGATCAAGAACCTAGCTTTTCTCATTGATTCGTTACTAATACGTGTGTACAAGAACGAAGAGCAAATACACTTGTGTTTGCATATCTTGGTGGGTCGACATATGTTTTGGTCGACATACATAAACCTTAATTTATTAGGGTTTAAGGTTTCTTGGTCGTTGATCTTTATTGGGGGTTTTTAATAAACCCTAATTGCATTGATTCGCAAAAGGTACGCATATACTTTTAATTCGGTTAATTAATTTACAAGTATTATTCCTATTACTTCCGCTGCATGCTTTGATGATGTTTACTTGTTTATGTAATTGTTATGATTAGTAAAACCCAACAACCTGGATAGTATCTCAAACTCCTCACTGTATGAAAACCCAAATTTTTTTATACCGGTACGATCACTGTACCAACTATCGTCTAGGTCAACTCTTGGGTCGATGATAACTTTGCGATTTTGCCAAGGTTCAGAGAGCTGTCCTCTGTTGATAGCGCGTCTGATCTCCTCAAGAGGAATTCGAAGTTTTTCAAGGTTTACCTCAGAAGGAGACATTGTTTTTTTTTTATAATTGTGACTGTGATTTGCCACTATGTTCTTTGGTTTTTATTTTGAAAGGAAAGTAAGCGAAGTGGAGAGTGAAGGGAAGGATGGTAATTGGTGTATTAAATGAGAAACGGGAAGTGATGAAAATAATTAATTTAAAAATAGGGGTATCAATATCAACATATAAAAATAGTTTGAAAAAGGTTCAATTTTTGAAGTACATGTGGAATTGCAAAAAGTGTAGATGAAAACAAAATCCACGTGGTTACATACCTCGTTTCTTTCACTTTCTGCTCGATGTTGGACCGAAGACTTGCTACAAAATATTTTAATGCCACTCACAATAACTCAATAAGATGACTGACATTTAAATTTTTTCATTTTAAACCTTTTTTTTCACTATATATATCATTATATTTTCATTTTCAATACGTACTGTTTTCAATCTCTCAACACACAAACTGCTACGTTTGTTATGGCTTTGTTCTCTCTCGCATACCGTCGAAGAAATCAAAGCGTATGTTCAGAAACAATGTGATAAAGATGATGCCGCTCGTCATGAAGCTAATATCGGCGTAACCAAACTGTTTGACCAAGAAAACGTGGTAAAACAAGCTTTGAGGAAACAATATGATGCAAAGACATTCCGCAAGAAAGACGTGATGTGATCGACAAATTTTTGAAAGACGTAGCCTTGAAAGATTACGAGATTGAACATAAGTTGTGGAAATGTGTGACACAAAAAAAAGATAATATCAGTCACAAAATCCGTTGGATGCACACAGACAACAAGTAGGATGATTTGTGTTTTCGTCGTATTCTACTTTGTATTTTTATTTAAATGTCGTATTCTACTTTATTTCAATGTTGTATTCTACTTTTTATTTCAAAATGAATAAAATTTCATATTCTAATTTACATCTTCCTCGCATAATAAATTTTCGTCCATTCTAAATAAAATAGAAATTACAATGCAAAATTTTAAAAACAATACAGTAACACAATACTCCTATTTGTTTTTTAAATGCATCCAAAAAATATTAATATGCATTTGATGTTCTAATTCTTCCCCCTTTCTAAACAACGCATTATGAATCTCGTAATCATTATCAGATTCTTGTTTCAAATAAACCTCAATCAAGCACGTTTCTCTTATGGAATATCACTGCATTTATTGTATGCTTTCTGTTAGGTCACTAGTTTTACAAACACAAGTAATAAGAAAGAGATAGAGGCGATTGAACAAGCTATACACCCACGCACACACTAGATATAATACGGTTAAGGCAAAGAGAGTGAATGAGAGAAAAACTTGAACAACCAACCTTCAAATGAAGGTTATTACAAAGTATTTATAGGCAAGGAGCTAGGGCAACCCTCCCTCTCCTTCCCTATTTCCTTATTGGAAATGGGCCTAAGCTTATGGGCCTTCTATATAAGCTAGACCTTAAACAAACATAAAGGCCATATTAAGCTAACTATTACATAATGAGAACTAACACTTGAATAATAGTTTAGGAGTGATTCCAACAATCTCCCCCTCAAGTGTTGGTGATTATAAACGGTGAAGGCGTTGATGTAATAGTAGCTTTGACGTCTTCTGACATTCTTCTTTCTTGTGAGAAGAATTGCCTTGTTTTGAAACAATCTCCCCAGTGTAGAGAGATAGTCTTCTTTGATCGGTTATGCTTTGACGTCATCTTAACTTTGTTCTTTAAACGTTGTTCTTTGTGATGTAGAGTGATAGTATGTTGTTGTAAGCATCAAATCTGCATCAGGTCTGCTTCGCTGCTCCAGTGTCTCCACGTCATTCTTCAACATGCTCACACGCTCTTTGACGTTGGATTTCAGTACTGATGAAGTTCTCTAAGTCTTTTACTTTGTAGATTCTTTGATTGACGAAGAATTATTCTGACTGTTGTGTTGCTTTAGGATAGAACTTCCATTAGTGATGATGTTGGTGTGAACATGTGAAGAATCTGCACGATCATTCCGCTCCAGTGCTTCCATAAGAAGTAAACATAAAAACGGTTAGTAATAAGCGGATTCCGGCACTTACAAGTTTGAACTTTGAGAGAGTTAACAGCATATTGTGGAAACTCAACTCTAATTCTTACAAAGGCCGTTCCTGAACCGGAGTCCCACAAGTGAGATAACACGATGTACCGAAGTACACCTACGGTTCAGATGAGTCGTTGAGGTACACCGAAGCATCACCTCACGACTGTAGACCGTTTGAGACACACTAAGCGTAATCCACGGGGAGTTACCGAAGTGACCTGCTGTCAGGGCTGTTTGATGTTGACCCTGGCAGGAGTTTCCATTCAATCACTGAGGATCACAGATGTGAACCTCTCATAAATGTTCTCGACAGATTGCTAAGATCTGTGAAGGACTCTATATGAACCACTGAATCACTGATGATCTTATTTGTTGATCAACAAGTGATGAAATGTCAAGTGTTCCTAAGAGATCTTTTGATGAATCTCGTGGCTCTAGACTCAATTGTGCGTTTTGGTTTTCCTGAGCGGAGACTAGGGAGAGGGTCTCTTTCTTCAATATCAGCAATCTCTAAGAGACAGCCGATAGATTATGTAGGGTTTCCAGTGAGAATGAAACAAGCTTCTGTTAAGAGAAACTTGAGTGGCTAAGAAGGTTTAGTGCATGCGTCACTGGGTCCATGACGACTTTTATTCTTCAATACCGGTGTCAACAAGTGACAGTCAGTAGCATATGAATTGAACCCGGTGTTTGCCCTAAGTTGAAAAATCTGGAGGGCTATTTCTTTTCACCCTTTACTTTACATTTCTTTTTTATTCTTCAACTCCTTCTTTCTCCGATTCTCATTTTCTCCTTTTTACTATCATTCCTAAGGACTTCTAACACTAACTAATGGTAGTATCCTTGGGTAGATCCCTCCGGCTCTGGCGGATCATAGGACGGTTATTCCTAACCTTAGTCACCTTATAACTCCATGACTAACCTATGTTGCCATAAAACCATTTTGTTCTACTGAAAAATCTCTCTCACAGTGTTTATTAATGAAAAAAGTTTAGTACCACTGTAGAGATATGATTTTGCATAAATACTCCCCCTCCACATGTGCTTAAGAGTTTAACAGTTAAATGCACAGTGAGGAAAGAGCGGCGCACATTTTGAATTGATCCACTGGAAATAGACAATCTCCCGCGAGACACGGTTACGTTGCATAATTAAAGAGTTACATTGTCAGCTTTTAGGTGACAACTAGCTCTAATAACTACCTTGAAGGTGTAGACAAACCTCGATAGGTTGTCAAACCCATCAGAGTTCATGTCTATCAAGAGTTTCTCGAATGGTACATTCTACTCAGACAAGTCCTTTGCGAGACACGTTTACATCACTAACGAACTAGCTTGAAATTATTACCCGTCCCGGACAAGTCTTTTCGAGTTACTAACAGTTAAGGATTTCGTCAATTCGTTGGTTAAATCTATGCACACGAGAAAGCAATCAAACATATTTCTTATCACATATTGTCTCCCCCTCAAAAATGGCATATACAATGTTATTTTTGAAACGTTTGAGAATAAATATGACCATTTCGAGTGTTGCGGGAAGAGTGACACAAAGACCGTTTTGTTTGAACAAAGTTTTAAAGTCAAATACTCCCCCTCAACAAGTGATATAAACGGTTGAGGTTTTGAAGATCATAAGGGGAAGTACTTGTTCTTTTGAGCAAAACCTTGAAAAAATGAACGGTTTGATAGGTTTTTCTCAAACTTAAGAAGCTTTCGCTCCTTTTATAAGGATTGCAGCACTGAAGCGTACCACATGGTCCTTTCTTTACAAGAACGGGTTGTACACTGACATGCGTGCACAAGCCATCGACATAAGAAATCATACATCCAAATTTATATTGAGAGAACCAATTCAAGGGTTACCAGGAAGTCCAGTGATTTTGCCAGGAATGCACACAGGGCGTTGAAAGCCGGTTATGTTTCTCCTTGGTCGACCACCAACATAGCTCTCCAATTGTCTGAACTGATCCCGTCTGAACAACCTTTCATCAATCATTGTGATGATTCGTCTCACATCCCTCATTTCCTGAGAATTCCAGCGCTTAGGAGACCCAATTTTCTGGCGTATATCCTTCAACCTGTACGCCAATCCATCCTTAACCAGCTTCAAAGTATGATCCTCGAATTTCTGAAGTTCACTACACGCCATTAAGCAGTTTCTTTGAAGTTCACTGCGGTAAACAACTCCGAAAGGTTTGCTGATGAGCGTATATTGAGATAGCTGATTGATGTCGGGAAGATCAAGCATTGGAGGAGTGAGGTTGACACGCGTCTGATAAGACTCAACAGCCAGCTGGATATCTTCTACACGTTCTTTGATCACGATGCGTCTAATGAAGATGAGAAGAGACTTGATAAACTCGCGTTGAACTTCAGTCGAGAATTGTCTCATACGACCCTGTACTTTGGCAAGGTACATGTCTTCGATGTCGTTGAGGGACAAATTCTCAAAGTCAGCTTCGGAGAATGCATAGTCCTGTTCATCTTGTCGTTTGACTATGATATTCTTCAAGAAGGTGTAGTCCCACTTAGACTTGAGATCAACGTGTTTGATGGCCACGATGTCCTTAGAACTGTACACTGCGTGTTGAGACTTCTGAACCAGGCAGCTTCTGTAGTAGATTCTTCGGCGTTCAGGCCAATGATGAATCCCATACAATGCATCTCGGTCGTATGCTTGCACGTTGTCAGAAAACAAGCGATTTGCACGTTCCTCGATAGCTATGCAGTTTGAGTAAATAGCCGCTGGGAATGGAAGAGTCAACGATGTAGCGTATTTTCGCGAACCATCGCTACCGTGTAAGAGAAAATCCAGGTCTCTGTTAAAGAAGTATCGGAAGGGAATCCGTGGTTCATCTGCTTGGCCAATGGTCGGTAGGGGTTTGGTCCAATCGGTGTAGTATGGAGGGTTGTCCCTTTGTGTGAAGTCAATGTTTGCTTCCGGATTGAGCCAATCCATATTGTTAGACATAGCTCGAGCGATGTTCTCAAGATGATATTCGACCTCGAGGGCACTTTCAGAGCTGTCCTTTAGAATTTGAAAAGCTTCGTTCTTGATTCGCTTCAATTCAGATTTTGTCATTTTCTTCACATGGAACTTTTCTTGCAACAGTTTAGCATGCTCCAATGTGGAACCATCTACCAGCTCTTGACCTTCTTCAGGGTAGGGAGTTTGATCGACAAGTGTAGAGAACCATTCAAATTCAGCGGTTTTATCGTCATCAAGCCATGATACGACGTCAGTCTGAGGCGTCTTCTTCTTCTTTTTAGAAGGCCTTGATGATGATTCTGGTTTCTGCACTTGTTTGGGTGAGGTAGGTTGTTGTTGGGGCTCAAGGACCTCTTCATCGTCACCACCCGTATACTCGAAGTGATCACCGGTTTTCTGAGTCATGGGTGGTAACTCGGAATCGTCCCGAGGTTTATCAGTAGAAGACCGAGGTGGAGGAGACTTTTGTTGAGAAGAAGTCCGTTGTGGAGGAGGTGGCATCGAAGAGGATTCACCAGACTGCTTCTGACGTTTAGGTGCAGAGTCCTTGTCTTTATCCTTATCTTCATCGTCTCTAGGACGTTTCAACTTTTCTGCCTCAAATCTACAAGCTTCTTGAAGTTGGTAGTCTAGCAATGCTTGATACAATTTTGCTTCTTCAGAGTTGAATATTGCAGCTCGTGGCGACATTTGTGTAACAAGCTTGGCCACCAATTCATTGTTAGAGAAAACTACTAGATCGGTTGGATTGATTGTTACGGTTAGGGGCGTTGATCGGATAGTTTGCTTGGCGATTTGCATCAGATTTGGATAAAGTTGTCTGGTGAACAACTCCTTTGTGACCTTAGGAACGTCCTCCAGAAGGTACTTTTTGGTGTAGCCTTCTATCATTTCGTTCAGTTCCTCCTGACGATGAGATTTCATGAAGTCCTGGACAAACTTCCTTTCCTCTTCCATCTTTTCTTTCTCATTATACAGATGTTGTATGTGATCAGCAAAGAAATTTAGCTTTTTGTTGAGCACGTCTTTCTTTCTAACTTGTTTGACGGCTTTAGTAATTCTTTTGTGAGCATGAGAAATCCAAGATCGAGGTGGTTTCTTCACTGATTTGGATGATGATCTGGTTGATTTCTTGGATGGTGGTGGTGATGAATGAGAAGAAGAATCCGATGAGGATGAGACGTGAGGAGATTCCGGGTCCTTTGGTGGTTCAGAAGTTTCCTTCTGTGATCGTGAAGGACTATCTAGAAGAAAATCGTCATAATCAGCATCTTTATCTTTTTCAGACTTCTCAGTTTCTGGTTCCTCAAAATCATATACAATAGTATCCTCTGTAGGCTTTTGTTGTTGCCCAAGAGTGGTGGCACCAGCTCCCTTATCGGGTTGATTATCCGCATCAGGAATTGGTGAGGAGTGGACAGCACCACTTGATCCTCCGGGGCCACCCATTTGATCTTGTTCAAATTCTTTAGCCTTTTGAAGATGTCTGACGATTTTGTACTTCTTTCTGTATGATTTATCCAGTTGCTCTTCTTCTTCTTCAGAGCTCTCATCATAGGGCACAATAGCAGGAGTCTTCCCTTTTCCTTTATCAGCTTGAGGACTTGGAGGTCTTGGCACTGTTGGAGTGTCAAAGACATCTTTTGCAGTTTCAGAATAGTAGATCTCCTCGTCTGATTGTGTTTCATCAGAACTTTCGTCCCTAAGCTGTTGTTGTTGTTTAGGCTTGGGGATTGGGATGGGAGTAGCTTCCTGAGATGGAACAATCCTTTTTGAAGGAGGGTTCCTCTTGGAGAACTTCCGTTTTCTCTCTGTACTTATTGCACTACCAGCACTGCCTCTTCTGGTTCTCCGAGTAGGTGTCCCAGAAGCCTTATCATCAAGATGTCCAACTTTACCTTCTTTAACGGCTACCCGATACCTTTTGTACGTTTCCAGCTTTTTGATTTCCTTTGTAAGAAGGTGATCGGGCAACTCAGCACCCTGTTTCTTCGTAGACGATTCTTTGATTCTGACAGATAGTATGGGCTCAGTCAACCAGTCGTGATTATCTAGGTCATTGAGTCTCTTGGGGATATCAGGATGAAGTCCAAGAGCTCTCTGTATCAACAGTTTGGTGTATCTGACATAGGGAATTTTAGATCCAAGCTTCTTATGAAACAACATCATATCTTCCCATAGCAGTGCTTCGATTTCGATGTCCATTCTATTCATAAGAGACCAGAAAATCTGCAGTTCCATGAGCTTAGGATGCTCATAGCCACTGTCACGACCAGAGACTGATTTGGTTATGATCATGTAGAGAGTTCTCTATGGTTGAGGAATATTCTTCAGCTCCACGTGAGAGTGCTTAGTAATGATTCCAGTAGCTTCATCATAACCGATATCTATCAAAAATTGCAGAACTGTCCCTTCAGTAGGAGTAGCAAAGAGGTTGGTTGAAGTGATGTCTGGGATGAGGAGAACAACCCGTAAATCAGCAGGAGTGATGGTGACTTGTTTGTGATTCAGAGTCACCGTCACAGCAGTCCGTCCTTTGACCCTTTCCATAGTGTTCCAGAACTGTTGGATATAGATCTCAGGAACAGTTGCAGAGTGAGTGAGCATATTCTGATACGGATGAGTCCTCAGAATGTCAATAGCAATTAAACACGAAGACTCTGAGCAAGTGAGGGTGTCAAAGTCAACACGGAGATTATTCTTTCCAATCTTCATTGGGTAGCCATGAGGATAGATATCAGCAATTGAGAGAACATTTGGTGCATCCATGTTCATTTGAGCAGCAATGTCGTGATCTGAAATAACATTAGCCAAAATAACCAACATATCGAAAGACATAATGTTAGTCAACAGAAGGTCTTATTGTCTAGTTATTGAATGTACAGTGTCAATGATTGTTACGAGTCCTAAGTCACTTGTAAGTCCAATAGTCCAATGACGTCGTGAAATGTTTCGTGAGTTAGTTAACTTTAAGTTTTAAAGTTTATGTTATCACTTATGGTTCCCAACATATCAAACGTTTTAGGTTTATTAGAGACATTATTGGATTCGTGACGATATGATTAGTTTATTTACAAGTTTGTACACGTAACAATTCATAACGAAGGTATGATCCAGGCTTATGCGTAGGATTGGTAAAGTTATGCATAGACAGAAATGATATATGCGTAGGCATAAACTTACGCGTAGGATCCTAACTTACGCGTAAGAAATATTACGAGTAAGAAAAAATGGACCTTATGCGTAGAGGTTACGCGTAGGCATATATTAACCTTACGCGTAAGGCTACTCGTAAGAGTTGACCTTATGCGTAGAGGTCACTGTTTACGCATATCCTTCACAGGATACGCGTAGTCCCATATGTAGAACCTTATGCGTAGAATCTACACGTAAGACTAATCTTACGCATAACATGCTACGCATAAGATGATCCTTATGCGTAGAGTTACAACAACCTTGATTCTGAATTTTAAGCGTAGCAAGCCTGAAACAAAGCATCATATCATCAATTTTGACACATAACATTCATTCTATGACAGATCAAAACACAATTGCTCATATTAACAATTAAGCGTAGAAAACCTTACGCGTAGTTTAAAACCCTAAATCTACGCGTATGAATTTTAGCCATAGAATATGCACCAAAGTTTTGCTGGTATGTCTTAGATGTTGTGAGAGTATAGTAACCAAGTTTTAACACTTAGTTTGCAGTGAATCAAAAGTACCCAAACTCAAGAACCTTAAACCCTAATTTCTAATTCTGACACAATTAGTGTTTCTGGGGTGGTTATAGAGCATGGAAATCATCAATTCATCATCATATAAACATTACACAACAATCTTTTTGAACAAATCTCTTCACATTTGTAAACACCCAAATTGACTCATAAACCCTAATATTAAAAAAAACCATCAATTAGTGTTTCTGGGTGGATTTAGAGGGTAAAAATTGTATCCTTGATGTTATAAAAACATTTTGACACGCTTATTTTAACCACAAACACACACCAATGATTGTGTGTTCATACGCATATGCGTAGAACACATAATCACTCATATCATTAGTTTTAGCCGTTGGTTTTTCATGAAAATCAAAACCCTTGCTTGTAATAACGTTTAGATTACGAAAACACTTACAATATGATGATCTAAAACACGGATATTAAGCTTGATTATTAGGCGTAGGATGAGATAGTTTTTGAGTAATAAATTTAAAGTGGGAAGTAAGGTGGGAGGTTTTATTAAAAATGATTTTAGGCATTTGGCAGTTTTGGTCCCTCCACCTTTTCCTTTTTCAAACAAAGCCTTTTAACTTCCATTTTGGTTACCAAACAAAAGTTTTAAGAAAGAAACTTGACGACACTCCCCCTTGACTTGAAAAAATAATGAACGGTTTTTAATTTTAGTCCGAGGAGTGTTGTTGAACCAGAAAAAATTCACCACCATTGTTAAAAGAAACAACCGAGATATGATAACATGCAAGTACACAGATGTTTTGAAACGGTTAAGAGATTATTTTCTCCCCCTCAACACTTGATCGGAAGAATTACTGAATTTTGAAAGATTAAAGTGTTGACGGAAGAAATGTACTTGCCATGTTGAAAGAAAGATAGATTAGGAGAATATTTTTGTTGTTTTATCAGATTTTATATTTTTGTATTTTGTTTTTGAAAAATTTATTTACAAAAAAGAGTTATGGTGTTTGACAGGTTTTTAAGACTGTTTTAGGAGGTCATCCAATTCCTCTTGAGTCAAACACCGCATACCAATTATGTGGACCAACTCATTAAACCGAGCGGGAGGCAAGGCTTTGGTGAGCAGATCTGCCAATTGGTATTCAGTACCCATAAAGTATAATTCAACGGTACCCTGTTCCACGTGATCCTTGATGAAATGATAGCGAAGATCAATGTGCTTTGATTTCGAGTGCTGAACTGAGTTGCACGAGATCGCAATGGTACTTCGATTGTCGCAGTACATCGGGATTCTGTCAAATACGTAACCATAGTCTTTGAGTTGTGTTCTCATCCAGATGACTTGAGCACAGCACGCGGACATTGCTACATATTCTGCTTCGGTTGATGACAGCGATGTACAATCCTGCTTCTTTGATTGCCAAGACACCAGTTTATCACCAAGAAATTGTAGAGCTCCTGAAGTACTTTTTCGTGAATCTAAACATCCTGCGTGATCAGCATCTGAAAAAGCGATTAGTTCAAAACCAGAATCCTTCGGATACCAGATCCCCAAGTTAATGGTTCCCTTGATGTATCGGAGGATTCTTTTAGCCTCAGAGAGGTGGGTTTCAGTTGGTCGAGACTGATAACGGGAGCATAGATAGACAGCAAAGACAATATCAGGTCGGCTTGCTGTTAGGTACATTAGAGACCCAATGATACTATGGTATTTTGTAGGGTCCACTAATTTCCCATTTAAGTCAGCATCTAGCTTCTTGGTATGAGGCATTGGTGTGGCATAAGTATCACAGGTTTTCATTCCAAACTTGTTTAACAATTCAAGGGCATATTTGGACTGACTCAAGAAAATACCACGGGGTGATTTATGAACTTGCAATCCTAGAAAGAATGTGAGTTCACCCATCATGGACATTTCAAAATTTTTCTTCATTAATTTTGCAAAAGCGATTGAGTACTTGTTATGTGTAGACCCAAAAATGATGTCATCCACGTAAATTTGAACAATTAAGATATGTGCCCCGTGATATTGTATAAAAAGAGTTGGGTCGACCGAACCTTTGGTGAAATTATTGTCAATGAGAAAAGATGATAGCTTATCGTATCATGCCCGAGGAGCTTGTTTGAGACCATAAAGAGCTTTGTTCACTTTGTAAACATGGTTCGGGAACTCAGGATCAACGAATCCATCTGGTTGGCTGACATACACCGTTTCTTTAAGTTGTCCATTGAGAAACGCAGTTTTGACATCCATCTGATAGACCGTCATATTCATATGAGCCGCGAACGCGAGAAATATCCGAACAGCTTCCAAACGAGCAACCGGAGCAAAAGATTCTTCAAAGTCTATACCCTCTTCCTGAAGATAACCCTTAGCAACGATTCGTGACTTGTTTCGGATAACATTCCCTTCAGCATCCAATTTGTTTTTCCAAATCCATTTTAGACCGATGACATAAACCCCTGATGGTCTTTCAACCAGTTCCCATACTTCAAGGCGTTTGAATTGGTTAAGTTCTTCTTGCATGGATTCGATCCAGGTGTCTTTTGTCATTGCGTCTTTGATGTTTTTAGGCTCAGATTGGCAGACAGTGAGGGCATAAATGCAGTGCTCACATCTGAGTGAAGACGTTGTCTCGTAACGACTAGTTGGTTTGGGTTGCCAATAATATTTTCCAGAGGATGGTCTTTAGTCCATCTATGTGTAGAGGGTTGATGTTGGTATACATTGTGCAGATTTTGAGGATTCAAATGGTTTGTGGAAGATTCCGCGACATCGGGTGCAGCAGTCTCATTAGCAAACGGGTTAAAGAACGCATTTGGATCAAAATCCGCAGGTGGGGGTACTTCATTCAGAATATCATCAGCCGGTTCATCATTGTTGGAAGTGGTTTGTTTAACTGTTGTGGTTGAGTCAACTGGTGGTGCTTCTTCAACAGTGGTTGTTGTAGCAGGTGTATCAGGTATAAGAGTAGTATCAGGTTGAGCAGCGGAAACAGCGGATACACCTGAAGCACATTCATCAATATCGTCACTGAACAGAGGAGCAAATAACCTTTCCATTTGTTGACGAGTGAGCTGTGGGCTCTGTTCAGCTGATGAAGGGGTTTGGGGAAAGTTTAAACGGTTGTGACCGGGTTCTAAGCTGTTATACTCAGAAGCCATTTCCGTGAGTTCATCAAAATGAGCATGAATCGTTTCCATTACCTCCTTTGTTCGACGATTCCAGATTCGGAACCCTTTAGAGTTATCACAATACCCAATAAAGACTCCAATGTCAGCTTTGGCTTTGAGCTTTCCAAAGTCATCACGATCATTATTCGGATAGCAAAGGGATCCAAATATATGAAAGTGTTTTAGATTCAGTTTTCTGTTGTGGACAAGCTCGAAAGGTGTTTTGTTGTGGCGTTTTGTTATCATAGAACGGTTTTGAGTATAGCATGCAGTAGAGACGGCTTCAGCCCACAAGTAATCTGGGAGTTTGGCATTTATTAACATTGTTCTTGCAGCTTCCACCAAAGTTCGGTTTCGTCTTTCAACAACTCCGTTTTGTTCAGGTGTACGAGCAATAGATGTTTGATGCTGTATTCCCGCTTTCTCATAGAATTCACGAAGGGTTTGGTTAACAAATTCAGTTCCTCTATCTGTTCTGATTTGTCGAACGGTGTTGCGGAGCTGAACCTGTATTTTTGTGAGAAAGGTGATAATCATTTGTGGAGCTTGGTCTTTGCTTCGAAGAAAGTAAACCCAAGTCCAGCGTGAATAATCATCAACGATTACTAAAATGTAGCATTTGCCATTGATCGTTTGCACACGCATCGGGCCACACAAATCTATGTGAAGAAGATGAAGCACATGCTGAGAGCTGTGTTCCACCTTAGAGGGAAAATGAGCACGAGTACTTTTTCCTTGTTCACAGGCTGAGCAAAGGTGATCTTTTGAATACCGAAATCGTGGGAGTCCTTCTACTAGTTTGTGTCGAGCAAGGTTGGTGATGGTCTGAAAGTTTAGATGTGAGAGGCGACGGTGCCATAGCCAGGATTTTGTAGATGTTGCCTTTGAAAGTAAGCAGATGGGGGAAGAAGCAACCATGTCTTGCATAGAGATGGTGTAAAGACTAGAAGAACGCGAGCCAGACATAAGGTTGTTTCCTTGTAGATCACGAATGAAACAAGTTTTCTCGCTGAAAGCCACTTCCAAATCTCCATCACAAAATTGACCTACTGAAAACAGATTGTGACCGAGGCCTTCCACATAGTAAACCCTGCTTATTTCGATGTTCCCATTAACATAGTCTCCGTAGCCCATGATAGCTGCGAAGTGATCATTCCCGAACCTGACAGTGCCAATGACCTTTGCAATAAAGTTGGTTAACAGTTTAAGATTGCCTGTCATATGTCGGGAACAGCCGCTATCAACAATCCAGAGAATGATCTGTATCACCTGCATTACACACAGACGACACAGATGGAATAGAAGTAGATGTGGAACCCAAAATGTGAGAGGGTTCCGGAGCAGTTAGAGTAGACATACACACATTAATAATTTTAGGCATCCATTTAAATCCAAATGTGTTATGTATCCATTTCTGCCATCTATAACTACTATTTGTTTTAGTCTTGGTGAATGCACTAGGTGGTACTACATTCTTAGGAAGTGAAACTGAAGCTACAGGGACAGCAGTGTGTTTCTGAAAATCTAAAGAAGACGGTCTACCAAGCACAGACTTAGAATGGTTAGTTGGCCTAGAGGTATTCCGATTCTTAGGATTCCTTAAACGAGAGATGATAGTTTTAGCAACACATTTGTCATGACAATCAGAATTCATACTTTTACGACAAATATCACAAGGTGCATCAGACATAGTATCAAAAGTACTTAACGGTTTAGCATTCGTTACATCACTATTTCTATTACATTTTCCAGACGCAATTTCTATAGTGGAAGCAACGTGAGTCTTATTCATTGTCCTAGGGTGTTCTTCTACTTTAGCAGTCCTTATTGATCCTTTCTTAGGTCGCAACTTCCTATTCTTCGATTGAGTGCTCCTAGGCTGTGAAGTGCGGACGTTTGGAAAAGACGAAACTAGTCCTGTTGCAGTAGAAGGAAGCACATTAGCAACTTGTGATTTGGCAGTAGGAATTCTAGGTTCACGATTACTAAGTGTGACTGGTGCTATCTTCTTAATGACGGTTTGGGGCAAATGTTCATACTTTCCTAACATTTCTCTTAGCTTAAAGATAGTGTGCACCAACTCTTGATTTTCAGAACGAAAATTTCCCGAAAAATTCATGACTTCCTTAGTGTGTTTGAGAAAATGATCAAGCTCGTTTGATGCTTTATCACGAGTCTTTTTGAGTAAATCAAATATGACACCATATTCCTGCTTAACTTTTACAAGTTCATGTTCATATTTAGAGATTTGACCTTTCAAAGACACGTTTTGATCATCCAGTTGGTCAAATTTTGGACTAAACGATTTAGATTGCAACTGGGTGATTTTCTTTTGCAAAGCAAGTTCTCGATTTTGACAATCTTTTTGACACCATTGAAGACGACGTTTTGCGTTTGAAAGCTCGTTATTCAATCGTTCATTTTCAGCTTTTAAAAATTTGATTTGATGCACATTATGAGAATTCTCAACATTCACAACATTCACAACATCATCAGCAGAGATAGAGTCAGATGCAAATGGCAAAGCATGAAGTAACACAATATTATGGATATCAGCACAGATAACATCTTGCAAGAGTCGATCAACATCTTTTCTGAACATTTTCTTTTTGCGTTTAGTATTAGAATTAGATGTTTCTGTTTTCTCGAAAACGTTTTTCATCACACCAAGTTCTTTATGAAATTCCTTTTCCCAAGAAATTGCACAATTTTTCAAATTTTTGACATTAGGTAAAAGATTTTTATGAAAAATGTCTCTTTGTTCTCGCGCCAGAGGCGATTGAAAATGTTGGATTTTTATTTCAGAATGATATTCTATCTCATGTTCCAAAATTTTGAGGTCGGCCATGAAAATGTCAAAATATCGAAGAATTTTGCGATTTTCAGGTTTAGAATTTACTTCACTGATGGAAGGTAAAGGACCATAAATTTGTTCAAATTCTTGTTTGGGATTAACATAAGAAGACTCGGGTGTTTTAATGATAACCCTTGGTGTGTTAGAAGAATCCTTTGGCGGGACGAAAGTGACCGCTTGTGAATAGGTAAAAGGTTTGTTATAAACAACTTTTTCCAATTTTGATCGACTCTCGTCTTCAGCATCTAATTCCTCTTGACGATTATATTCAACAACAGTCATAACAGTATTATCAATTTTATATTCTGCACTGGAAACTTCCGGATTTGGTTTGAATGTTTTGAGAGAAAGCTTAGGTTTGTAATCAGCCAAATTGAGTCCATATCCTTTTGGATTTGGTTTTAAAGTAAACTTTTCAATAGCTGTTACAGACTCACCATGTTTATAAACAACAGTTTTGAACTCTTTAAGCTTGTGTTGCAAATCAACAATTTCTTCCAGATAGTCATCTATTCGTTTCGTTGAATGCTTTTTGTATGCAGAGAACTCTTTTTGACAATTTAACAACTCATCCTTAGATTTTTGATTTTCCAAGGAGAGAGCGTTAATTTGCTTTTTATGTTCATATTTCAGTTGTTCTATTTCAGACAACAAAGCATTTTTCGAAGCGGCTAGATCACGCATCTGTCTTTCTAAAGATTTTTCGTTTTGATGAGATGTAGCAAAAGCTGCTTCAAAACCTTTTTCACGTTTTTCTTGAGCTTTGAAAAAATTGAGTTGCATGTTTAAACATTCAAAATCCTTGGTTAACAGTGCATTTTTGCGTTTTAAGTCCTCATTAATGGCACGACATTCTTCCACAATGGTTTGTTGGTCTTGTATTAAACGAGCAATATCTGGATGAGGCAAGAGTTCGGCTTGTTCAACGTGAGTCTCAACATGATCATTATTTAGATCCTCAAGAATAACCACGGAGTCAATTTGATTATCAAGGGAAACCATAAGGTCATCTTGATCGTCAAATGTAACTACGGGATCAATTTGAAAATCATCGGAATGAGATGTGGAAGACTTATTTTGAACCTTCTGAGCCTTGCCGGATTCAGATGTTGGCGGAGATATTAGATCAGAGATAAACATGGTTTGTTCATGTACCTGAGACAAGCCATCAGTGTCATACACTGGGCCTGTTTCACTCATGTGCAGCTCTTGCATATTAGCCATCAACATCACAGCTGCATTGGCCTGCAAGTCCTCCATATCATCATCTGAGTCTGCATCTGCCATAAAGCTCTGTTCTTTGTCTGTGAGAGATCCACCGGCTTCATCTTTAAGAGCCAAAAGTAAAGCCTCTTTGAAGTAAGCACTGCCCCTAGTCCTTGGCTTTGGGCATGCATTAGCCAGATGTCCCATCTCATTGCAGTTGTAGCATCGAAGACCATTTAACCGATTTTGAGCATTTCCTTGTTCCACCACTTGAACTCTGTTGTTATTCCTTCTCACAGCATTAAACCCTTGACCACCGCCCATCTGACGACCATTAGCACGATTCTGAACTTCAACACGTCCATTGTTCACAACAGCTTGAGTCCGTGTGTTAGAGGAGGTACGAATACGATTGTTGGATTTGTTGGTATAACGGCCAAAATCATTAGCTATCATAACAAATCCTTGTTGCAATGCTTCGAACGGATCGATTTCCTCAGTAGCTTCACTAACATATGCTTGAGCATTGTTGTGGTTGTATGGAACCAATTGATTTTGTTGAGGTTGTTGCTGAGAAGGTGTGGTTGAAGCAGTTGGTAGAGTTGCTGGTTGAGATGGATAATTCTGTTGAGCATACAAGGCAAGTTGTTGATTGTCTGGATGTGACTGTGGAGCAGTTTGTGCACGGAGAATCCTTTTCATTTCAACTTCCTTTTGATGAGGCTTCAAGTAATCATATAACAATCCGTAAGATGCATGATGCATATCCTTCGCTTGACGGAGGAAAATGACATACTTCTCCCATTCTGGGCCAAGACTACTTAGGAACTTTGTATTGACAGCAATACGAGGCATGTTGATATTGTGGTTGTCCAAATCATTGATGATGTCTGAAAATCGATGATGATAAGACTCAAGTGTCTCCCCAGGTTCAATCATGAAGTGTTCATAAGCCAAGTAAATTTTGGATTCCATATCCTCCTGATTGAGTACGGTTCCTTCCATGAGTAGATGAATTTGTTCCCACATAGCTTTTGCAGTCTTTTGAGCATCAACACTACGAAGAATTGGGTTAGGTAATCCTAAGAGGATATACTGCATTGCAAGCTCATCTGCTTCATAGTGTAGAAGTTCGTCAGGTCTTAAGTCTGCAACAGTAGCAATGTTTGTTTGTTCATCTCTTGGTGGAGTAGCGGTAGGATCTTCGGGTATAGTGACAGTAGGCATCTGAAATGGACCTTCCAAGATAACCTTCTTTAAGAATTTGCCATGTGGCTTCTTTAGATCACAAAACCTAAAGAATCTAAGCATCCATTGGTCGTAATTTCCTGGAGTGAGCATTGGAGGTCTATCAAGTGATCCAGCCTCATGAATTGATTGTTGGCTAATTAAAGCTTCACACATTTTTCCAAACCATGTCGGTTCCTTCATAGTGGTCCTTGATGGATGTTGATTGTATGATTCTGTGTAAGGTAGTACTTGAAGACTTGGTGGTGTTTGAACCATATTAGGAGGTGGAATTGCACCAAGTTGTGGGGTATGTTGTTGATTAAATTGTTGTTGATAAATAGCTTGTTGTTGATTCCATTGTTGATGTTGTGGAGTTAATTGTTGTTGTTGTTGTTGTTGTTGATTATAAGTGTAAGGGAAATAGTTAGAGTATGGAGGTTGAGACATGTTGATTAACTTGTGTAGTAAAAATGGATATTTGTAGTCGAATGAACTTTTGTTGATGAAGTGTCCTTAAGCGTAGAAAAGACAAGAACCAAGTAGCACTTATGCGTAAAAACACCAAAAGTTACGCGTAACAATAAGGAGTTACGCGTAGGATTTTAGCTTACGCATAAGCAGGGAAAAGCACTAAAGTTATGCGTAGACAAAAGTTAGGCGTAGAAAGTTAGGCGTAGGATTACCTTATGTGTAGAACTAAGTTTACGCGTAAAGTGAATCTTATGCGTAGGATTTCTACGCGTAAGCTTTTGCTTATGCGTAATTTTAGGGTTTTTGCCCAAATGATCTTTTACACTATCACAGTGCAAAAGATATCCAAAGTCGACGAATTTTCAGACTTATCCAAGTAAGAAAACACGGAATAAACCACGAAAATGAAGATCAAACCAAGGAAATTCTTACGCGTAATTTTTGGGTATTACTACGCGTAGAAAAGCACAAAAATTTGATTCTGTCCAAAAGTGTTTCCAAACCAGTTTTTGTGTGATGAAATAGCTTCAATAACACCAAAATACACAAAAGTGTGAAACTTGATGAACCAAAGCTTCTAAAACTGTTACGAGTAGAACTAAACCCTCGTACAAAAACACGTTCATAGACAACTTTTCACGCATAAAGTTCCAACCTTTTTGCCAAAAAACATTAGTTTAACACCTTATAACATTGAAAGTACAAGAATCTTGGATTAGAAAGTGTAAAAATTGCGTTTTTAAGCGAACCAAAGGTATAGAACCGTATGTTAGGCGTGAGACCAAAAACTCACTTCAAACAATACGTTCACCCAACTAGTAGGCGATTGATACCACTGTTAGGTCACTAGTTTTACAAACACAAGTAATAAGAAAGAGATAGAGGCGATTGAACAAGCTATACACCCACGCACACACTAGATATAATACGGTTAAGGCAAAGAGAGTGAATGAGAGAAAAACTTGAACAACCAACCTTCAAATGAAGGTTATTACAAAGTATTTATAGGCAAGGAGCTAGGGCAACACTCCCTCTCCTTCCCTATTTCCTTATTGGAAATGGGCCTAAGCTTATGGGCCTTCTACATAAGCTAGACCTTAAACAAACATAAAGGCCATATTAAGCTAACTATTACATAATGAGAACTAACACTTGAATAATAGTTTAGGAGTGATTCCAACACTTTCCTCAGATCATCTTTAGCTATGCTTGCATTCTCAAATCTAACGGTTAAGTTCATAATGGATAGTTGACGAACTTTATCATCCTCGATTTGTTTCTATCCATAACTTTGATTTCATCAACATTATGTGAAAGCAAACAAGTCATTTAAGATTTTTGATAGAAACTAAAAGTGTATATAAATTGTGTATAAATAATCAAATGAATGGGGTATATATTAAGGAGGTTAAATTTGAAAAAGCTAAAAAAAAGTTTTTATACACACGGTTGGTTTTTGCATTTGGTGACCAAGTGTGAGAAACGGTCGGGAAGTCAACCCTCATCCCCAACGACCGAAAAGGCTACAACAAGCTCGACGGAGTGCCGACCAAGTACCAACACGACTCAATTGGTCGCTACCCTTACTGCGAGAGCCTAAAAAGCCTTTTACTTTACTTCCATTCCTTCCCTTTACTTTCACCTCTAAACATAACCTGAGAACGGAGTTTACCTGCATATAAAGATTAAAACATGCCCTTTCATCTCTTCTCATGACTTCAAAAAAAATTAAGAGGTATTTTCAAATATCTTTTGTTTTTTGGTTCACTTTTAGGTGAAGAAAATATTTTAAAATTAGTTTTGTGCGATCGTTAGATACGATCTCAAACAAATCATGACGCTGTGTATAAAGTTAAGTGGATATTTTATACTATATTTAAAGTGATATTATGCGCGACCATTCTTTTTTTTAACATGCTATTTTTGTCTTATAAGATAAATGAGTCACAACAATTAATTTCCTTCTTTCACAATTTTGAAAGGGTACCGATAAATTCACGGATTCGTTTTATAAATCCACTGCAATCAGATCGGAAATGACCTTTATACCATTACTTCATATATTCATATCCCTGTTTCCAATGTTATAAATAGCGTGAGGCGTGGAGTGTGGCATGGCCAAGTCTAACGCTTTTACGGTCAAGGCGAAGCTTTTGCGTTTATAAGGCGTGACATAAAGCGGCACAAAGTATGAAAATATTTATATATTCATATCATAATTCATATATATCGACTCAATTGGTCGCTACCCTTACTGCGAGAGCCTAAAAAGCCTTTTACTTTACTTCCATTCCTTCCCCTTACTTTCACCTCAAAACATAACTTGAGAACGGAGTTTACCTGCGTATAAAGATTAAGACATGCCCTTTCATCTCTTCTCATGACTTCAAAAAAAAAAGAAATTAAGAGGTATTTCCAAATATCTTTTGTTTTTTGGTTCACTTTTAGGTAAAAGAAAAGATTTTAAAATTAGTTTTGTGCGATCGTTAGATATGATCTCCAACAAATCATAACGCGTGTATAATGTTAAGCGGGTATTTTTTACTATATTTAAAGTGATATTATGCGCTACCATTCTTTTTTTAGCATGCTATTTTTGTCTTATAAGATAAATGTGTCACACCAATTAATTTCTTTCTTTCTCAATTTTGAAAGGGAACTGATAAATTCACGGATTCGATTTATAAATCCACTCCAATCAGATCAGAAATGTGTTAGCTGTACATTTATTGATATTGATTTGATCTTATCAAGTGATTTATTGTAATTGATATTGTCCTATTATATTCCAGCTAGAGATTAGGATGAATTTAGTAGTTCCCCTAAATACTTTTGTATTATGGGCTTATATATAGCTCCTTGTATTGTAATCGAGAGGGAATCAACAAAGCAAATCATATTACTGTAATATTACATTTTTCCATTGTACCATCTTATATGATATCAGGCCTAATCGATCCTACCTCAAAACCTTAAACAACACCGCTTCCGCCACCTCCGACCGCCGGCTACACGCCGGAGGTTCGGAGGCTCCTTTTAAACCTTAAACTCTGTACGCGCTATAATAAACTCCACCCATGTTTTGATGTTTATTTGTGAGGTGGATTTTTATGTTTTTCTAGGGAAAAACACGCCCCGTTTGTTCGGAAAGTTCTTTGGAGGTTGAAGTTTTAGAACCAACTTTCATTTTCTCATCTTTTATTTCATAAATTAGTTGTAGGGGATACTTTGAGTTATCCCGTTTTCTTTTCTTTTTCTTGCGTTGGTGATTTGTGCTAAGGTCACAAATCCACACATTATTATTATGTTGTTCGTGCTTTAGGTCACGAGCCTGTGTGTTGGTGATTTGTGCTAAGGTCACAAATCCACACACTATTATGTTAATGTTCTTTCTTTATCTTTTTTTTTTCTTTTCTAGTTTTACTACTCAGTATGCAGATATCTACTGTAAAAAATTGTCTACCGGTTTGTTTGAAGAATTTTTATGCTTGAGTGTTCATTGGCCTCCCGCTCAAACTGCGGGAGAGTGTTAGCTGTACATTTATTGATATTGATTTGATCTTATCAAGTGATTTATTGTAATTGATATTGTCCTATTATATTCCAGCTAGAGATTAGGATGAATTTAGTAGTTCCCCTAAATACTTTTGTAATCGAGAGGGAATCAACAAAGCAAATCATATTACTGTAATATTACATTTGTCCATTGTACCATCTTACAAAATGACCTTTATACCATTACTTCATATATTCATATCCGTGTTTCTAAGGTTATAAATAGCGTGAGGCGTGGCGTGGTGGCATAACCAAGTCTCACGCTTTTGCGGTCAAGGCGAAGCTTTTGCGTTTATAAAGCGTGGCATAAGACGGCATAAAGTATGAAAATATTTATATATTCATATCATATTCATATATATCGAGTTTACAAAAACATGTGACATAGGGCAGCGTGACGGCGCGGCATAGCGTGGCGGCATAACCAAACCTTACGCCTTTACGAGCCTTTTAGAAAAGTGGTTTCTTTGCATTATTTACGTGTCCTGTGTCCAATATTTTTTTCGTCATCTCTGCCAAACCTCCACTGTATCCTCTTCATCTACCCCGCTTATCGCATCACAGGTATTATTGCAGTCGAAATAATTAACATCTATATTGCACTTTTATGAACCATCAGTCCTCACTCCGGTCTTATTTTAATAACATTAAAATTTTTTTATCCAGGAATGTTCATTCATTACAAAAATTGCGACATACATTAGATACAGCCAAACAGGAGTTTTAGATTTATGGGTGTGATCAAGATTGGTTAAATTTTAATATGATAGGATTTTTAGTATTTTCCAAATCGAAAAAATCGTAACACAAAACCAATTAGGAACCAAAACAAAGTTATAATTGTTATTATTGTGTTTATAACTGGATTTGCTGTTGGATTTCATTAATGGATTTATTTGGCTGTGATACGTGCCAAAATAAGTCCCACGTGCAGAGCACATGTGTGACTTAACTCTTGAAGTGGCTGGAAAGTTTGTTGAGACTTTGACCACAGTTGACCAGCTCCAACTGTCTTTAAATACTATTTTCCTTTCACATTTCACATTAAGCAAATTATGATTAATTTCATCTTCTCTTTGTAATTCTCTCAAACTCCATTTGTAACAAGAACATTCATTTGATATCACAATTTCGTGTTCCTTTTCACACTTGGAATGCCTGATTGTTATCAAACCCTATTTTTTCTATTCTAAAAACGTTTTGGTACATAACAATTGGTATCAAAGCCTCTTTCCTGGCTACTGAATTATCGTTTCCGATTGTTTTCCGGTGCATTTTGAAGTTTTCCGGTGAATTTTACGTTTTCTAGCGAAGTTTGTTAGTTTTCCGGCGAAGTTTGTTAGTTTTCCGGTGAAATCCGTCACAATTTGTTACATTTCCGACATAAGTTGTTGTAATCTGTTACAAGATGGTAATGCTTACAAGTAATGCACTTGTTCAAGAACAGTATAGTGGAACTAGTAAGGATAAAGTTGATGCACATAAGGTGTTTGTCGAAATGACAATGAGTAGATTTCTCGAAAAATATGGTACGGTTAGCGAATATTATCATTCATTTAATTCATGTTGGTCTTCGATGTTGACAAAATTGGAGGAATGGTATCTAGCTGATCTTTTTACTTGTGGGTTGCCTTTAGAAATTGCAAGAAATGTTAGAATTTACAAACCGAAAAAGCTTTATGATGCATATTGTTTGGCTATTAGTGCAGAAGCTTTTCTTGCAATCAAAAAACCTAAACAAGAGGGGTCGGTTAAAGAGTATTATGAATTGTTTAATTCATTTGTTGAAAGAAAGGGTGTAGCCGATGTATTTACGGTTAGTCTTTTCATTGAGGGGTTACATCCTGAAATTGGAAAGATTTGTAATTTGTTCAAACCCAAAACGCTTCATGATGCATATTTGTTGGCTAACATGCAAGAAAAGACTAATGAGCTTATGCAGGAAGGATTGATCAAGAATACTGAATTGAGTTATGAGATTCTTGATAGTGATGAGATTCTTGGTAGTGATGAGATTCTTGATGATGATGATGAGATTCTTGATGGTGTAGTTGACAACCAAGAATCTGTAGTATCAGTTGACGAGCCAAAAGTGATTATTGATGAACCAAAGATTCCTAAGGAAGGTGATAAAGTAAGTAGAATTACACCTTTGAGAATTGACAAGATGTTTGTTGGTTTGGATATTAAAAAAAATGACATGTTTGTTGAAGATTGTGACATTGAATTGTCATGTTTGGTTGATGTTGGAGGGGAAAATAAATATCGGGAAGCTTCTGATGTGTTTGGGTGCAAGAAGCTTGGTTTTGTGAAGACAGGCCGTAGTGATTTTGGGAAGGTTTGGTATGAAAGATGGGATGAATCAATGTCATTGGTTGGGAGGAATCAATGTTCAGTTGTTTGTAAAGGTTTTGGGTATGATCAGTTTGATTCCAAAAAGTCTGTTATAGAGGTTCTTAATGATGCAGAAATTGGTTCTACAAAATGGTTTGAACATTATGGTGTTGGTCGAGCCAAAAAGAAGGTTCATAAGTGGTGCCTTATCGACCGAGTTGGTATTGGTGATATGCGTAAATGTGAAGTCTGGATCATAAGAGTCAGAGATGCATTATTGTTCGAGTTACATGGGTGTTTAGGTTGTTTGGACATATCTTCTCTTAGTCAGGGATATGTGGACAAAGCTAACATGAGTAGTAAATTCATTTTAACAGTTGAACTAGTGTTTGATCCAGGAGGAAAACGAGTTTCTGATTTCAGTAGGCACAGTAAGTGCAACCTGAAGTATGAGAAATGGGAGTTTGACGTATGGAGATGGCCAAAGAGGAAAAAGAAAAAAGTTATGTTAATTGATGAAATGATAGTTGTTACTGATTGGCTTAAGGAGCAGTTGAAGAGGAATGGGAAGTTGGTGATAGTCCATGATGCAGAACTAAGGAAAGAGTTACTTAATCATTTTTATCACCCAGTACCTGGTTCAATTCCTAGTTCAGTACCTGATCCTGATCTAGTACCTGAACAAAGTAACACTAAGGTGCCTTGTCTTGGTCATTCAATACATGATCCTAGGCTACCTGAAGTATTACCTCAACTAGTACTGGAACCACTACTTGATACAGTGGGCACTGAAAGAAACATTGAAGAAGAGAGTGGATTATATGAACTAGAGCCTGAACTATTAGACACTGATGAAGACACTGAATTTGCAAATGTGGATACTCAAGGATGCAAAGGGCTGTTAGTTCATTACATTAATTCAGGAAGTGACTCATTCATTAGGATGATCAGTAGCTTGTTGGATTAGTAGTAGACAGTAAGCCTGAAGGGGTCAGTGAGTTAGTTCAGGGATTCATATGCTCAGGAGTGTTTGGCTTAAAGTGGAAGATGATTAGAGATTAAGAAAGGTTACCTCAGTCTAGTTGATGCAACCTTGAGGTCAAGGTTTTCTTAAGAGGGATGGATTGATACGTGCCAAAATAAGTCCCACGTGGAGAGCACATGTGTGACTTAACTCTTGAAGTGGCGGGAAAGTTTGTTGAGACTTTGACCACAGTTGACCAGCTCCAACTGTCTTTAAATACTGTTTTCCTTTCACATTTCACATTAAGCAAATTATGATTAATTTCATCTTCTCTTTGTAATTCTCTCAAACTCCATTTGTAACAAGAACATTCATTTGATATCACAATTTCGTGTTCCTTTTCACACTTGGAATGCCTGATTGTTATCAAACCCTATCTTTTCTATTCTAAAAACGTTTTGGTACATAACAGGCTGTTTATAGAAAAGGTTAGTATCGTTTGCAACCGATCCAGTTGATGAACATCGGTACAATCTGATACGAGTTTGTTAATTGAACCCAATGTTTTGAAAGGCTCAAGGCACACTAAGGCGCGGAGGGGACCAAAGAGCCTCGAAGTGAGGCGCATACCAAGGCGCGGGATTCACGTATACGAGGCACACTAAATACATGAAGTTTTTTTATAATATATGTGACCATTTTTGTAGCTTAAATAACACAAAATAACATTAAATACTTAATACATGACATATATAGCCATTATAAAGATTAAAATGGATTAGTTTGTCACTTCTCAAACGGATCAACTCTTTGGTTCGATGAACTACATATAGATTAAAATTCATATAGACTAAATATGCTTGTGTCCTACACTTGCAGACTTACATCTAACAAAGCTCACAATTTAACTCAAAATATCAAGCAAGCAACATATTAATATTCAAGACATAATGCCACATTTTTATGATAATATGTCATAAAGAAAATACTTAATGAAACAAAATAACTTATGGCGTTATTTAAAAATCAATAAAATAAACAATCAATAAAAATCAGATCAAGATATAAACTTAGACGTGAGAGAGATTACATATTTGTAAAATGATCAGAATCTATAGTTACCCACTTGATTGTGTGTTTTAGTTCTTTTCAAAATTAGGGTTATTAAATATAACTTAAAAGGCTCATGCATATAACTTATAAGGCCCATGTATCGTATCTTAATATTTAGAAAAAAAGCCCCAAAACCTGTTACATCTCTGAGGCGCAAAAAGCCCCAAGGCGCTGCGCTTTTTATGGGATTCATGCATGTCGTGAGCCTCGATCCGAAAAAATCCCTAGAGCTTGAGCCTTGAGCCAAGGCGCGGCTCAGACGCGCTTTTTAAAACTATTTTGAACTGGTCGGTGACTAGCTACCAAAGGGAGAGTGTGGAGATTAAATGCGTAGATCTCCAATCATTTTACGGAATGCAAATTTATTCTGGAGATACTTGAATGTTATTGTACGTGTGTGATTACTCATCAAGGCCGTTTCATGGATTTTTGAGGCCCGATGCTATAGTTACCAAATAAACACTGTAGATGTAATTTATAGATTTTTGAAGCCCTCTGTAATAAACATAACTAAATAGATATTCAACGAACGTTTACAACTCAAAATATTTTGTAAGTATTCAGGTAAAACAACAATGTAAAACGCTACAACAACAATGTGAAATACATACAATTATGACATTATTAACCAATATTTTAGTCCTCTCTAGTTCAAATGCGTATTGGAAGATTTTGTAATTACTTTTGTTAACCAAGGGTTAAAATTGTCATTAGTTTAATATGTTTGCACATCTATACTAATTATAATAGAGGAATGAATTTCTCTCCTCATGGTCTTAAAATTAAAACTTACAAAATACAAAGCCTATTGTACAATACATAATGCACTATTAATAATCTTTCTCATCAATCTGAATTTTAAAACTTACAAGTCTTAAAGTTTAATGTACAAAATACAAAGTACTATTGATGTGGTCAAGATATTTAATGTAGTTAATTAATTAATTGGTCAATAAATACAATTAATGCAGTTATTAAAACACCCCTTACACAAAAAATACAAATTATCAAGCATATTGTACAACCAACTTAAACATAATTCCTGCATTAAAATATCACTAATATAAATAATAAAGAACAATATACAAATATTCAAGCCCGAACAGGCAACGGTCCAAATGGGCCCGAGCCCAAACAGGTACGATCCAAACGGGCACGGGCCAAACGGGGTCGAGCCCGAGTGTGCACGGGCCAAACGGGCTCAAGTCTGACGGGCACGAGCTAAACGAAATTCTTGAAATCCGTAAATTTATTATCAAAAAGAACATAATAAACTAAAATACATGATTCAACGGAAAATTTTATGTCAGAGTATCTACCGCCGCAACGCGCGGGAACCCTGCATTAAATGTCACTAATACAAATAATAAAACACATTATACAGATATTCAAGCCCGAACGGTCAACTGGCAAAATGGGCTTAAGCCCGAACTGGTGCGGGCCAAACGGGCTCGAGCCCAAACGGGCATGGGCCAAATAGGCACGGGCCAACGGGCTCGAGCCCGAACGGGCACGGGCTAAACGAAATTTTTGATATCCGTAAATCTATTGTCAAAAAGAACATAATAAACTAAAATACATAATTCACCGAAAAAATTTATTTCTGGGTACCCGCCACCGCAACGCGCGGGTACCCTGCTATATTTATATATATAAATGGATACTTAGGATACAAGTGTAAATATGATAAACTTAAGGGGGTCATAAGTAAAAATGACCCAAGTCATCTTCTTCTTCCCGTTATTTTAGATCTCCATCTTGTGATTTCTTAAATAACGGGGAAGCATATAACACATTAAGATCATTATTTGTCCCTGGAACCCTAAAATATGCATGTCAAATTCATATTTTTGATCCGCAACCGCTTCTAACATAAGAGTTGGGTATTTATTATCACGTCTTTTGAATTGAGCATGTAAGGTCTTTGGACATTTTCCAATCCCAACGCATACAATCAATACTCTCGAGCATTCCTGGGAGTCCATGTTCTTTTTCATGCAATGCATATATTTTTCCACATCCGCTGAAGTGGGCTTTCTTAAATACTTTTCAACGTTCACCAATTTGCAAGTACTCATCAAACGCATCAGGCGCAGTGCCATACACCAGTTGACGTATGGCGGATGTGCACTTCAAAAGAGGACCAATACTTTTACGACCGACAACATCGTAACGTCCTCTAAAAAATTAAAGTACTCGGGAAGAGGGTGAACATCATAACTTAAAATAATGTTGACTGTTTTATTAAAAAGTGTAGAACTCATACGATACTTTCGCCTAAAATTCTCTTCCGGATACTTGGAAAGAGTGTCATCGTCGCCAAAATAGTCGTCGATTAAATGTTGTTCCGCCTCTTCTCGTTCACGTGGTATGTATGTCCTCGTCCTCTTAATAGCCGATCCCGATCCCCCGACTTCTTGATCACGCATACCTACAAATTGTTCATACGCCGCATAACCCGGGATATATCGCTCCGGGTCATTTTGAAAATGGTAGAATAAAGAGGTATTTATAGAATTTTTAAGGGATAAAAATCTGAAATTTTTTTTTTTTTTTTTTTTTTTTTTTTTTTTCATTGCAATATTACCGTTGCCCAACGTTTAACAATTAAAAGGAGAAAAAAAAGTTCAACGGTGTTGGCTGTTAGCTTTGGTGCGAGCATTGGTACGGTGCGCCATTGGCTAAGCTTGGCTGGTGGTTTGGCGCGAGCCATCTAGCCACCATACCTCCTCTAATAGTGATTCAAGTATGGTTTATACCACTTGCTGGATGCATATATAACGAATCCATATGTGAACCTCAGACTCAAAACCATCAGAGCGGTGAGAAATGACGTTCATGTAATATATAGCAAACGCCGCAAATCTCAGTTACTTGGCGAACATATGACCAACTCAAGCGGATAAAAATGGACACATTAGCTATCAGCTAACAATAGCAATTTAAATTTCAATGGATCGAGAACATATTTTTTGACCAGATGCTGCTTCATGCAAACGTTTATCTTCATTGAACAGTTGACCTTGACGGTACTCTATAATTCATGATGTCAAATATACGAGACTACATATTTCTATAATCTGCTTGCAGACATTATACTCTATGAACGTAATCAAACAAAAAATTATGTAGGATAGCATAACAAGTTATGAAGTTTCGGTGCCTATGTAACCTCTTTCTGACAAAATGATGGTCCAGCCAAACGATCAATAACTGGTTCTTCTAAACGATTGGCTTCCATTCGATGCTTGTCTGCACAAGTGCACGCAAGAAGAGTGATCAAAGCCGGAAAACAGAGAGATTGACTGAACTTTTCTGATCATTTCACATAACAAATAATGCTCACGAAAGCACAATCACTTCTTCACTTGTTTTGCGCTTGAAACAAATATGTTGCTTGTTCCTGCACACAATCTTCAAAACTTGCAGGGGATATACTCGATTTTAAGGTTTGTCTCAACCCTAAGGTCAACCTCGAGGCCCGAATGGAAATATGCACCCTGCAGTTTCATTTGGGAATTGTTGAACGTGTGATCAACGAATCCAGAAGCGGACTATGCGGAATCCGAATCTTATAAAGAAACCCGACACACATACACGACTAAAAGAAGTAACCCACACATATGACCAAACGTTTAGGTTTATTGATCAAAGCAAAATAATGAACAGTACAATTTGAGCCTTCCCCCCTCACCTCTATTTATAGAGAATATGGGGGGAGAAGCGATCCAAGTAGGACTTCATCCCTCCATCAAAAACTAACCATCCTCGTAACGATGTGTGCATTGCATAACCATTTTGAGTTCTACATCCTCACACTTATGATCATGAAAGAATAAACAGAGGGAGACTTCATCCCTCCATCAAAAACCAACCATCCTCGTAACGATACTGAACCAACTAAGACTACATTTCTTTTCCTAAACTAGCAGACCAATACCAGTAATGCAAGTTCTTAATACAATCAATAGTACAAAAAGGCCTCATCTCAGCTAGATAATCACAAGAGATATTGACTACATTTTCCACCTAGTTATTACTGCATCTCCCAATCCAAAAATGCAGCTACATCCTCACATTTACAGAATGCGAATAAACATCTAGCAGTGAAAATCAATGGGAATAACACAATGTGTCATCATCCAAACACTCCATTACACACATCTGATAGTACCATCGATGGGAAAACACAATGTGCCATCATCCAAGTAGTCCCATCTTACTAATTTTCATCCTCTGATCCCAAGTCCATGCTCCTCTCATCAATTATCTCTTCATTACAGTTCCTCACAAAACATAAAATAAAAATTGTAAATTACATTAATGAATTGCTTCCAGTACACACACAAAACCAACAATTCATACAACTCAAAGTTACAAAAGTTACACCAATTCCTGATCTCATAACATAAAATAAACCTCTCAAGCAAGTGAAGTTGCAAGTAATACTCCAATAATCCCCAGATATATTAGCTCTCAGTCACCTTTTGCTTAAGATCCCCATGGTTAGTTACCTACCACAAAATGTAGTTGAACCAGATGAATGGTAAGACACATATACAGAACATACTACTGTAAATCTAAGGTTAATGGCTAACCAACTTTATTAGATTAATTCTAATGTTCATGATGCAGAATTGCAAGGTTTTTATTTAAGGTAGAAGCAAACAATTTTCACATCATGATAAAGATCATATATGAATTAACTTTATAAAGTTTTATAAGTTCTTTGGAAACCAGAATTTCTGGACGATAACTAAAATAAAATACTTACTTGAAGTTCCAATGCTTCCTCAACCCGATCTGCGATCGCTTCCATTGCAGGGCGTTCCTTTGAATTGAAACTGATGCACTGAAATGCAACTTCTCTGAAAGCATTAAATGAACGACTATCAATTTCATCTTTAATCAGGGGATCAACCAACAAGTCTGGTCTGTAATCATAGTAGCGTCGGACCAGATTTGTTAGAGGTTTTGGTTTACTATCTCCGAATCTTTTTCAGTGATGAGCTAGCATTCCACTCAACAGTTCAAACATTACCACTCCAAATGAATAAACATCCGACTCTTTCCGAAGGACGCCACTTTCATGATAAATTGGATCCATGTAAAAGTTGGTACCCGCAGCATTTGTATAGACTTGAGTTTGTGGCTGATTTTTGGGGCCAGACTTTGATAATCCAAAGTCACAAACTTTTGCTACGAAATTGTGATCCAATAATATGTTTGCACTCTTGACGTCTCTATGTATTACTCGGTTGTCCTCCCCAAGACCCGTGTGAAGGTAGTCAAGTCCTTTTGCTGCCCCTAAGCAAATCTTCAGACGATGTTCCCATGTTAGGAAACGTCTCTTGTCCTTGTCTTTGAGATGACAATCTAAGCTACCATTACTAGCATACTCGTAAAGTATAATTTTCTCCTTTCCTTCATCACAGTAACCAATGAAAGGGATGATGTTTTCATGGCTGAAACTGAAAATCATATTCAGCTCGTTGCGGAACTCATACTCTCCTTGGTAACTTTCAGGACTCAGGCATTTGATGGCAACTGTGCGGTTTTGCCAACTTTCAAGGGGTTGGCCTTTGTAAACCACACCGAATCCACCATCTCCTATCCGAGTTTCTGGACCTTTCACTCCAATGGCCAAGTTGATGTCACTCAATGGAACAAGGAAATCTTCTAATTTTTGATATTGCAAGTTTTGTTCTGTAACAGTAGAAAGCGCTCTGTGGTTCTGCGAATAGAATATGTTTAGATAATGCAAGTCTTTTTGAACCGAAATGTTGTAATTAAGCTTGGAACTAGTCGAGACCATGATTTGTGTTTCTTTGTTTGTATGAAATTTAAATCCTTTTCATGTCTCAAAATGGAAATATGAAAACACCAATGCATATAAGAATTATTTAAAGCCGGAATGACATAAATTCTTTAGAAAACCAACATGACCGGGTTGAGTAGTTTCAACAATATCTTGATTTAACGTATATATTTTTTTTTCACGCAGACATAATTAAACTAGTTAACATATAATTAAATGAAGACTTACTTGAATATACAATGCTTCCTCCAACCTCTTTATGATCTTATTCAACGAAGGGCGATCCTTTATGTTGTAACTAATGCATTTATATGCAATTTCTTTACAAATATGGAAAGAACGAACATCAATTTCATCTCTTATTTGAGGATCAATAAACTTATCGAATCCATCACCATAGTGGCGTCGGACCAAAGCCATCAGAATTAGCTCTTCATCTCCATCGCACTTGGTATAAACCGACTTACCAGTCAATATTTCAAAGAGTACTACTCCAAGTGAGTACACATTTGATTCTACCTTGGGGATGTAGCTTTCACGGTAGACGGGATCCATTTCTTGGCTGCCGACAAGTGTTTTATAAACTTTGGTATCTGGATGATATCTTGGGACTAAAAATGATGAACCAAGACCACAAATTTTAGCTTCTAGATTGTCAGAGATTAATATGTTCTTGCTACTAAACTCTCCATGTATTACACTCTCGTACTCCCCAAGACCCGAATGAAGGTACTTGAGTCCTTTTGCTGCCTCTATGCAAATCTTTAGGCGCTGAGCCCATGTTAGGGAATGGAGATAAGCAGAAAGGCTTCCATTGTTCGCACACTCGTAAACTATAATTTGTTGATAGTCTTCATTGCAGTAACCAATGAATGGGATGATGTGTTCGTGTTGGAGGCGGGAAACAAGCACAAGCTCGTCTTGGAATGAAGCATAACATGCTTTTATGTCAACTGGGCGATCATAGAGGTATCCTCTGTAGAACTCATTTGAATATTTCACATTTGGATTGTCGAAGAAATTCTTGTTGGCCTTCTTGATCTCCTCTAGCGGAATTTGAAACCTTTTATAAGGTTCAAGGTTTAAGTTGGCAATTTGACTAGGAGCTTGTTGATTCTGTAAATGTAACACACCAACATATTTGCTTAGAGGCGTCTATGGTATAAAATCTTTGAAAAAAGTTTGCATTTCTTATCTCAATAAGACCACTTATTTCTAATATGTGTCATATTACTTTATCTACTAATTCTCAAAAATGTGATTTCCTTATGATTATTACTAGTTTTGGATCTTGTGCGCCCATGGAGTTTTAACATATAAGTCTAGTTTAGTGAATATTTGTGTATTACATTTAAACATACCTATAAATAATTTATAATACAGTAATTATTTTTATTCATCGTTAATATAAACCACTCTTTCAAAAAAGTAATACTAGTAATAATAAAACTACCTTAAATAATTCGAAATAGTTAAATGATAACGACTTACGTGAATATCCAATGCTTCCTTAATCGTCTTAGCAACCTCATCCATCGTAGGGCGATCCTTCAAATTGAAACTAATGCATCTATACGCAATATCCATAAACATGTGGAAAGAACGAGGATCAATGTGATCTCTTAACTTGGGATCAATCAGCTGCTCGGGTCTATTATCATAGCAGCGTCGGACATTATTTATAAACCTTTGTGGCTTATAATCTTCAGTTAGCTTTTCTTCATTAGCCACCATCCCCATCAAGATTTCAAACATAACTATGCCGTATGAGTATACATCTGTTGTTGTGTCGAGTAGTCCGATTTCATGGTAAATTGGATCTGGGATGTTATCGGGATGTACATGTGAATGAATTTGTGTATGTGGCTGATTTTCTTGGACTACTACTGAGAGATCAAAACCTATGATTTTGGGTACCAGATTTTCATCTAACGTTATATTTCTGCTTTGCACATCTGCATGTATTACTCTACCGACTTCCTCAACACCTGAGTGAAGGAAATGAAGCCCTTTTGCTACGCCAATGCAAATTTTGAGACGCTCAGCCCACGAGATACGTCGCATGTTCTTGATTTGGAGATTTTCTGCAATGCTTCCATTAATAGCTTCTTCGTACACCATAGTCACTCTATCATAATTAATATCTTCGAACAAGAAATCCGTGTCCTTTTCATCACAGTAACCAATGAATTGCAGGATGTTTTTGTGATGGAACCTGGATAGTATCTCAACTCTTGGTTTATGTTTTTTGGACACGCTAAATGCACATACATTTCTACAGAAAGAAAAATTGTGATTGACCAATTTTGGAACGAGGAAGCCAAGAAAGATGGGGCTATTAGTGACACGTTGTGGGGTTATGTTACACAGATACAAACCAACATCAGCAACAAAATCAGGTGAAGCTATGAGGAAAACAAAGAGGTTGGTTCTGTATCACAACAATTGACTCAACTGGGTCTAGGTGCATCAACTTCATCGAATGAACCTACATGTATTGAGCAACAATAGTCTCCCCCATTTATGGGTTATGCCAACGAGGCAAATAATCCCTTTGGCTTAACTACAACATAGTTGTATGACATGAGCGTTGGCGAACAGACGTTCAGAGAATTTGAAGCAGAGCAAGCAAAGCTTCAACAAGATTGGAAGGAGAAACTCAGAAAGGACGAAGAAGAACGTAACGCGTTCATTAAAGAATTTTCCGAGTATAGGTCTTCTTCTTATGATTCTGCATGCTGGGAGCACTCAGATTAAGTTATGTTTATGTATTTCGTATGGTAGCGTATCGTAGTGTATCTTATGTAACGTTTATTTAATGTTTATTATTAACTTTTATTTTCGTATTTGAATGAATTTGTATTGCAAAATGTTTAAGATTAAATGCTATGTTATTTATTAAATGAAGTATTAGTTTTAGTTTAGGGGTAGATTTTAAAAATAGTTGAGTTAAAGTTGAGTTATGATAAGGGGTATTTTTTTTAGTCAGTGTAGCGCTGACGTGACACTGAGTAAAAGTTTAATCATTGTTACCACACCCTCTGCTCTAAGGTTTGTTTGATAAAACAAAATGATTTAGTACTGAATGATTTAAATACTTTGAATGATTTATAATATTTGAATAAAACTTTCATCTGAACGAGAACAAGTTGTTTGATAGTTGTTCTGAATGAATATTTCTCAGTGGCATAAACCACCATTACATTTTGTATAAATGATTATTATATATACTAAAAGGCGGGGAGGTTACTGTAGCAAAGCAAGCATTTAATGCAAAGTTTTCTAACTTGGCAGAAATAGTCTCTGATGTTTAAGTGGCGCTGCAAAATTAGTCCTGCTGCATTAATTGCTATCTATAGCAATTTGGCAAAAATAGTCCCTAAGGTTTAAGGGGCGTTGCAAGGTAAGTCCTGTAGCAAACATCAATTGCACACTTTCTCAAGTTGGCAGAAATAGTCCCTGATGTTTAAGTGGCGCTGCAAATAAGTCCTACAGCATTAATTGCTATCTATAGCAATCTGGCAAAAATAGTTCCTAAGGTTTAAGCGACGTTGCAAAGTAAGTCCTGTAGAATTAATTGCTAACTATAGCAACTTGGCAAAATTAGTCCCTAAGGTTTAAGTGTCGCTACAAAGTAAGTCCTTTGAAGCCAATCCCGCTGCATCGCGCGGGTTCCCCCGCTCGTTAAAATCTAATAGTATTATCCATCTTTTTTAAACTTTATGAATTAGAGAATTCATTGATATGTATACTCTTGGAGATTAATTTTTGCGAATGTTGTTCGGTTTCTGTGATTAGATGTAATTTTTTCTTATTTGTTTCAAGATGCAATAATACCCGCAACACTATTTGAATAACATTCAAGTCATGAGTAAACTTGTAAAAGCTAAGATGATTCACGTTGATCAGCAAGAAAATAATAAGAAAATATGATAAATATTAAAGTTGGTAATTGAGATGCGTTTTGTTGTAATAAATAAACAACAAGTTATTATAAGTGGGACACATTTAATATGATATGTATTTCGGTTGCTGAATCATTTTGGATTTTTTTCATGTTGGCCGACTCGACTCCCAATTAAACGATTAAGATAAGAAAATAAAATTATCAAACAACGATTATCACTTACCGAATAAGTGTGAGGCCATTAATAGGCTATCACACGGTCCCTAAGATATGCCCTTTCATTTCTCGACTTCCAAAAAAAAAAAGAGGTATACCAAGAGTTGCGTTTTTTTTTTTTTTTTTTTTTTTTTTTTTTTTTTTTTTTTTCAGTTTTAGGTTAAATAAATAAATAAATAAATAAAATAATTGCATTTTTTGTCTTTGTGATTAGGCTAAATTGCAGATTTTGTCTCCAAAACTTTGAAAGTGCAATGATAGTCCTCATTTTAAAGTTTGGGTTGCATTTTTTGTCTTTATCGGTGTGCAATGACCAAATCACCTTTGTCTTTTTCTGAAGAAGATAAAGGGTATTTTAATCATTTAACTTTATCCAATGACCAGAAAATGCAATTCAAATTTTAAAATGAAGACTATAGTTGCATTTTTAAAGTTTTGAAGACTAAACTTGCAATTTGACCAAACCACATAGACCAAAAATGATTAACTCTAAAAAAAAAATCTAAAATTATTTTTGTGTCACTATTAGATCGTGTGATTTCATATAAATCACGACACGTATTCAAAGTTAAATGGATGTTTTACCAGACTTAAGTGATAGTTTGTGAAACTACATTATTTATTTGAGAAATGATAGAAGGATCTAAAATTAAGCTTAAACTTAAGGCCAAAAATAAAATGTCATCATCTTGATGACCGGTTACATAGAGACCCACTTATGTTATAACCCATCAAGATGATTACACTTGATTTTAGACGTAACTTTATGTCTAACTTTAAATCCTTCTATCATTTCTCTATTAATTTTTAATCGATTTTTTTCCCCCTCCTTATTAGACAAGTGAATCCAACAAATTATTTTTTTAATTTTTTTTTTTCCAATTTTGAAAAGTGTGTTTTATCATATTAGACAAGTGGGATTAGAAATTTAGTACATCGAAAGTATTTCACGTGTTATCATCCATTAATTATTATGCCTTTACATATCGTTGGTATTTTTTTATTCTATGAAGGTATGACCGAGAATATTAAAAATCGTGAAGGAACGCATAAACTGATGCACGCTTAGAGGACTAGGTGTTATAAGAAGCAAATCATCTTCATTCATAGTTTACGGGTGTCACATCACCTTCACATCACTATAACAAACCTCCACAACTAATTACAACTAACCCTTTTACTCACAACAAACTTCAACTTACTCATTTGGGGCTCATCATTTACAACTTTATTTATTTTTTCAAATTTCAAAATAAACTAAATTTATTTCATTAATAATTAAAATACATTAACAACATAATAATTAGAAGAAAAAAATACGATACGTAAAAAAACGATACGGGAAAAAATACAATACATACTAATAATAAAAAACCTAAACATTTTACTAGTCATCTCTTTCGACATATTTCTTCATTATTCTTTCTTGCATCTTTCGGATGATCTTTGCTTTTGCCGGGTCAGTAGTCAAATTGGGATCTATCATGTGAAACTTCATATCCTTCATCTTTAACGCAGCAATTTCCTTCTCCCGCCTTGCCTCGTAACAAGCCATTTGAACATCGGCTTTTTGCGCATACTTTTCGGATAATTGTCCCGAAAAAGTACTCGATTGACTCCCACCGGAGCTCGCAACGCTCGACGTTGAAGTCGACTTATGTTTCTTTGCAGCTCGACTCTTTCTGCAGCCATCTCTTTCGAGACGAGGTCGTTTGTCCGTGCCGAATATATCCTCGAGACATGTAATGTCAATCGGATCATCGGTATCCCACTTCGGGTAATTTTTCAAATCTCCCAAGCGTGAACATACCCGAACTCCTTCCGACCAAAGCGTTGCTCAAAGTTCAGTTTCGAATTCTCGAGGTGATCGCGGTCATTGTCACCACTTCTACGCTGCAAATGTTAATAAATAGCGTTGAATTTTTGGCTATCACCGTTAATCCTCGACCATTTACCCGTGATCATATTTTTGGTACGAGGGTCATCGGTAGTCTGATCATTGAACATCTCCACAATGTCATTCCAAAAGAAATATTCGGAAAGGTCATTTCCCATATCTCTATATTGCGAAATTTTTATCCAAATTTGCCAAAGCTACTTTCTTCAACCTTGTTCCATTTCCTCCTGTCTGCCTGGCCTACGACTTCCACATCATCGTCATCGTCTGCGTCCAAATCCACAGCTAGTTTTGATTTTTTATTTTTTTTTGCCTTCGTCTTTTTCCCTTTACCTTTGGCCGGTTCACGTGCTTTTGGTACTTTAAATTGTGTACCGGACGGTTGTGATTCAATTTGGGGAAACGTTGGAGATTGATGAAACTGCGGAGATTGATGAAACGTTGGAGGTTGTGACGGGTTAAAAAATTACGGTGTCGGAAATCGTCCAGGGAAATTTGCGAATCCTTGTTGAAACGCATATTGTTGGCTAAGAAAAATTTCTTGGGGAGACGGGTTGGAATTTTGCGAGGAGGGGGTAGACGGGTTTGAAGAACCCCCATATTGTGGTAGGTTTGAATTGAGGAGGTTCGTGAAATACCCTCCGTCATTCGGGTTTTGAGACATTTTTTTTAACTAGAGATATAGAGAGTTTATAAAAGTTGGTTGAATTGTAGTGAGAAAAATGGTGGTTTATGGTTTGGTATTTATAGGGGTGTTAAGTTTATTTTAAAAATATATATAAAAAAATAATAATAAAAAAAAAGTTTCCTTTAAAAAACGGATACAATTTTTGAAATTGCGATGTAACGTTTGGTTTGTCAGGTTAGGAGCTTCGTTGTGCAGAAGGCGAGATGCCTAACGACGAGTGACCGCGAACGAGCATGGTGTCGTGGCGAGCCACGGCGTGCCTGACACCTAGTTCTCTTAGCTGTGAATTGAATAAGTATAAGAGCACACGGTATAATAACCGTGTAGCTCGCGTTAAGGTTTAACGCCGGAGCGTTAACCCACGTTACCCACACAGGAGGTGGCGTTAATGGCATGTTCGAGGTCACATTAGCAGCATAACGCTGCGTTAGAGCATATATGGCAAGCCAGAATAAAATTTAAAGAAACAATTACGTTACCCCCCCCCCCCAACGGCTACTAGCCGTTGGGGTTTAAAAACAATTCATTTTACACCCCATCGTTTCAAACGGCTAGTTTGAATAAAAAAAATCAAAACCATTTTTATACCACTATAAATACCCAAATAAAACACCATTTTTTCACACTTTCACTACTTAATCCACTCAATCTTATACTTCCATTTACTAAAAAAATGTCGGGAGGCAACAACAACGATAATTCATTCATGAATCTTCTTGGTGGGAGGAATACCTCAAACCTGTGTTCATCTTCAAACCCGAATGCGGGTTCATCTCATCACCCAACATCTCTTTTCCCAACCCACTAGGCTTGTCGAGCCAAGATCTTTTCCTACAACATCAACAATTTATGTTTTGGCAAAAAAGTCAACAAAACACACTAAACACTAATTTTCAAAATCTACAATTCTCACAACACTCACAACATTCACAAACTGAAACACATAATGTTCCCGAAACACCCATGTCTCCTCCAAAGCCCAAAAGTCATGGTAAACGAAAGTCCAAAAATCCAAAGACCCTGAGCAAATCGATGAGGATGACGAAAATCTCAACTGCGCCCTTGGACGTTGGCAGCCAAAAGAGGAAGAATTACTTGCCACATGTTATCTAGCTGCTACGGAGGATCCGATTGTCGGGCGTACACAAGATCGTGATACGTTTTGGCATCGGGTCAGAAATGAGTTCAATAGACTCAATTTTCAACAACGCACCAAGGATATGATAACAAGCAAGTGGAAAATGTTGAACCATGATTGCTCAAAATTCAAAGCGTATTTCAAACGTGTGCAACGCGTATTTCAAACGTGGCAAGCCAGAATAAAATTTAAAGAAACAATTACGTTACCTCCCCCCCCCCCCCCCAACGGCTACTAGCCGTTGGGGTTTAAAAACAATTCATTTTACCCCCATCGTTTCAAACGGCTAGTTTGAATAAAAAAAATCAAAACCATTTTTATACCACTATAAATACCCAAATAAAACACCATTTTTTTCACACTTTCACTACTTAATCCACTCAATCTTATACTTCCATTTACTAAAAAAATGTCGGGAGGCAACAACAACGATAATTCATTCATAAATCTTCTTGGTGGGAGGAATACCTCAAACCTGTGTTCATCTTCAAACCCGAATGCGGGTTCATCTCATCACCCAACATCTCTTTTCCCAACCCACTAGGCTTGTCGAGCCAAGATCTTTTCCTACAACATCAACAATTTATGTTTTGGCAACAAAGTCAACAAAACACACTAAACACTAATTTTCAAAATCTACAATTCTCACAACACTCACAACATTCACAAACTGAAACACATAATGTTCCCGAAACACCCATGTCTCCTCCAAAGCCCAAAAGTCGTGGTAAACGAAAGTCCAAAAATCCAAAGACCCTGAGCAAATTGATGAGGATGACGAAAATCTCAACTGCGCCCTTGGACGTTGGCAACCAAAAGAGGAAGAATTACTTGCCACATGTTATCTAGCTGCTACGGAGGATCCGATTGTCGGGCGTACACAAGATCGTGATACGTTTTGGCATCGGGTCAGAAATGAGTTCAATAGACTCAATTTTCAACAACGCACCAAGGATATGATAACAAGCAAGTGGAAAATGTTGAACCATGATTGCTCAAAATTCAACGCGTATTTCAAACGTGTGCAACGGGAACAGAGAAGTGTGGAAAGTGAGATGGATATCCTCAAATGGGCGAAACAAATGTATCGTGACGAGCACAAATCCGCTCGTTCGCTCTCGAGGAGGCTTGGGAGGTTTTGCGTAAGCATAAGAAATGGGACTCGCCGGACCGGGTTGATTTAATCGGCGATGTCCCAAGCCAAACAAACGAGGCTTTGTTTGGTCATGATGAACAACCACGCCCCATGAGAAAAAAACGTGCTTCCAAGAAAGCAAGATCCGAGAGAACGACAAGTACTGGGGGAGCGAGCATCGGAGGAACGAGCTCGTCAAGCCAATTCACCGAAACTATGACAGACGAGTATCGTATAAAACGTGAAACTGCCCAAGCGGCATATTGGGTCACCCCAGTAAAAGATGAAACGATAACAAGGTTGGAAGAGATGAAATTTTTGATGATTGACACTGAAGGCAAAGATCCAAATGTCGTGGCTTGGATCAATGAAGAAAAAAACCGGATCATCAAAAAATATAACTTGCAACCTCGTCACTAGATTGTATTTTCGCCATTTCCTTTATGATGTAGTTTAATTTGCAGTGTGTTTTTTTTTTCGTTGTAACTTTTTTTTTTTTTTTTTTTTTAATTTCGTATTGTAATATGTTTTCAAATTAATAATATATTTTTTAATAAATGAAGTGTTTGTTTTAGTTTGGGGGTTGAATTTAAAAATATTTGAATTAAAGTTTAACTTTGGAATGTTATGATAAGAGGTGTTTTTTCGTTAAGTTAAGGTGAGATGTTAAAACAGATGTGACGCTGACGTGACAAATATTAAACCTTAACCTAAGGTAATCATACCTTACGCTCTAACAACTGCAAGCTGCAGTGAGTTTTAAAGAGGACTATAAAACATCATTGTTTTTTACATTTTCGTCGGTTTTTCGTCCGTTTTGGTCCCTTTTTTACGTTTTCGTCAGTTTTCTAACGTTTTCCTTACATTTTCGCCATTTTTTTTTTACTTTTTTGTCCTTTTTTACGTTTTCGTCCGTTTTCTACCGCTTTCTTACGTTTTCGTCCGTTTTTTTACGTTTTCATCCGTTTTTTACATTTTAGTCCGTTTTTATATTATTTGTTTATTTTACGTTTTCATCCGTTTTCATATGCTTTTATAAGTTTTTTGTACGTTATTTTATCTTACCTAACAAAACGTAAGATAATGTAACAAAGAGTACGTAAAAGGATGAAAACGAAAGAAAACAGAAACGGTAGAAAACTTAAAAAACGTAAAAAATATGGTCGAAGATGTAAAAAAATGCGAAAATGTAAGAAAAGACGAAAACGGTAGAAAACTTAAAAAACGTAAAAAAATGGCCGAAAATGTAAAAAAATGCGAAAATGTAAGAAAAGACGAAAACGTAAAAAACGGTAGAAAACTTAAAAACAGGCGAAAACGTAAAAAACGGATGAAAACAGACGAAAACGTAAAAAACATACGAAAACGTAAGAAAACGGACTAAAACGTAAAAAACGAAATTAAACGTAAAAAACATACGAAAACGTACAAAAACAAACAAAACGTAGAAAAAAAATATGAAAACTTAAAAAAAACATACGAAAACGTAAAAACCGGACGAAAACGTAAGAAAATGGACTAAAATGTAAAAAAAGGACTAAAACGTTAAAAAAAAGGCGAAAACATAGAAAATAGAGGAAAACGTAAAAAACATACGAAAACGTAAAAAAAAAGTAAATAAGCAGACGAAAATGTAAAAAAACGGTGGAAAACGTTGAAAACAGATGAAATCGTAAAAAAAGACAAAAACGTAAAAGGAAAAAGAAAAACAGACGAAAACGTAAAAAACGGACTAAAACGCAAAAAACCCAGCGAAAACGCAAATAACATATGAAAACGTAGAAAAAGGGACAAATACGTATAAAAACAAACAAAAACTTTAAAAGGGGGTCGAAAACTTAAAAAAACAGATGAAGACGTAAAAAACAGACGAAAATGTAAAAAACGGTCGAAAACGTAAAAAATACCAAAACGTAAGAAAGCCAATGATCCATTTGACCCATATGACAAAAAGATTTATGACACAAAAAGCGGTCGATATTGGTATATTTTGAACCATTGTGTATTGTCTTTAATACTTCGTATTTTAAGCGATTGCTTGTTTTGCACTCAATAGCACAAAAAACTAGTGAAAAAAAAAGGAAAAAAAAATGTTACTTCAATATCACAAAAGAATACTAGTGAAAAAGAAAAAAGAAAAATAAAAAGAAAAAAAGAAGAAAAATGAAAGAAGAACTTCAATTGCACAAAAAACAAACGGTCTTATTCTTGCAGATGAAGAGCTTAAATGTACCTCTTCTTTTGCAGACATGGTTTGCAGATGAAGAGGTAAAAGCTCTGAAAAAACAAACGACACCTAAGATTACCACATTTTGGACAAACAGAAACTACCAAATTTTGGATACCAACTATCAAACTTTGGACAAAATAAGAACACACCAGATAAGACTATTCATACACAACCTTTTCCTTACCCTTGTTACTTGGATCCTTATTTGCAGCAACATCAGGTTTTCTTGATGATATTGTATTGGCATATGGTGAATCCCTTATGACAGACCCTTTAGATGCTCTTGCAGGTGGTGATTTTGGAGCAGGCTGAGTACTTGGTTCTTTATCTTTCCCTGCACTTGGTTTTGTTGCACTAGGTTTTGTTGCACTAGGTTTTGCAGATGTCTTCCTTTTCTTGTGTCTTGCATTAGATTTTTCTCTCATATTTTGACCTTTGCATGACCTTCTATTGTGTCATGGTTCCTTGCATAACACACATCTAACAGTCTTTCTAGCCTTACTTAACTTTCCACCTTGCTTAACCATTTCTTCAACTTCATTTACATTATTCTTTCTCTTTTTTGGTGGTCTGCCTACTTGTGGATGATGCACAGGTGGAAGCAATGTGATTGGAGCTTTATATTTAGGCCAATGCTCTGGTCCATTGACACAAGAAATTTTGAAGCTATACATCTTTTTCCATGTTCTGAGCCAATAGGAAGAGTGAACCCATGTTTTTGGAATATCAACTACCATTCCATTGCTCCTCATGT